>VYXD01006830.1:3842128-4012288 GCA_013397195.1 Hylia prasina
AGTGGCCGGCGCTGGGCGGCCTTGGTGAGGGCTGCGTTCCCGTCCCGGCCGGCCGTGCCCATGGCGTAGCCGCGCTGCTCCGCGGGACGCGGCGTGGACAGACTTGCCGCCAGGTAGGTGCGGCGGCCGGGACCCCTGCCCCGACAGCGGCGTTTCGGGCCGGGCGCCCCGCAGGGATGCGCCGTCCGTCGAGGTGTCACCGTGCGTGNCCGGCTCCCTGTGCGAGCTGAGGGGAGAGCCGGGAGGTGGGCGAGCTGGGGAGAGGGAGCTACAGGTGTCCCAGCGACAGTCACTGCGTCCGGCTGGTTGGTACGTGCTGGGCGAGTTAGGGGCACCGAGCGAAATCCTTTGCAGAGGCTCGCAGTGCTGTGCAAGCGTGTCTTCGTACCCTTCATGTGGCCAGGTGAGAACTCGGCAGTGTATGAACAGTGTGAGTTTAGTGTAAGTGAGAATAATATAAAGACCAGTATAATGTCCCATAATGTCCCTTCAGTGCTATTTCACTGAAGAGTTGTTGACATGTGAGAGTTACTGCTGCATATTTTGCAGGGGATGCACTGGAGTCAAGTCACTGCAGGCTTCTGAGTACGGCTCTCCCAGTAATAACAAGAATGTGGCTTCAGTGTTAGATGTAAATTAAGTAACTTCTTAAACACGAGCTTTCCCCTGTGTCAAGTGCACTTGCAATTCCAAAGTCATTCCAAAGCCAGTGTCAAACAGCACAGGATGTTGATACTTGTCTCTTTCAACAAAAAGGACTTCTTCGGGCGTAGTGTGCATGTGCAGTTATACCTTTCCCACTTGCTGTGGATGTAACCAGATGTAAATCTACTTATCTCAATTCTATTAAGCTGTAGCTGTTAAAATCGATTTGCTATCATTTATTATTTTCTTCTCAAATGTGTGATCATCAGCACAGTTCATTATTTACAGAATGTTTCTGATAGTGTTTGTAAGTTATTAGAGACATTTGGACATACAGGTGCCATGATTTTGTTCTAAGAAAACGTTTTTCTGGTTGGGTCTGTATTTATACTGATCTAAGTTTACCTACTTTTTGTTTGGTGAGGTCAATTAGACCCCCAGTGGGGAGAAAACCCACAGTGAGAGAGCCATCTGCTCACTAACTGTGGCCGCAGTTTGGGTTGTCTCTTGGTGACCTGGAGGACTGATACTATTGTAGTCTCATGTGGAAGACTTTACATGTGTAAATGAAATGTCTTCCCAAGACAAAATCTATTTGTTTATTGCTGCTTAGGAAGATTACTTTGTTTCCCTTAAAGTCCAGGCTTTTTTCCATGAATACTTGGCGCAGCATGAGTTGGTAGCTGGATTTTAATTAGTACTACACAGGTGTTCTGTCAAAGTAGTCCCAACAAGGGTGTTAGTAAAATGTTAATGGCAGATGCTTATTCATTTGAAGAGCTCAAATTTAGCCCATGAAAGCTTACAGGGCTTGAGTTCCAGCTGAGGAGGAGCAGCTCTTCGAATGCAGACCTGGGCCACTGCTGCAGCTGGTGCTCAGCTGGGGGAGGAAGGGAGGGACGCGTGTTGGAGAGGGGGGCAGGTCATTGGCTTCCTTCGGTGAAGAGTCCTTTACTCTGAAACTTGCTTCCCCCAATTGTTTGCTGCAGTCCAACCTTTTCAAGTTTAAAGTGACACTTCAGCTTTTTCTCTCTTGACATGCTTTCTGTCCCTGGGGAGATCTTGTTTCGTTGTTGATTTTGATGCATGTTTTGTGTGTCCAGAGCCTCATCTAGTCAAAGTGTGTAAGTGATATCCACCAAGGATGTGAATTCTTTTAAAAAGTAACTTTCAGTTGTTGCTGGCATGCAAAACGTATTTTTCTACCCCAGCATCTTGATGCCTACCACAGGAGCAGTGTTTGGAAGTCAATTGCTAAACCAGCAGGGGGAACACAAATCTTTGTCTGTAAAGTCTCTCCTCCTACCACAGTTGTAATTTATTAAGACTTTGGGCCTATACCTTTGATAGTATTTCTTTAGAAGGTGAACGTTAATTTATTTGGAATATCCACATACATTGAAATAAATGGATTATTTTCAAATACTTGTTTATAAAATTCTTCTAGCAGGCAATCTCCCTTTCTTCTGAACGCAATTTTTGTCATATTAGCCATTACTGACCTGCAAAAACATTAGAGGTTTGTTTGAGTGAAATTTCTCTTTGAAGATGTTCGAAGTGAATGAAACCCAAGAAATTGTATTTTGAGTAATCCTGCAAAGTTTCAGATAATGAACTAGAAAAAATATTTTCACGGTGGAGCTCTTACTATATCACATTTATGATTGGATATGGACATCTTGAGATCTCAAGCTGACTTGCAAAGCAGTTGTATTCTCACAAGAAACTATTTCTAGTATTTAGGATTTCCATAAGAGAAAATATTTTTAGATATTCTCTTAGGTTTTAAGAAGTCATTACTAGCTTATTGCTGTAGAGGTCAGCTGATGGTCCCGGCACAGACCAATAATGGTTTTCCTTTTTGATTCATACTGGCATAATGATTAAGTCTTTGTACGAGGAATACTGAATGTGCAGGCTGTTGCCAGAGAAGGTTATGTGGATGGCTTGCACCAATCCATATTGTTTTCTGGTCTGTGGAGTCTGGTGCAGCCAAATGGCAAACACTGAAGGTATGGAAGGACAAAGAGATGGCTGAATGCGAAGTGAAGAATGGGAATTTGCAGCTTGTCAGCTATTCCCCAGTAAGAGCTGTGGGCTCTTACCCACAGTAAATGGGACAATCTTGCTGCTTCTACTCGGGGTTAATGCACCTTTCAGGGATGGTGGGATAAAAACATGCCAAGGAGTATTTGCTACGGAGTAGCCAATGTGCTGCTTGTGAGTGGCAAATTTCAAGTTCCACCAGCATTAGGTGTTAGGGCAAGTACAGGCACAACACGAGTTCAACTGAAATTAGCAGTCCCAGGTCAGGTTTAAAGCAAAATATGTGAGCTCTGGTTCTGGAATGGCACTAACAGTGCAGTGAGGTATGACATGTATATAAACATATATAAAGTATATTCATATTTCAATGGCCATGTGTTGTTCTCTTAGAGCATTACATGATGTTGCCTGCTACTGCAGGTACAAGGTGTATGCTAAATTCCATTGGCAATCTTCATCTTCTGTTGTTTTCATGGAATCTCAGAACTTACTCACCAGATGGTTCTCTGAGATGCTGAAGTGTGTAATTTGTAAAGCCAAACTGAAATTTCTGCTTTACTGTGATTTGAAAATGGCAGTAAATCTTTCCCTAATTTGTTTTATAATTCTTTTCTTTCATACCTCCAATAATATTGTGTCAACATTTAAGACATGAATTACCAGGTCTTGGGCCATTTATGTGGATCTCAGAAAATACTCTCTGGGATACAGATTGCAAATATCTTTGCATTCACATTGCTTTTGATCTAGTTCCACAAAATATTTGTGTATTAAAAATAAGCATTACTTCTATAGCAGTAATATTTGTGGTGATTAACAGTGGTATGCTAGTTTCTAGCCATTTCATGAATAGAAGCATGTTTTGTCATAAAAATGTACTAGCAGAAAGTAGTGCAATTGGAATTGCTTTATCCATCACTGTGGATTCGCATTTTTATGTGCTGGCAGTCTTCCAACAGAGCAGCATTTCTTGTGCTCTCGCAGCAACAATTAACTCTGTGGTAGCCAAAATGAAAGAGATTTACACATCTCTGGAAATCACAGAAGGAGGGACTTTAAAGCTGTCAATTTATATTCAATTTTTTTTTTTATTTCAAGTGTCACAAAATATTTTTAAAGAAGAACTTACTTTATGACCTTGATTATCTAAGTAGTCATATTTGTCAAGTTCAGCAGAGAACATTTCATATATTGCATTTTAAGTGTAATAACTGTTGATTTGTACTGTTCACAAATAATTATGTCTCGGAAAGTATGCTAGTTTGTTTCCATAATGAATGGGGGTTTTTTTCAGAAAATGTGAAAATAATAATTTCATCTTCACCCTATGAATAGTACTTCAAAATGAGCTATACCTGCTTATTATTAACAAATTTAATTGCATTGTAGTTAGCACTTCTCTGTAACAATCTAATTTCAGTACACTAGTTGGCTAAATTCAGATTTTTTTTTCCTTCTTTTGTAAGATCTTGAGAGTCAGCTGGAAAGGGCCTCACTTTTAGATAATTTCAGTTGTGACCTTGCAAGAGACCTGTTTAGATTGTAGGAGAATGGCTTACCTAGAGGTCTTGGGTCTAAAACAAGTTAATTATAGAGCTACTGTGTAGAGGTTGTTTTTCTGCCCAGAAGGCAATGGGGGCTGTGATACATGAGGTGTTGTTAGTGATTCCAAAGAATAATGGTAATTCACATATTCTCTGATTCTCCTTTGTAAGTATAGGCGTTTTCTGTTAGAAATTGGTGAGTTATATTGTGTGAGTCAGGGACAATAAAAAAAAACCCCGAAGTGTCCAGTGAGCTTACTGTGTACTACCAATTTGCTGAATTCATGTATTTCTTTGCCAAGAAGCTGGAGGTGGATTGAAGACTGATATGTCCTCTTTTGCCTTACACTTGAGAAGTAATTTGTTAGACTCTAGTTGCATTTGGCACTGTTTGATTAAAAACTATGGGAGTATTTTTATCACACGTGATACATTGGTTTTGACAGTGATTTGAGAGAAACAAAATTCTGTTCTACTTTACAAAGCAGCTGTTGTGGTATTTGAAAAGATGAGCCTTTTCTTGTAATAAAGCTATTGCATTAATGAACCAACTCACTCTTCCAGTATGTACAGCTTGTGCTCTGTAATAGATTAGTTCTTCCCTCCAGCAGTTGAAATCAGTGTTTCTAAGTACTCATAGATCTGGTGATTTGGTTCACTCCAGTGATGAGGTGTAGCAATTTCCTGCTGGCAGAAAGATGCACAAATTATTTATATGACTACAGGAATTTGTTGTGGACTTCCCTCTCCCCATACCTGTGCCCAAAGATTTTTTAAACCGTTTTCATTTATACATTTAATATGAAATGATTAAAGGAAATTCTGAATGGTAAAGATTTTATGGGAATGTATCCTCATTCTGTGTGGAGCATGGTAGTGATTCATACCTTGACTGAAACAAATCCCCAATGAAGTGATTATAAATATTTTTTTTTTATGAAAGACTTTTGCTCCAACCTGAATGTGTGTTTCTGTTCAACAAATGGAATCACACCCTTTATTTGACAGACAGGGAAAGGGTAGATACTCCTACACAAAGGGAAACTCCTTTTGGCTCATTCGTTTAACTGTGTGTTACTTTAAGGACTTCCCTGTTTGTGTGGGAGAAGTTTCCTATCTGTAAGATGTGCAGCTGAAAATTTAGTGGTTAACAGTTAACTTTTGGTAAATGTCTCTATCTTGCATTTTTTTTAAGCAACCTGTAGAAATAATCTATTAATCTGCCTGCCTATTAGAGTTTGCCTTATTCTAGAGACCATAAGACATGCTTCTTTTGTTGTTCTGTTTCATTTGTTATTTTTTCCAATATGTGGGTTTGACAATGTTTGCGGTTAACTTTAAAATACTTAGTGGTTAATATTTCAACCTGTTAATTTACTTCTTGTAGTATCTAAAGGCCCATGGCCATGAGGAGGGCTGGTTTGTATCACCTCACTCAATTCCCCTGTAATGGGAAACGACGATTTTCAATCATGTTCATTTATTTACTCACTATCTTGTTTGTTTTACACTTTCCAAAGAGGATTGCATCCTCATACAGTGAATTTATGTTTAATGCTATAGTCTTGCTTTTCATCATACTCTTTGTGTGTTTCTCACAATTAACCCAGACAGTTTCAGGTATTTATAGGTCATGGTTTCAAAATTACTTTTCTAAATGTGTAGAGGTCATTTCAAGGCTTTACATTAGTTTTTTTTTCCTGGTAGGAAGGTTCTAGGTAGAATGCAGTCCTAAGGTTTTGCAGTTCAGTCTTGAAAAAAATAACGCCACCAAGCATTCATTAACAGCAATTTGCTGAAGTCTTTTACTCTGAGTGCAAGAAGCCTTGCTGAATTGTTGGTAACTTTCCATCCTGTTGTGGCTTCAGTTCCACAGGGATGCCTTCCCTCGGGTCATATCTGTCTTGATAGGTACATTAGAGCTCCTATCTGTTTAGTTTAGGTGTGCAATTAGAAACTCAGCCAAGTAAAACTTAAGATAAATTAAATTTGTGTGAAGTTCTTGGCTGCTACTTGTGTTTGTAAGGAGTAAGATAGTCCAGTGCCAGGAAATCTGTTCTATTTCCAATTAGAAGCAATTAAAAAGTTAGTAATTAGTCCAAAGAAATTTAACTGTGAGAAGAAAAGGTTATAGAAATGCTTTTTTCATGCAAGTTATGATGATCTTGCTCAGCATGAAGATTCTTATTTCTGTTGCTTTTGTTTTAGGGTAAACTTCAGAAGCACCAAGTCCCATTTAAAAAAACAGGAGCTTGGTTCCTGTTAGTTGTGGTGAGCTATTACTGGTTAATTGGGAACTTGAGTTTTATTTAAATGTACATTTGAGGTTTCTTGGGTTGCCATGTTTTTTATGTATGTATGTTTCTAGAAATCTCTGGTTTTTTTCTTCCTTCTGCTTCCTTAATGAGTATCAGAAAGATGGCATATAATTGTGCTGCTGGTATTCCCTGGTAACATCAGTGAGATTTCTTGTCCATCTTCTAACTGGAAGTTGGAAGCAGAATGCCTAAAGTAGTGTTGTCTTTCCAGGTGTTAAGGGGGTGCTGCTGTGGCCAAGGTGAGGTCCTGTTATGACTTTTTTTGCCTGTGAAAGAACAGAGTGGCTGTGAGTTGCACAGAAAATGCGTGGCTGGAGCTGGTAGGAGATTGCAGATTGCTTGAGCTGTTACAGTATAAGAGCTGTACAGTATCCCAGCCTCTTGTTTTCTCCACTCCCTTTGGAGATGTCCTGATGCAGAAGTTCCTGAGGGCTCTATGACAAAGTAAAAAAATTCTGATTTGGTGCTCAATTACATGTAGAATCTCGGTCTTGTTGAACTCTGCAGTGCCATCTGTGCTTCCTCCTGCAGAGGTTCAGTAGCCTCTAGGAATTTCTGCTGTTGTCAAAAGGCAATCTGTTCCAGTCTACTCCTTGTGGAACTCTTGTGTACTCCTTCCACTAAAAGATGCCTGAATGCACTTCCTTCCCTTCCACATATTGAAACCCTCCTGCATCCTGATCCTGTAAGACATATTCTCATGTTTACATTTGGTAGGCAAAACCTTGCCCTCAGCCTAGGAAGATTTAGCTGCATACCTCCCTGTGTTTGGGGGAAGGGAAGTCCTGGGAATATGTAACAGAATGATTTTTGTCCTGTTTCTGTAAACTGTCTCTTGTGCTATATTATGCAGTGATTCTTCAGCTGCAACTTCCAGTGTCTGGTGTCATCTAAACTCACAGCAATAAAATCAGGAGATTAAAAAAAAAGAAAGTTGTGAAACTGAAGGGGAAGTTGGTTATGGAATGATACTGAGAATAGACAACTTCATCCAAAATGGAGCTTCATTCAAGCTGTGGGCAAAATATGTACCAGGTAGCAAAATTCCCCTCCAGTGTATTATTACTAAAGAGGTGGAATGCTTTCACATTTTTATTTGACTTATTTATGTATATTTTTGTTCCTGTAATTTGGCAGGCTACGCTGTAATACATTAATAAGAAAATAAATAAACAAAATACTAAAACAAAAATCACATGGAATAGAAGGGCACAATTACTAAATGGCATAAAACATCTTCCTTTGGCACTCTTCCAGTTCCCATAGTCTTTAACTGTGACTTGTTGAAATGTCCCATTACAAGCACAGCAGCATGTGAACTGCAGGACATCAGAGTTACTTTTTCCCTGGGCTTTTTGATATGTCAGGATTTTTAGTTTTATTGCTATTCATATATTCCCTGAAAATGAAACCACTTTATTGCTTCTAAACCAGTATCTGTCCCTTTATAATTTATGAATAAGTTACTATTTTGAGTTCTGAATGGTGGGACTTTGTGTATATGCCTTGGACACAGGCATTTAAAAATACGTACAAATTTTCAATTCCACATGAACATTTGCTAATCCTATTAATCAGCTTTCCAACCTGTGTTTGTGCAAATCATGCAGAATTGACATGATAAATGTCAGCTAATAAAAAAGATGTCTTCAAAAATGCATTTTTAATAGGAGTGGGGTTATAAATAAACTCTTTTGCTATTCCTAAGTTTATATAACTGCTCATATAGTTAACTGTTTGTGGTTTGTTTGTTTTTTTTTTACTTGAGATTGGGTTCACTTGATTACAAATTGTTTTTTTTACTTCCACACGCCATGCATGTGTTAATTGCATTTGCATAGGGAAGCAACTTGGACAAGTGGAAGAAAAACCGGTTAAATAAGTGAGATGGTTGCCATGCGTAAAACAAGCAAACAAAAAGTGAAAAAGCTTTTGCTGTGAAGGCGGCCTTGGATGGCCTAGAAACTTGGGTTCACGTTGCTATGGCAAAACAACACAAAGGGACAGATCCTGCTGGCTTCGCTCAAGTATCCCCATTCACTTTGTTGGGACTTGTGATGTGACTTAGAGGAGGAGGATTTTTGGCTTGCTTTGGTAGAGAAGGGTTTGTTAGCATAGCAGTGTTGTAGAGAGCTGTGCACCTCTGGCACCACACATGGAAAGAGGGGGGAATTACCAGAGTCCCTGCTGATAAGGAGGAGAGGAAGCGGAAGTTATTCTTCAGGCAGTAAAGGAAAAGTTTAGACAACAAGGAGGATAGAGTTAAGGCAGGGGAAGAACTTGTATGGGAAAGGTAGGTGCTGATTAATGACACGGATGGTGGCTGTTGGGGGAAGGGTTTAAGGGAAGAGAAACCAAAGGGGTAAATAAAACTATAAGATACCAATTCAGCAAGAAATGTGGCAAATTCCTATGCTAGAGAAGCCTTTAATAGGAAACAGAAACACCCCAGAATCTGTGGCTCTGGCCACCTGCAGGTTGGACTGGGCAGAGAAGCTTTGAAGAAGTAAGCAAAATAAATTTACCAAGAGAAGAAAAGCGTGTAAAAGTTGAAGCTAAGTCTTACTGATTTCAAGAAGACTACTACACAATAGATACTTGGCTAGAAGTGCAGAACTGGGCTGAGTAGAAAGGTGTTCAAATGTCCTGAAGCCTGAGCCTAATCCCAGAGTGTATACTTGTTTATTTTCATCTATAGTTCTTCAAACTATAGAGCAGAGTCCTATCCCCTTTCTGGAGAGTGTTAGACTGGTGTGGGGGTGGATCCATTTCTGCAAGTGGCAGAACAATGCAGAATGTAATTTCTTAGTGACAAGCCATCCACAGACTACAGAGCTTTATGGTCTGGTAGCGCCTGTCAGTAAGAACTGGAAAATCCATAGGGAAGGGTGGTTTTTTAAGAGTAAGCATCATGCTTCTAACCTGTGAATTCTTCCATCTTGTTGTATTAAAGGTGACTGACTGTCTAGTTGAAAGGCTAGCTTTAAAAAATCCAAAGACTGAAATTCTGGGGAAGATGAGTAGCAGATTTTTACTAAGAAAACACTTTTGTTGGTGAAAGACAGAGAGAAAACAGTAGTACACTCAAGTGATTTGTGTTTTATCTGCTGCTGCCTCTAACAAATGTAGATTGCTTTCAATACCTCTGAATTAAGGAGCATTTGTTGTTCTCTAGCTTAGCATAGCAATGAGATCTGTCCTTCCAGTCAGCTCTTTGGTATCTTGCAAAAGCATCATGCTTGTCACTGGTTCTAGGTAAGCTTTATGCATCAAAATTTTCATGGGCATCAGAGGGTCCTGATGAAACCAAGTTAAAACTTCGTGCTTCCTCCTCTGCTTGTTCTTACATACTTCAAAATGTGTTTCCTCCCTCTTAATTTCCCCAGTCTTCTTTCAAACCTTATAAAAGCCAGCAGTAGTCAGGTTCTTCCTGATGTTCCCAGCAGCATTATTCCTGATTGAGTCTGCAAACATATATTTCTCAACAAAACAAAGCTCTTTCTGCTTTTTAGACCCTCACTTTTACCAGGACTAGTGGCCTTTACAACAGCAGATTTCAGTGAAAATGACCCCATAGTCTTCAATGGATTGATTCAGATGCCCTCTTTTGCCAGCCTTCCTTGCAGCTTGTTGTAGTACAAAGCACTGGCATGAAAGCATATTTAATAAACCCAAGACTCTCATGTCTTCTTTTCTTTCTCTTCCACATTGGGATTCTTTGTTATACTTTTAATATGCCCTTTCGTGATCTCATTTACAAAAATAGCCACCCAGATATACCCCAAAGGAAAAGATGATTCTCTTGGAAATATCTTTTGAATGTCAAGTGGACTAGCAGTTGTGTTTACTTCTTGGGTAAATAGTTTAGGTTCCTTATCCCTTTGCACAGCTTTATTCTCTTATTTCAAAGGAAATATCTTCCTATTTTGTGGACTGGCTTTTCCTACTTTTCCCAGTTTGCAGGTTTCACATTTTTTCTAGTGGCAGCAGGTCTCACGCTGAAGCAAAATGTAGCAGATTTTGCACCACAGCTTAATTTTCTTACTTATTTTTTTGTTGTTGTTTGTTTGTTTTGTACTGTCAGATGGTCACTTAATAGCAGCTTTGTAGCTGATTCCTGTCACACATGATAAGATTTTGCAAAATATTGACAAATTGCCTGCTTAGTAGGTTTAATCTTAAATGAGTTATTAGTAGCAATTTTTTCTGTCTTTTAACTTAAATTGCAGCTGTGGAGCTGACAATTTGGCTATCATTCATCCTAAATTCATGAAATTCACTGTCAGTTTGTCACCTTTTCATGTTGTTTGATACTTGCCTTCCTTTTTAAGTTTGTGAGTGAGTGTCTTCAAGCAAGTGAGCTCACTCTTCAGAAAGCTCTTCCAAATCTTCATTTAAGTCTTCATTATTCACCCTTCATGAACTGGGAGAATCAGGGTAGAAGTTCAGGGCTTTTCAGTCATTTACTGGCAGCTCTGAGTTATACCTTGGAAATGTTATTGGTCAGTGAGATGTGATAGGAATCAAATCACTCCTACAGATGGAAATGTGTATGTGTTCTCTGTGCATTTTAAATCACCTTTTTCAAAAAGACTTTCGTCCAAGTTGAATTGAAACTTGACATTTTAACTTACTTAGATGCTCAGGTCAGAATGGGATTCTAAATGTCATTTCTCTCTTTCCAGTTCTTGCCCTGTGCTCCCTGTTTCTATACAACTTGGTGCCTTAAAAAACTGTCACTGAAGGATTTGTGCAGATGGGAGAGTGGTCTAAGTCATATATTGTGTTTTCTTATTTGATATGTTAGCATATGTGCTAACATATCAAATAAGTCACTCTGTTTAGTCACTCTGTTTCTGGTTTCTCTTGTATTCGTTGTAGCATGAACCATGGCTGTACGTCAGTAACTTGGGATTCAGAATGCTTCTTCATTGCCTGTTTGCACATATGACATCTTGCAGAACATTGGTCTTCTATTGATAACACTGGCTAGAAACCTTGTTATTTACTTTCTGATAATTTTTCTTTATGGCATTGAACTAGCAAGCAAATACTATCACCAAGTAGAGTTAGGTTTCTTTTCATCTAGAGAAGTAGCAGCAAATTATTCCAGTTTATATTTGACTTCCCAAATAATGCTCAGTATTTGTCACGTCTTGCCATTTTGGCAAAAGTGCATTTTACGTGGGACACTGAGCTTGAAAAGGAGCAGCATGAACCTCCATGTTGTGACAGTCAGCTCCTTGCTGGCCCCATATGCTGCTGCCCTGCAGAAGTGTGTGTCTGGGTGTTCCCAGCAGCCTGCAGAGCTGCTCCTGGGCTTTCCTCCCACCCCCATGGGATCTGGGGCACTGCCAAGACCAGGTGGAGGTTCCAGGGGCTGGGTGCTGAGTGGAGGATCTGTAGGAGGCTAGAGTTCTGGCCTTGGGCCCCAACAGCCCTTTCAGGTGTGTAGATGCAGCTCCCTGCACAGAGGGCAGTGCTGTCCCTGCCAAATAACCCGGGCAGAAATGCTGCTGGGGAGTTTCTGGGGTTTCCTCTTAGCCCCAGGGGTGCTGGTCTTGAAGTGCTGGTCTAGGTAGCTCAGCCAGTTGAGCAGGCTTTTGCTGGTGCACAGCATGGCACACACTGTGTAACAGAATCTGGCCTTTTGTCCTTGTACTCATTCCATTTCAATGTCAGCAAAAACCTTTTAAACGGTATTCCTGTTGCCACAGTTTAGATTTCTTGATCCTGACTCAGCATTTTGCCATCACTTAGTCCCATGATGGGGGTTTGTAATTTCTTGCATTGCTTTATGGGGAGTGTTAATTGTTGCCAAGGCACCATCTGTCATCTGCTCCCGAAGACACGATACCAACATTCTGGTTCTTTACCTTCTTGGTCTGTGATCTTATTCCAGACATCTAGATGACTGAGAATAGAGTTTAAAAAAAAGGTGGAAGAGGATATTGTGTATCTACTTGAGTGTTTCCCCTGCAAAATCTGCAGCATGCATTCCGGGCTCAGAAGTTTCAATGTTTGTAAGGCTTGCAGGCATCAGCTGTTTTGTCATTTATTAGTATAGCACACTAGAGTTGTTTAACTGACCTGGTATATCATGTCTTGAAATCTCTTAAAGATTTTGAACAGTTTTATGTTTATATTTAGTGTCAAGTGGCATTGAAAAGTTTTCAGAGTTTGTCATACTGAGAAATGATGAGTTAAATTTATTGAGTTACCCGTCAACCAGCTGGGGAACATGTGAAACATTTCTCCATGCTATAATAAAGGTACCAGCAGATAACTAAGCAAACAAATGTTTATATGCCCCAGAGAAAGTCTGATTACTTAAAATAAGCATGTCTGAGGGTGTGAGCACCACGGGCAGGATTCAGTGTGACTTTGGTATTAGCTGACAAAAAGGACTCTGGGGCCTCACTTCCAAGCAGATCATAACTTGCACAATGCATAATATCAGGGTGCAACATCTGCAAAGAGGTACTGAAATACAGGGAGAAGAGTACTAGGTTATTGGTACCTAGGGTATCTGGCAATATAAAATACACTCCCCCACTAGTCCTTTAAGAAAGTTCTGTTTCTCTTCTTGCAAGAGAGATAATTTTAAATATCTAATAACATTTCTGTAAGCTGTATTTGTATTAATATTTATTTTTCTTCTTTCTGTAGGCAATTAAAAGTCCAGAAGATCTGATTTCAAAGCCTACCACAAATTTCAAAGGAAGGAAATCTACATGAAGAGCTGCAAAGCAAGTTGATTTGAGAAGATACAGCATTTACAAAAATGTCGTCAAGTTGTGTGACATCAGTGTTTGCTTTGATGGTTTTGTGCTTTGCAGCTGCAGGTAGGTAGTATTATGCAAATCATACATTCAGTGTAACTGGTTGTGCATATTTAGAATTCTTGATCAGAAATACTTTTTCATGCTGAAAAAAGTAGGTCAGCTAAAGTTTATGTTTATGTCTAGGTTTTCTGTAAAACTATTGTGATCATAATGGCATCTTATATGATGTGAGAAACAATGCTGTTCCTATAAGAATGTTTTCTTGTGTCTCTGATCACCCTTAAAATAATTTAAGAACTGCAGTAGTGATGTAAATTATTTGGGTTATTTACCTACTTATTTTTAAAAATTGCATGGTGCACATGTATTATAAAGGGGAGGGTTGATATGGAGGCCTTTGGAGGTGGAAGCAGGGTAGCTCAGCCAGCATGATGAACTACTGGCTCTGCCAAGAGGCTGGATTTATTTCCCCAGATGCAGGGATGGGCTGGTGAAGCTGAGGCTGCTAGAGTCTCTCTACAGAGCTGGGCTGAAGGGGTGTACCAGTTCAGCTCCATGCTGCCTCCAAGACATACAATCTGAAATGAAGCCCCAATTATTTGACTTTGTAAAAGATATGTCTGACAAAATCCCAGAAAGGTTCTTCATAGGTCACTGACTCTGTCCATCCTTCCTGCCTCATTGGGATAAACCTCACCTCAGTGATTCCTGACAGTTGTCTAACCTGATTTATAGTCAACCATTAGTGATGATGGCAAAAACCTTTCAATAACAGTTGCCAGTGTTAATGGAGTCATTTTAGGTTAGGAACATGCATTGCCGTTTAAGGGGATTGTTCCTGTCCCACATTTTGGCCTAGCTGGGGATTTTTAAAACAGTATGTTGTAACAACTTGTGACAGAGAAAGGAAAGATCTGTGGAGTTCAAGTACCTAGTTTATTCTGTAGTTTCTTCAAGCACTCAAGTGATTCTACTCAGGATGTTTGTTTGTCAAAGTTCTTTCTGTGGTTGCAAGGGGAAGCCTCTTATGTGTCCAGCCTGTGTGCAGCATGGGTCTTTGGAGAAGAGGCCAAGTGGATACACAGTCAGTCCAAATGAGACAGTGGGAAAAGTGGACAGTGGACAGATGGCTTGCTTAAATCTGAGATGTCCTCACTATGGAAAAGATGATCAGCTTTAAAAGAGACAGGGCTGAGCAATTAAATGTGTTACAATTTGGCTTCATTTCATCTTCAGCATGGAAAACTATGTTATTTCAAGCCCTCAAGCCTTGTGGGACTTTCTCTGGGTTTGACCTCCTTGAAGGCATCCATCCAACATTAGTAACTTTGATTGTTTAATGGTACGTGATGCTGACATTTTGCAATAGCTTCATTACAGACAGACGTTCAGCAATGCAGGGTGTGTCTGAGTGTGTCTGCAGCTCGAGCTGAGGACATCAATGCTGCTCTTGGCTGAGAAGAGCCATTACTTGGAGCAAATCTGTATTATTCTAGATGTGTAAAAATCTACTTTAAAAGGAAGTTCCAGTGCAGAAAGAAAAGCTTTTTTTAATTGATCACAACCATAGTTCTGTTTTGCTGCTGAGGAGGATGCTTGCTTATCAAGTCAGCTTGCCTCTTAACGACAGCTTTAATTAAAACCCACTGATTTAAAAGTGCTATCAAACAGTACTACTCTTAGAAAGTTATTCAGTGTTCAGAAAATGTAACATATCTGTATTGAAATTCATTGTGGTTTTTTTGGTTTTACTCCCCAGTTCTGTGTTTTCCTCTGGCAAATAATCTTGAAACAAACTCTTAAAAAGCTTTGGATTCAATCAGATGCTTATTCATAAGTAGAGTCACAGAATTATTTTGGCTGGAAGGGACCTTTGGAAGTCTAGTCCAGCGCCCTGCTTGGAGGAGGGCTAGTTTCAAATTCTGTCTTTCTTGGAGACTGATTTTCCCTCCATCTGCATGGGAGGAAATTAGCTGAAGGGAGTAGGTAGGGTCACAATTTATTAGGGGAAGGTGAGGAAGCACTGTCTTTGTGGTTTCTGGCTGTATCTGCCTGTATATTTTGGCTTTCTTCTATGCTTTTTAATTTTTTCAATAAATTCTTAATGAGAACAACTAGATAATGTCCTTTACAGAGTATAATGAGTACAGTAAGATAAGAGCAAGAACTGATGGACTATGATGAAGAGGAAAGAGATATCAGGCAGATATAATTAAAACCGAGGAAGGACAGCTCTCTGAAGGTTATATAGATGGAGATTTTGCATCTTGAGATCTTGAGTCCTTTTAATGCAAACAGTTACACTTTAAATGCAGGGAGTTTGTGTCTAGGTGAAAAGAGGTGTGAGCAAACAACGTGTTCCAGTCATGTGAAAAGCTGGCAGAGCTCTGCTCAGTGTGATGGCCAGGGCACTGCAGGCTTGGCTCTTAATTGCCAGCATCCAGAACCCGTGCTTTTTCAGTCCTGAACCACTCATGTGCTAGTATAAATAAAACTACAGTCTAAATAAAGTTAAGAAGTATAAATAAAATCCCTTGCTTGTGGTGGAGCCTGGGGGAGGCAGGGGGCAGCATGCCACCTCCTTAGGGTATTGATTTTTATACGTTTGAGCCTTTTTCCAGCTTGCTCTTTGTTTCTGAAGAAGTGAGGCTGCTGTAGCAGAGCACACCTTCTTTTGTTTGCCAGTCCTACACTGAAACTGCTGCTACTGGGGGGGTTTGCTGACATTATAATAGCTTCAGCATTCTTGTATTTTCAGGTATAAGTGAGCTTCTAGACAGAATCTATGTTTTGTTTGGTTTCTTTTGTTCTGTTCTTGCTCTTGAAGGTACCAGCCTGTTCAATACGTCAAAAAAACCCCCCAAACCCTCGAGTTACATGAAATGATTCACAAAAGTGGATGGTCAAAGATGAGTCACAGACCTGCATGTTTTTCAAACTAATAGCTTAAAGATTGCACCTCACTAACTGCATTGAAAATGGTTTCTATAAATATCCAAAGAATATTTGCCTATTTTTCTACCTCCTCATACTACCTGGATGTATGTAGCTAAATGCTTATCTGAATCTGATTTGCTTTCTTCTTGTACACGGATTTCTTGTAAGCTTTTATTTTATACAGCTTTAATTGGACAGAAAAAGACCACAAAGAAAACCTTGATTACTCTGAGATTTTTCTACTTCATGGAAAGTCCAAGGCAGGATGGAGAGAAAAACTGCTGGCAAGCTATCTGCCCGACTGAAGGAATTAAGTTTTTGAAGTGGGATTAAATTAAGGTCTGGCAACCTGTAGTAGGAACTCCACACAAACACTCAGAACTCAGGCACACAGTTATCCAGGCCTTGGATGACCTCTTAAATTAGTCTGGCTTTGTAATCTTGGAGCAAAAAATATTCTGTCCTAATGTGGCTTATATCAAAGGCTGGAATGTATTTGTTTTACTTGCTGGCAAATTAGTGCAGTTGGGTGCATGATGCATGTCTTAATAAAATGTCTTGGAGGATAACTGATACGCATACCTGCTGTAGACCTTGAGGGCCAAACCATCAACAAGACAGGTCCTTCTGTGAAGGAATGGGAACATTTTTAAACCTGAACTTCTATTTTTCCTTTTTTCTTTCCTGCATTACTATTCAGCTGGAAAGAAGACAGAAGGGTGACACAGCCTATGGATCTACACAGGCCAAAGGTTCTCATTCCAGCCTCTGGGGTAGATCCTCTGTTGGTGCAAACCATTCCTGCTGCTGAAAAAGCAGCACAGCTGTGGCAGCTGATACCAACCAGAATTTGCCCATGGAGCCATGTTCACTTGCCTTCAAACCCCCTGATGTTTAGCATTGCCTGTGCTTGACTTGTAGACCTCTCTCCTTATAACAGAGTTTTATGGTTGTGGTCAGGCAGATGAAGACCCTGTAAGAATTAGATATAGTGAAAAATTTACCTATTTTGTGTAATACTGAAGTTACTGGTTTTTCTGCTCATGTTAGGTCTTATGGTTTTCTCCCAAAAGCTCTTTACTCCCTGGTTCTCCACTCTATTGTAATCCTAGCTGTTTATTCCTTCTTTTTACATACTTGTTCTTATAAGTAATCTTATATTGTTCAGAGCATGTGTGCTTCATTTTCAATAAGACTGTTCACTTAGTTTGTGTGTCTTCTGGATCTGTGCTTCCCAGATGTGGTGGTGATAGGTGCCATGTTAATAAGCAGAACAACACGAAGAAACAGGACTTGTCATGACATCTACTTTTTCTTTTTTTTTGAAGATGAACTTCCCCTGACCTTGAACACTGTGTTTCCAAAAGCAATATATGATTCTTCAAAGCATAATAAAAAACCCTTCCAGTGGAAGGTGAAGGACATGATCTAAAAAAAAAAAAAAAAAAGAAGAAATTAATGCTGGGAGTTACACAAATTTCCTTCTATTTTAAACAGTGTTTGCTGGATATTTCCCAGATGTAATTAGACTGTGGTTTTTTTTCCCCAAAGTATTTGTTGCCAGAGGTGTGGAGTTTTTTGTTTGTTTAAATTGTGTTTAGAGGATGGAAACCAAGGGACAGAGGCTGGATCTTGAATTCTTAGGACAGAAGTAAAGCACAGGCTGGTTGCAGCTTTTAAATGGATGAGGATTTCACTCTCTACCTCCCTTTCCCTTCACTTCTTTCTCATAATCAGCTGATTTCTGCCTCCCTTGTAAAATCACCTATTCCTATCCATTTATGGTCCGGGTGTTCAGACTTTTGAGGATGAGATGAACCAGAACATTTGAAGATTTGCAGTCTCAACGAATTAGAGGAGCAGAGGGCTGGTTCATGTGCTGTGCCATGTTGGAAAGGCTGCAAGCCCTCCTGCAGGGGCTGCAAGGGAATGCCCATACTCTTCAGGGGGCCCAAGGCTGATTTTACTTCCCAACCTAAGGTTAGGGTTATGCCTAGGGTTAGGCTTCAGAAAACCACAAAGCCCCGAGCTTATTGTTCCTTTTTTTGGCACCTTCCACGCTGTAAGACTTACTAATAGGCATTTAATAAAAAAGGGATTTTGCCTGCCAGTGATGGAAATGACTAAACTGAAAATGTCATTATTCTCATTGAAGTAGTACAGTGAAGAAGTAACAAGTGAAGGAAAATGGGGCTGGGTGATGGCAACATTTAAGGTTTGTTGCTGTTCTCTCTTCAGCAAGAAGTTTGCTTTCACCTGAAACAGGTTTGCTGTTTTGGTGGTGGGTTTTTCTGTTGCTGTCTTTTTGAATTTTAAATTAATGTATTTTTCTTAATGCTTGGAGTCAAGAGTGAGTGAAGAATTTATTTTTATGGATGTTTTCCCTCATTTTCCTTTTTTTCCCCTTCATTTCCTAGATCACCAAATTTGCCTTGTGTCTGGAAAGGATGATGGATGCAATTTATTTTGGAATAAATAAAATTTTTCTTTGTTATTCATTTAATGTGAATGGAGCAGTAATACCTATGTCCTACTAGAGATGCTGCTCAAGTTATTTTGGTTCTAGCTACTATGTCAAAATGGATTTTTTCCTTCATAAGAATGCGTGCCTTTCATTAATGTGTAAAAATCAGGGAGGGGTGATTGGACACTTAGTGTTGCAATGCCTTGGTAATTCTTTAAGCTTCAGGAATTGTATGAAAGTGGATAAAGGTGAAAAGGTTATTTGAAAATGTAGCTATTGCTGAAGTAGCTTAGCATAGTTCAGTTTGCCAATTTGGAGTTGCTTTGCTTTAAGGAAATCTGTAGAAGATTAAGAACTTTAAAAGCAGTGATCACACATTTTATATATCGGCACATGTGTGTGTTTTAGTCCAAATGGGCAATTTGGAAGAACTCTGAAGAAACATCTGCTCTGTAGCATAAAAGCTCCCTGTGCCTCTGGGCATGGCTGCACAGGTGCTGCTGTATCTGAGGACCATGGTGGAGTCTTCTCCTGCCCGTGGAGTGATGTACACTCTTCACACAGCCAAGGCACAGCAGCCCTGTGGGATGTGATGTGTATGTTCAGCCTCTGTGGTGACTGAATATAAATGCCCGTGTCTGAAGGACCTTTGGGAGAAGATGGAGCGAGTTATGGGCTGTCAGAGCAGTTCCTTCCAGCTCAGCCATGAGCAGGGACTCCTGAAGGAGAGCACAGGGATGCTGGAGCAGCAGCTGGACCTGTTCTCCTTGTGGAGTCCCTGTGCTCGATGGCCATAGCTGTGTCAAAGGCATAGGGCTAATCTATGAGCCTCTGCTTTTGACTGAAATATGAAAGGCTTGTATCTGGATTTGTGACTTTCTCTGTGATCTCCCCACAAGTTATTTCATCTCTCAGTCTTGGTCACTTGATATGTAAAACAGATGTGCTCAACCCTGGCATCTTCCATGCAGGACTGTTTGAAGAGCCAAGGTAATGCCTCTAAAGTCACATGGATCATGTTGTTGCTAACTGCTGTTATTTTGGTCATTCTTCAGAACCTCCCCCTGCCCTTTTTGGAGGTATGAAAATGGCAAAGGTTTTCTTAAAGTGACTGTCAGACTTTTAGCATGTTTTGCTTGTTTTTAAACTCATGGATGCTGAACTGCAGAGGTTTGTTGTGATCTCTGGTAAGGAGCAAGGTGTTTGACTTTTGGCAAGTCATAGATAAATTAGGATGTTCTGAGAAGTGTCTTAACTCATGGAGTTACTTCTTTTACTCTACCTGCCATCCTTATTAAAAAAAAATATTAAATCACTATATTATCAGAAAGTAGAATCAGTCATACCAAAGCAAGGAAGGGGAAATCTGAGACTGTACCAAAAATGATATTCAGGTGAAAATGTTGTCTTCTCTTGCATCATTGGGAGACAACTTAAAACAGCAGGTAGAACTGCATTCAATCCCATACATGGTTTAATCAGCATCACAGAAGTTAATGTGTGGCTTCAGTTTCCTGCATTAGGATAGACTTTGACTTTGGAGATGATTTGTTAAACTATATAATTTGTAAAAGTTGCCACATTTCTGTATCTTCTGCTTTGAAATGGTAGATCAGTCTGGCAAAATTTTCTTTTATAGCACTAATGAGTTCAAAGCAGTAATTAATTTTTCTGTGGGATATTTTCACCTTCAAGCTAAAAAAGTAATAGCTATTTGAGTAAATTGGCAAGAGAACTCTTCAGAGATTACTTTGGAAATTACTTGTCTCAGTTGCTTTTTGGAACTAGGCCAGTAGTAGTTATTTTTCCTGCTAAAATAGTGCTCATGGCCATATTGTTCACTGCACTCATTTTCATTCTCCCAGTGCTAATGTTTGATCTCTGTGATCACATTTACCATCACAGATGGAGGTAAGAGAGCTCAAGTATGCATCGCAGGAAGGTCTTTGAGGTTTTGCTGAAGATTACAATTGTCTTAATTGTAATACTTGACAAATGCTTCCATAGTGCCTCCTGTTAAAAGGCCAGTTATCTGACTTTAGTAATGGTTTCTTTACCAAGGGAAAAAAAAGTAACTGAAATGTCAGAATAAGGAACGGTTCATGCCAGTAAGAGGATAATAAAAGCAACCCTGAAAAAGATGTGGTTTGTTACTTGTGTTCTCTTGAAATCTTTTTTCTTTTTTGAAATTAGCAAAGCTAGGGGTTTTTCCAGCAATTTCATGCCCAAGATAAAATAATGTTTGAGACTTTGATGGTTGATTTGGAATAAAATATTTTAAAAAAAGTTCCTTGATTCTAGGTCTCTGATACATTTACTGGATCTCAAAAGTATGTTTGCAGCAAGAACCCTGTAAGTCAGCTATCATAAATACCAGACTGAACTTCAACTTGATTGATATGATTCAAGAGAAAAGAATTCTATTGAAACAGTTCTGCGTATTGAACTGCTTAATGATGTTGTTAAAGTCTTCTTGTATGTGGAGAAAACCAAACAAGCCTATTCTTCTGTTTGTTTCAACATTACACAAGCGCCATGTAAAGTATTAACCAAAAATATTGTCTAAAACATTTCAAGTTAGTTGCTAACAAAGAGCTCCTCTGTTTTCTTCCTGTCTTGAGGAGTCCTAGAATGCATCATTTCTCCAGAGAAATAATAATACACTTGAGATGATTTTATAGGTCAAGCATTCATGTAACTGTCTATGATTTGACAAGATTGCTCAAAGAAAAAGTGGAGTGAAATCAGGATTTATCCGGGAGGATTTTTGAGCAATGAATCAGTGTTTCTTTGGCCTAGTGGACTGAAGTAATTTAATTGGAGCAATCAACATTTTTGGTACTAGTTGACTGAACTGATTAAGTTGATTCACTTCTGATACCTGTGTTGTCATCTTGTTCCAGTTTCCTTCCTTAAATTTTTGAAAGGAACCAGCCTGTATACTGGTGTCCCTGTGCTCCCTGGTGGTATCTCTTGCTGGAATGGTTTTTTGAGGATTTTGTTTACTGCTTCATGGGCTACAAATGCTGCAGACAGAATGGGTTCATATTGAGACCATAACTTTCTGCAGAGTTGCTGTGTCGTCTTCCCTTTAATCCCATTCTAAACTAGTCAGTAGGTGTCTGATCCTGATACAGTTGTAGAGCATTATGTCTCTAGGAGGATTTAATGGCAGAAATTTGAAGATGGTGTAGTACAGGTTCTCTTTCTTAATGGATTTAATCCTAGGGTTCATGTCCTCAAGTGATTACAAAACTCATGTTCTGGTCTGAAGCCTTTTGGCCTTCCTTCTCCATTGACAACACATGGGTTTGTTTGCTTTTTCTTTAAAGCTGCTTCTTGTTAGGTCCTCTGTGCTATTTTGTTAACTAGGCCATGGCTGGTGGAGTTGGAGGGAGATTTACTGAGAACCTGCTGTGCAAGGGCTGTTGTGCCAGTGAAGGGAAATCGTGCTATTGCTCACTTTTGGTGGGACCCTGCAATGAGTGTGAGGCTCTCTGCTCCCCTCTTTGCTTGGGGCTATGTTCTCTCTCCTGTGTTCAATATCTCACTGTAACTGTTTGTATCCAAGATGTGTATTAGTATGTTTTTTTTAGTTAGGATGATCTCATCACTAATGAGTATTTGATGCCTTTGTAACGCTCCTAATATACACATAGAACAGCTGGAAGAGACTTTTTAAACAAGCATCTTTGTAATATCCTGGATGATCTCAAAGAACATTTAAATACAACAGTGCAGTTACACTGGAGGCTTTAAAGATAAACATTTTTTCATACAATGGCTGAACAGTGTGTAGTGGGTGACATATGGGGTCTCCCTGCAATTACAGTGAATGAAAACTGCAGTAAACTGTCCAAGGGGATTAACTAAACTGTTAATCGTTAATAGTAAGCACAATTAAAGAACTGGTAGATGAGAGTACACTTCTGTGCTATATTTCTGAATCTATTCAATTTGTTGCTGTAGCCTTGTTATCCAGAGAAAAGGTTGTTTGTCCTCACCAAGAACTTGTTTCTTTTCCAGCCCAACTTGTGGCCCTGGTTGTTGGGCTGTGAGTAGTGGGACTGTCAACTGCTCAGCCTGGACTCTCATCATGAGTCAGGTCTGTGCTGTCCTCGGGGCAGGGAGTGGAGGTGTTTCTTACTCAGCTGTTTGTATCCAATTAGAAAATGTTGATACCCTGCTTCACTTGGTCACTAGGGGGTGGTGGCTTTTCTAAAGCAGGATGCACTCAGGCTTATGCTTCTCCAAGTAACTTGCCTTGCAGTGTAATGTTAAGCCTGCCTCTGCATTTTATGGCCAGTAAATTATCACAGATCTCATGAGATACTAGTGAAAGAATGGGTATTAACTTCCATTCCATTCAGTGGGTTTAAACCACTGGTCCCCTGATGGGAAGAATAAGTTTCAGCCAGGCTCCTGTGTGCTTACATGAGAGCTTTTGAAGTTCTGGAAGTGGCTGGTTTTCTTTGAACCATCATGATTGCTAGAGCAAATAAGGCACCCTTGAAAGTGTGTGGCAGGGGTAGTGGAGCCTCCCTTTTTTGCAGCAGCTCATGTTTGTACTAGGTCAAAAATAAATTTTCTCTTACAGAAGTAGAGTATTGAGGTATTGTTCAAGTTTTTTGAGTAGCTTGATCTGTGGTTCACCTGATGGCACAGCTGGACATAACCACAAAGTAAAACAGCCTGTCAGAACTGGAATATACAGCAACAAAACGGTTGGATTTACTGGCACAGCTCTATGTCCCTGCCCAAAAGTACATGAAAAAGCTGACAGAAGCACTATTTTTTGTTCATGTAACTTGTGTAACTCTACCCATAACAAGTCTTTGTCAACTAGTTTCCCACAGTGATATACAATACATTACAAAAAGGAAATGTGCTGCTGTACAATGCAATGTTGAAACTTCTATACTTTTCCTGTGAAGACTGTTCAATAAATAAGAGGCAACAGTCCTCCTCTGGACTCTGAACTGGAATCCTTCACAGTCAGTGTGTCATGCTTACAAATGTAAGCAAGTGGATGCCTGAAATACTTGATCTTGTTAAACTCTACCCAAACACGTGGTTTAACTGGGCCCTGCATTAGTTTCTTTGCTTGTTTTTTTTTTGTTTGTTTGTATTAAGATGCCACTTGTTTAACATGTAAGTTTTTTCAGTACCTAGCTCTTGCCCCAAAATCAAAACCTGATATTACCTTCTAATTACAAATATGCTGAAATGGGTTGCTTACATGCTATTTTCTCCTACAAAAATAATAGTAGTAATTAAAAAGGAAAAAAAAAAACAAAAAACAAACCACAATAACAGGGCATGTAAGATGCATAGCAGTGGCCATTTCCAGGCTGTTAAAAATTCCAGCAAACCTGATGAATTGCCACCACCAAGTGTTGACTCAATGACAGCTTTTATGTGTACTTCAAATGTTTAGCAGGAAGAGAGATTACTCATTTCCCCACCTTTCTGGGGGACTGTTTGAAAGCTTGCACATCGTGTATGAGGCCCCTCAAACTGCTGACTGCACTGCAAAGTTATTTTGCATCTAGTAAGTTCCAGAATATTGTGACTGTTTTCTGAATAACACTATCCTTTACTGATTGCACTTGAAAACAAATAGTGCTGTTCTAGGTGTTGCCAAGTCACTTTGAAAGTCTCACTGAAAGGTTTCCCACTCCTTACCCCATATGTAGGCTGGGGTATTGGTTGTTCTTTTTGTTGGAAGCAAAAAGCCATCCTGCTCACTGAGGTCTCTGCTTCCAGTTAAGTCAGGGGGCAAGAAAGCTTCTGTGATCTTGCACTTTTATATTTAGTTAGCATTTTGTGGTTAGTTTTTACAGAATGTACTTGCATTTTTTTCCCTAAAGTCTTGTTTGTTTGCTTGTTGAAGAAGGAGCAGTAGGAATTGTCCTGTACTGGAAAACACAAGGAATTGTATTCCATCACTGGCTGTTGAGTCCCCCATGTGTTCCCTGCCATCTGTAGTGTCATGGGGGCTCGTGCTTCCTTTGTGCAAGCCCTTAAGTGGGAGTTGAACCTTTGCCATACAGAGAGATGGATTTCTACACCTGTGGGGTCTCTGAAAGGGAAGTATTTCAGATGTGCGTGTGAACATTTTATATTTTTGTGAAACCTGAATCAGCTTTGAGGTTCCCTGAGACTTTTTTCTGTGCAGCAATGATACTAAGATGCATGCCTTATAAAGGCTATGTTAGCACTGGGCACAAATGGCTTATTTCCTGAGTTAAAACTCCTTTCCCCAACTTCCCTTAAAAAAAAGAAGAAGTTAATAAAAGATTATTTGAGGAGAAGAGCCATTGTGATTTCATATGGAGGCCATCTCAGTTCTCCTTTTATATCTGCTGCTCCCCTGGGAGTATACACTGTACTCATGTCCAGAGCTTGAATTGTTTTCAGTTTCTTATTAGTTTTGAAAATGCATTTAGCAGTTAACTGCCAGTGTGTGTGTGCTCTTTCTGGTTACAGCTAACAAGCACCTGGGCAGTACATTAGGAAAATGTGGAATCAGTTAACTCTTGTAGAACCACATCTCTGTGTTTCTTCAGTCGCCCTTGTAGAACTATGTGGGGGGAAATCCTACAGGATAACACAATGGGCACGTGCTTAATGAGGGAAGAAAGGAGTGAAGTCAAGCAGGAGAAAATATTTTGGTGTTTTGGCAGGGAAGAAGGGCTGTAGTGAGTGAAGTGTCAGTTGTTGCCCAGATAGCAAGGAGAGGACTGAGTGATGGCATTTAGTTAGAAACTCCTTAAACAGAACTTCACCTCGGGGGAACGGAAAGAGATACATTAGTGAGTGATTCATTTCAGAGCTCTGAGGCTGCAGATGGCTTTTTGAGGGACCTTTCCTAAGTGAGCAATTTTACTTTTTCATTGTTTTTGATTTGGTGTGGGGTTTGTTTTATTTCTGGTGGGCAGAAAATAACCTCAAGGATACTAGTTAGGAAGTGTTTTATTTTACAATTGAATATATATCCCGTTATATTACTTTAACAGTTTTGAAAATCTTGTTACTGAACTTACTCTGTCAAAATTTACATTTTTAAATAGCCAAACTAATGCCTGTTGGGCCATTCTGCTGATGGGCCTTTTTCTTTCCAGTGGGGATGAGGTACAAGTATAGGATATATACAGCCAAATCATTTTACATGTGGCTGCCATCTGCGTGAGCTAAATTGCTGCCAATGAATCAGCCATACAATATGCAAGCTCTGCTCTTTATAAAGATTTGCTCCCAACTTGTTTAGAGTCATCCTTTCTCACTCTCCATTTAGTCCTTTCTCTGGCAAATCTCCCATGGACCTCATCTGGATTTTTGCCTGATTAAGGACTAAGATCTTGACCCTGTGAGATAATAAAACCCCAACATCCCTGCAAGAATCTACAGATTTCATTGGGAGTTGAAGGCAGTGTGTGCTGCTAAAGTCTTCAGCATGTATGCTGGGTTTAAGGTAATGATTTCAGGACTTGGCTGTGTTACAATACACATACTGGCCCTAACTTGATTAAGCTGTGAGTATATTACTATGATTTCAATTCTCTATGGAAAGGGAAACACATAGTCTCTCTGCAGATTTTGTGGCGTATTTAGAATGAATTTTCATTTTCTAATGTGTATATTGAGATGTTTCTCACCAGAAAATTTCAATTTATTGGTACTTGTACTTTTTTAGGAGCTGTTTTCCTAAAAGCAAGGATCCAAGAGCAGATTGCTTTGGGAAGTGGAGGCCATGAAATTATAAGATCTGGGAAGGGTTGTAAATTTGACTCTTATTGCACACAGCCTTCCACAATGATTCACTGTTTCCTTAAAAGATTCCAGTATCTCCAGGTTTTTGTTAGAAACAAAGAAACACATGCTAATTATCACATCCAGGAAGAAAACACATTGCTAGATTAGACCATATAATGAGATAATGAGCACAGTTGGATATTGACCTTCAGCTCTTTGTATGGGTAATAGGTTGGATATGTGGAAGAGATTTACTGTGAGGGTGGTGAGGCACTGGAACAGGTTGTCCAGAGAAGCTGTGGATGCCCCATCCCTGGCAGTGTTCAAGGCCTGCTTGGATGGGGTTTTGAGCAACCTGGAGTAGTGGGAGATGTCTCTGCCCATGGCAGGGGTGTTGGAATTAGATGGTCTTTAAGGTCCCTTCTATCTTAAACCATTCTATCATTCTGTGATTCCAAGAGCAGGGAGCATGTATCCATTTTCCTGGCAATTGATACAAAAAATCTTTCCAGTTTTCCTTATATAATGCTGAGATTTTAATTCCATTTAAGTCTGTGACTCTCTGTTGTTTCCCATGTATGGCTGTTACTGTGTTCCAGGGCTGGACTACTGGGTTCAGGAGAATGGAAGATCAGGCAGGGCATGGAGCATATGCTGTGCTGTGGCACTCTGGCCAGGTCTTGCTTGATTGCACACTTCCACCATCAGTTTCTTCTCCATTAAGTGTTTTGCAATATGCTTTTTTTAAAAAAAAAGGAAGATGAGAATAAACTTCAAGTGGTGTTCTTCACGTAAAACATTCAAAGAGAACCTGCTGTGTTAGGTAAAAAGGGTTAATTTCAAGTCTCATTTAAAAGCCACCAAATTATTTGCCTAAGGATAAACTCAGATTTTCAGCTGCTAAATTTCTTTTGCCCTATAAATTAGTGTTAATAATGTTAGCAGGTTATAAAAGGGGAAAATATAGCAATGGAGCCATGTTAGTGCAAGCCATTTATCTTAGGTGCTAAGTTTCACTTTAAATGATAGTTATGTATTTAGGAAACTGGGGCCAAGCTTTTCAGGAGTCTCAGATCCTCAACTTCTTGAAAATACTCTGAATATTATTTGTCTAGGTTTATGCACATGGAATTTCTGGTTTAAGTAATCTTACTTTGAGATAACTTCACTGTGATGATGGCAACACTGAGCTCTGGTGTAATGGCCTGTGGTCCAGTGGAAGGTGGGTTGGTTGTTTTCCACACATCAGTATTAGAGTAACAGCTTAGTTTAGTATGTACCGTCACACTTTCAGAAGAAGTTCTCTTTAGAATGTGGTCTAAGCACTGAGCTTATTAAAATTAGGTATTGTTTTTGTTGCTTCTGGTCAGTCTTTTTGTGTAAAAAGACTGAGATTTCTGAGGCCAGTTGATCTCTGTGCTTGTGTTTCACTCATCCTGTTGAATTAACCTTATTGGGAAGGCAAAGATCAATTTCTTCCAGTTTGGGGAGGACAAAACCAAGATGGATTCTGCTTTTCATAGCTATAAACCAGAAGTGTTAGACTTGAAGAGAAGATATCTTTGTTTACTTGTCTGAATATTGACAGTTTCATAGAATTAGCAGCAAAAGACGAGAAGAAACATGCATTTGATGTGGACAGGTATTGTACCCAGCAAACAAACTTCTGGATAATACTGATGAGAAGATGTTTATTTATTTATTAAACCTTTTTATGGTTAAAAACCTGTAGATTTATCTGTTTATGATTAGATGGTTTCAGAGCTGGTCTAAGTCAGAGGTGCTCTTGCTCCTGTAGTAAACTCCTCTCCTTTGGGGCAACAAATGGGGTATTAAGTCAGCATGCACAATAAAACCCACTCATGGCAAGGGATTTGGATTCCTTTTTGGTCACTCAAACTCTGTGCTGATGGTTCAGTCTTCCTGGTCCCCAGCTCTATATAAGATGGATATGATTGATTACCTCTCTGTACTGGAGAGATTGGTGTCTTTAAGACAGGCATCCGGCAGCAGGTGGTCATTTTGGCATGACCCCAGCCGTCAGTTGAGAATGGATGCTGACATTGAATTATATGCAGAAACAACCTGCTTTAATCTTACTTCGATCTACTTTTGAATACTTGGGCTTTCATCTGTATTTAATATTCAGTCTCTGTAAGCGTAGATGGCCTCTTGACTTAGTCTGCTCGTTTGCACCATGTTGTCTTTTTCTGCCTGGAAGCTTCTTCTGGACAGAATAACAGGAGTTTGGTTGTTTGTTCATGACTTTCTGAGATCTGTGAGCTTGGTTAAAGCTGCTGTTACTGATCTTGGGTAGTTCACAGGTGTTTGTAAGCCCAGGACAAATGTCCATGCACTGTGTATATGCAGGTGCTAAGTTGCTGTGTTAGAATAACAAAACTGCTGCTTTTGAAGGAAAGAATTGGACAATGCAGATCATAATTTTCAGGTCATTAATGGTTTGGGGGTTTTTGTTTGGGTTTTAATATTGACCTACATATTTGTGAATTTCTCCATGGGCATGCTGTGATGTTTTAGCAAATCACCCTGTTTGATTAGTTCTGTAGGTGAGGTTCTGTGTTTTGTGGTAAGTTATTTCAGGACTTTGACTAGAACAGTGATCTTGCAAGGTGAATGCATAGAGAAGTTGTCTGCGGCAGTTTTCAAATCTGTAACATCTTGTGTACATACAGCTTGTCCCATAAGGAGGTGCTATAGCAGTAACCTGAGATGATGAGGCTCTGTAAACCAGACAGGATTTACTCAGAATCTGTTTAATGAGAACAGTAAACAAAGCTTTGTGATCCCTTTTTTTAGCTTTTTTAATTTATTTTTTTTGGTAATAGCATTTCTACCCCACCCTGAAAGCTAGAGGCAAGTCTAACTTGGACTGAGAGCTGAGCTGGTAAAAGCATTGTGTGGCTCCTTCAGTCTCCTTGAAAAATGATTCATTCTAAATAAAAAGCATTATTTTAATTCAACAATAGTAAATAACTTTATAGTATCCAAAGGACTGTGCCATGAGGTCCTAAATATGTAAATGAATTGAAGTGACATTGTCTGCACTTAATAAATGATTAAACCAGTTTAGACTTCTCCCACATCAGGTCTAATACTGCTACATCTAAGGTGGTTCTTCACAATGCTGCTGTAAATGCATTTTCTGGGAGTTTAACACAGGAAGTGGAGATGAGAATGAAAGGGGAGTGCAGAAGTGCAATGTGGTTACCACTTAAAAAGGGGGTAGCTCTAGTTTTACATTCCATATGAGGTGTTAAGAGTGGGCTTACAGGAACACTGATTAGGAAAGCAATTTTAAGAGACCATGTGTCATGACTGCAATGTCCTGTCATTGTGAATGGTGAGCTTAATAGTGCTGAGGAAATTAAACGAAATTCCTTCAGGAAAAGTGTTTATGTTAAAAAACAACAGTCTCTTGCATGCTCTTCAAAAGTGAAACAAATACCTTTATATGACTAAAGTGTGATTGGTCTGACTTCCACTGAATGTTTTGTCAACATCTAGATGAGATACCTTTGGAGAACATGGATGTGTATACTGGTCTCACTTCCACTGAATGTTTTGTCAACATCTAGATGAGATACCTTTGGAGAACATGGATGTGTATACGTAAGTATTTACACATAGACATATGTATGTACTTAGAACATAGTGAGGTATTGCATGAAGTCTTCTGGTAATCAGAGGAATTGTTAAGGTGTGACTGCACCATGTCATATTTGTGTTCTCCACTGTGGAAATATTTGTTCAAAGTGAAAATGAATGAGGAGCTTTGGAAAGTGGTAGTTTGTGTCACTGTTGTGCTTATCATGGACTAAAAGGAAACTGCATCTGTGCAGTCAGCACATTCTCTAAACAGTATTATCTCTTTCTAGGAAGGTCTTTTCATGTTCAGTCAGTGAGGTTTCACAAACACAATCAAATCTGAAGGCTCCCTCCTGCCCATAGTAGGGACAGGGGTGCAGGTTATTTCACTGCCTTTGGTGACAGACTAGGTACTCCCCAAACCTTCCTTTCTGCTCTCAAATGCACTAAAGGCCAACAGAAACCTGCTTAGTCTCTTAGTGGGTTACTTTCCTGTCATGTTAGTGAGTTGAATCAGCTGCTGAGGAAGGCAGGTTTGATCAGCATCAAAAGAGGCACAAGATAGCTGAAAAATGTTGGTGGGAAGGAGAAAGGTGGAGAGAATGAGGCAGCCTGGGTTTGGCTGTGGTTAGATGCTGGTGATTCATCTTGTCTCATAAGCCTGCTATGTTGGCTTTCATTGTTTTTTCATTACTGGTAGAAATAGCTGTGCATGTGTAGCTCTGCCAAACCTGCCATCCCACAGACTTGTTCACTTGAGTCCATCTCCATCCTGATGATGTGTCCCTCTGTCTGCATGAAGCTGAGAGCTGTGCCCTGGGTGCCAGGCATGGCATTTGTCACCTGCCAGACAGCCACCATGGCCTGGGGACCTGTCCTGCAGCTTGGCTGGTGCTTCTGAGCAAGCTTCAAATAATATCCAGGCATGAAGTCACGGTGCCCACAACTGCCTTGGCTTGGGGCATTCCTCAGCACTGGGGCAAACATGGTGTTTTCTAATCTTCTTTAGAACTGTGAAAAATTTTGAGCACAGTCTTTCCTAATTAAAACCAAACTAGATAATAAATATTCAGAAGTCTGAAGAGGGAACCTGTAGCAGGGTGTATTCCAGGATTGATTTCCTTGCTGATTCTACAGCAGAGGGCAAGAAGCAGTTGGTTAACTGAGTGGTGGCTGTGGAACAGTACAGTAGTTTTTGCATTTTTCTTTATTTGCTTTTTAAGTATCTCTTTTTGTATTTTTCAAGGCAAGACTGAAGCTTTAAAATGTTTTGTGGAGGGAAGTTTTGTTTTGCTTGAGCACTTGATAAGGATCTGTTTTCAAGGTTTGTTCAATGAGACAGTTAGTGATGGTGAACTCATCCTTAAGGGGTCAGTTACAGGAATTCAGCCTTCAATTGAACTTGTAATCTTGTTATTTTTAATTAGGAAAAAGCTGGCATGCTTTCAGTTATGGAGCCATCTTTCCCCAGGTTTTCTCCTTCCCTTTGGTTTTTGCTGCTTCTGAGACCCCCACTGCATTTGATGGGACTGAGGCAAACGGTTGCCAAGTGCTGCAGCTTGAAAGCCTGAGTAACAAAGCCACGTTTCTTTATTTTATGAAGGGTTCTGTCCACTGATGAGGATTTTCAATCCTTTTGCAGCTGAGGAGCTGTAAAAAGCAGCCCCAGCATATCCTGGTCTGGCTGGCAGCACGTGCATCACGTGTTTCAATGCTGCTGCTCTCATTCCAACACTGTGTCCAGCAGCGGTGTTTGTCAGATCTTCCTGACACACAGCACTGAGCAGATGTTCCCTTTTTTAGTATGGAGTGATGTTTCTGACGTGCAAACTGAGATTAGCAAGGGGAAGCCTTATAAAGTTTCATGCTTGAGTGAAGCACCTATATGTCAGTTTCTGACAGAACTAAGGGGAAGAAAAACCAAACCCCAAACCCAAATGCCCTCTCCAGCTGCTTTTCACTGAGTGCCTGGTGTTGCAAGCAGAATCCACAAGCTCCAGTGCTGGCCAAAGATTAGAGGCAGTGACTGCTAGCCTGTTCTTCTGATGGGCTAGTCACAAATGGCAAGGCTCCCATGCAGTCCTGGGCCCAGTGACAAAGTTAAGGCAGAAGATGATAGCAGGAAATTGCTGTTGAGCTGACAGCTGTACCATCTGGTACTCTGCATTTCTGTGGCTGTCAAAAAGATGCTTTGGAAAGGAAATCACCTCTCTCTAACTCTCCAGATGTGCATGCATCCATATGTACCAGCACCCAGAATTCATTGTTCCCTCTCATAAGACCAAAATATGACTTGCTGATAATTGAATTGATAGATAAAAGCAAGACATCTTATTGAAAGAAGAGCCCTGTGTATGCAGGTGTAGTGAATGCCAAGTGTTGATGAAGCTTAGGGGACTAGGTAGGAATGGATAAATGGAACAATAGGGGTTAGATAGGAAAGAAAACCAACTATTGAGAAGGAGAGGAACTCATAGAGGTGGTAGAAACAGAACTCTTGTAATTTCAGTGTGTCTATGTGAAGAAAAGGAAGCAGTTTGGGCCAGATAAAAGAAATAAAATAAAAGGAAAACTTCGGCTATGCGTTTACTTTGAAGCTTGGATAACCTATCAAAAATAATGCTAATGTTATGAATTAAAGGAAAATCTGTTAATGGTTTGTAGAATTGTGTGATACTGTAACTGTTTAGGAATGTTTGTGAAGTGTCTAATAGATTCAGTAAAAGCAATTGGAAAATTTCCTTAATTGCAAGAGTAGCTATCAACTCTGTGGTTGGGATACCCCCTGAACCTGTAAACACAAGACACCTCCAAATCTCTCCTGATCTCATTGAGGTTGTTCTCATTACCCACCAGATAAGATATAAACTCTTTGCATTGCATGGTAGTGCCCCTTGGACAACCAGTATAACACTGTCTATGTTTGGGCAAAAGATGGCTGCATATGTAGTTCCAAATGAAAGTCAGTAGGGATCAAGCATGTGACAGCTACTTGCAGTTCTGAAAAACTGCCGTGGCATGTTTTTAATCATTATGATTAAGAAAGGATGGGCAAAAAAAGAAAACAAACAACAAAATCCACCTATGGCAAAAATCTTACCCTTGCCCCCCAGTCTAGTGTCTGCATTCTGTAGTCTTACTATTACTGTATATTTTGGTACCTTCATCTGTAGTATTGATACTCTCTGAGATGGGACTCCAACACTTCCTGTGGTGGTTTGAAAATCATTAGAACTTGTATCAGCACTTTCAAGAATACCCATGAGTATGCCAAGAGCTGAAGTATATATTTGCAATTTAAATGGATAGTTTTGCTGAGAGAGACTCAGAAGACTTGTTTCCTTAGGTAAGCACAGATTGCTGAAGTTTACATGTGTGTTTTTGTGCATGCTCTTTGATGAATTCTTGTATGGCTGATTGTGAAAGTAAATACAGTTCTCTCTCTTTGCCTCCGATAACTGATTTTATGAAATCTTGATTTCCTTCTCTGTCATCTTTAATTTACCCAATTTTAGTAAAACAGCAGTGTGGGTAGGATGGTTTGAGTTCCAATACTGATTTATTAAAAATACAATGGTTTTGAAACCTGTTTTAGAATTTTTTATCTAAGCAGGCATTAAATTTTTATATAGGGTTTTTTTTTTTCCCTTTTGGCCCCAATACAGAGCTCTCATGTAAACCAAGCAGAGTGCTTCCTGTTGTTTTCTGATAAAAAGTGCACTTCCATTCATTGTTTCCATGCAATTTCCTATCTTTCTATGGTAAAGAGGGGTAAATCTGAGACAACTTATGGGCTACCTCTAGAGAAAATAGACTTTTACAGCATGAAGTTTGAATATTTTTGGGAATAATGAACAAGGAATGTTAGAAATAATCTGTGTTTTTTCATTTTTTCCTCTTTGCACAATCACTTTGCTGAAGACAACTTCATCCATTAACAACGATGAAAATTGAATGCTAATTTTGCTTCTTCTGTCAAGGCTGTTAAGGCACAACATTTCTTTGCATTTTAGGTCGTGCTTCTTATCTGAAATAATTTTGTATGTTTTACAGTCTTGATAAAATTTTGTGATCTGAGTCAGGCATTTCTGAAATACAGCTGTGCCTGGGAGGCAGAGAAGCCCTCAGTCTAACATTGACCACTGTTTGAAAAAGAATGGGTGCTTCATGGGATAGAAGATTTGTGCAAGAGAATCATCTGCATTTGATTTTTAGACTAATGGCTTGAAATTTGGGGATTTTTTTCTACTACTTGAGGATAACAAAGGGAAAAAGTCAACAGCCTTTTTTGAAGCATTGGTGGACCTCTTTGTTTTCAGTTTTTTGACATGGAAACCAGAAATTGTGCTTTCTGGATGTGTTTAAATGAAAGTCAATTCATATATGGTGTTGTGTTTATGAGTATTAAAAAGATGCTCTTATGTTAGTGGAAATGTTTTGCAAATACTGGCTTGGGAGAAGAAATGGGAAGAGACAGTAAGAGCATATGTGGATGAGTTTGCACATTCAGGCATGGAAAAATACTAGAGAGGAGTTCCTGTAAACTGTTTTGCTGCAAGCCTCAAGAGAAGGTAGGGCTCTGACAGAACTTCTGGTCAGAAAGTACAGCAGAGGTTACATAAAATGTAGCTCTGTGGTAGAGTACATCTGCTTTTGAAAGACTTCTTTGTTTTCCAGGTGCAGATGTTTGTTTTCTAAGATTATGCCTCATGGGTAGCAATGTCTTGAGATTGTGCTCAGCGGATGTTAAACCAAACAGGTTTTTCATTCATTGCCTTTTCTGTTTAATTAGCTTAATATGTGTATAAACAAGACACAGGGAGTTTCTTTTGTTAAATGAGATACTTAACTGATTGACATTGCCTATCTTTGCTTTGCTTGCTTAGATATTGAAGTAGAGTTTTGCTATGTAACAAATGAGCATGACTTTATAATTTGCAGGTTTTAATGAAATGGATAGTTAAGGTTTAATTCATCATTTCTAAGTAGCAGTACATTACTACAGCAGTTGAGTTTTATTTGATAGTTAAGCTTTCCAACTAAACTCGCATCAGGTTTATCTCCTGGTAAGGAAAAAAGATCAATAGAAGCTTATTTTTCAAAAAGTGAAAGAAGGAATTTCTGTTTTAAATGTGTAATTTGAATTTTTTCCTACATGGAAAGAACTGTGAGATCCACGCAGGTAACACTTGAAATTAGATCATCTCTGCTAAACAGGGATAAACCTTGTGCTTTTACCAGAGGCTGGGAGCCATGGGAGTGGATGTTTTGCAACACATCCACCAGAGAGGCATAAAAAATTATTTTGCTTAGAAAGTGAGCCCAGCATCAGGAGTTTGTACCAAGCATAACAGCAACCTAAAAAGGTATGGGGCATGTCATCTGAATGATTCCCAGTGGGCAGGCAGATGATGTTAGATAGACTTTACTGTGTATAACAGAAATGTCTAGAAAAACTGCTGAAAACAGGGGATCAAAAGACATGGCAGATTAAGTGTAATCTAATGTGTTGAAACATCTGAATAGTTTGGTCCATACATGGAATAAGTCTGGGCAGAGTTGATAATAGTGGAGTGGGAATTAATTGGGAGATAATGGTTGGGGATAGCACATGGGACAAGGGTCTAATTGCATGTAACATTAGCACCAGATGTCAGTGTAAAGGTGAAGAATGTAGGTTAATGCATAGTTCCAGAGAATTATTTTTTCTTCCTTGAAGAAAGGGGAAGGGGGCAGGGATGGTGTCATGGAGTTGCTGGAGGTTAGTGGGCTTGGTGCACTGGAGTGGGAAACCTCTGAGTTTTTGCAAAAGCACATGTTTTTAGTTAGTACAGCTTGTATGTTTTAACTCCTTCTACAACCAAATCTTGCCATCTGTACTGGATATTTCCTCAGGTTATATTTTTTCTCTTCTCAGTAGAAGTTTTATAGCTCATTCAATTCAAATAGGTGTCTGTGGAGCCTGATATCTTGGGTGTTTGGGTTGGTTGAGTTGCCTTGTTTTTTCAAAATAGCTAAAATTAGTCCACGTTCATGAATCTTCTCCCAGCAATCTTAAGCCTCTCACCCTTGCCCCAGTGGTGATTCAGGCAAAAGTAGCTCCACCATAAAAAATATGTGCTAGATGGGAGAGTAAAAGAACTCCCTGAAAATTAAGGATCTGAAGGGAATGTGTAGATTTATACAAACATAAAATGCTTTAGACAGTCACCTTCTTTAGTATTCCTCCTGGCCAGTATGAAGATCTGATATTCTCTACCCTGAGTCTTTCTTATGGTGGTCACACTTAAGTAGAGAGGAAAATCATGTAATCCAGGAGCAGTCTTGGACAGCCCAACTCCTTGTGGTTGCTGATCATCATGGAGGTATTTCTCCTTTTCATGAACAGAAACACTGAGGTTTCCTCTGTGCTGTTGTCTCTTGACACAAAGCCATGTAATATTTCCTACCATCTGATTTTGTCTTTTTCATCTCTCAAGGCTGCTTGCCAGAAGGAACTGGTCCTGAGCATTGATTGGTCTTGCTCAAGTGCTTGCTTAGGAGTGTAAAACTGTTTTTTTCATGATCATCTGTACTAAAAGCTGCTTTTCATATTAATAGTGGAGGTTGTTCATTATCCTCTACATTCAAATTACTAGGAATTTGGCTTTCCAGATGGTTTTCTGTGAAGGGGTGTGCAGGAAGGAATTCAGTATTTACTGTTAGAGAGCCACCCCTACTGAATAAGTAGTAGTAACTAACATTTTCTCTGGAAGTGATAGGTGTCCCTTCTCTGTGCAAACTCTTATTTGCTTCAACTCTTGTGTATATTTTTTGGTATAAATTCTTCCCTCAGTGAGAAACCCTTTGAGAAGAAGATTGTGTAAATGGTAACAGTTGCTCCATGTAGAACAGTGGCCCTTTGCCCATGCACTTGTATCTTTAGAAATAAGTGGTGAAGATCATGGGAAGAAGTTATTGCCGAGTCTTACTCAGGTGCTCTGTGAAGCTTTTTAGTTCAAGAGAAAATTATTTTCCCACCCTGTTGTCATTCAAAAGTAGGTTTGTTTCAGCCATCATTGTCACTAGGAGATGTAAGAGAATGCCCTTAAATCAACCTCCTCTAAAAGAACTTCAGTGAAAGTCTGTCATTTGGGCACACTGAAATCGGTTTTAGTTAGCCTCCTCCACATCTTAATTTGCCTTTCAGCATAAAGTGATGAATTCTAGCAGGATCTGTAGTAATTCATATTACTTTATACCCGACAGCATAGAGATTCCTTGTGTTCCTCAAGTCTGGATTCTGATTTTTTTCACCATGGAAATACAACAGAAAGTACATCACCCTTTACTATTTTAATAAAATCACAGTTATGAATTGGTCTTGGGTCATTGTGTTATCCCCCTTAGTCTTACTCCCATTTCTGCTACCTTCTTACAGCAGAACACATGTAACTCATTAGTAGCAGGGATGATATGGGAAACAAGAATGTTGAAGTTTTATTGAATATGTTCCAGATGGACACAGCTACACAGTATCAAACAAGGTTGGGTCTCCACTGTTTTGCTTTAAAATATTAATTGGAAGTAAAAAATAATTCAATTCTCAGCAATTCTCTAGAATTCTGAATTCACTAAACATTTGCAATAAAAATTATATTTTAAAATTTATACCTAATAATTGGTTCTTATAAAACTGGCTAACCCACTTTCTACCCTCTAAAGGCATTAAGAAACTAAAATGTTATTGGGGTAGGAGCCAGGAATTGCTAACAAGATTAAGTGGTTACATTCTCCAAAGTTAAACAAAAGTCCCAGGATGGCTGTGTGTGTGCACTTAGATTCTCAGCAGAGAAAGCACTAAAGGCTTGTGACCACACTAGGATGGATAAACTGAAAGATATCTTTGGCCTTTTAAGTGCTTTGATGGAGGTGGAGACGCAGGAGAGTATCTGTACATACTTAGAGCTGATAAGGCAACCTTGATGTGTTAATTGGATGTTGATAATAATGAATTTTGGCAGGATATTGGTGTTGCTGATGCAGGTGAGGTTGGCAGAAACAGAGTGTGGGGCTGGAGTGGGAAACTGGCAAAGCCTTATCCTGATGTTTGTGGAGGACAGAGCAACGATAAAAGCCCAGGTAGGATGAGGCTGTGGTTTCATGTTGGCTTTCAAATATAAGTAGGTGCTGTGGAGGTGATAAACAATCAGATTAGTAGTATCCTAGGGAGGACTTCAGTTTTCTTTTTTTTTCTAGAGTGGTAAATATGCATTTTGCAGGATTTAAACTACATAGAGGAAGTAGCTGGCTTTCTAGTCAGAGAAAAGTGGCTAGAAGGACTGAAGATGAAGGATCTGTGAGGGAGCCAAAATTTGGATAGAGAAGAGCTCTTGCAGCTCCCACTGGAGTGATGGTGCCTTGTAGCAGCATCCTCTTTTGAGTGGGCCAGATGTGCAGCTGCAGTAGGAAGGGCTGGAAAGAAATGCCGTTAATGGAGGTGGCAGAAGAAGATGCCTTAGGCCATTTACAGGCTGAGCATTCACTGGGCTTTGTGATCCAGAAATAAGTTTTCCTTTCACTTGGTGCTGCCTCCAGGCATGGCAGGGTATGTGGGCAGGGCACTGCACCCGGTTAGTGGTTGGGCGGAGACGCGAATATCAGTGCCCGAGCATTGCAGTTTGATTTTGCCAGTGGAAGAGAAACAGTGGCTGTGAGATTTGCTGGGAAAGGCAGGATGGGCCCAGGACATACCTACTCAGGCACCTGTGTGAAACTTGGCAAAAATGTGACAGCTGGAGTAACCTCTCAGTTAGTTACTCCCACAACATGCCGTGTACATGGGCAGTCTCGCAGCACTTGTGGTCTGATTGCAGCAGAGCATTCTCCAGATACTCCAGTCATTGGTTCAGATTTCTGGGGCTATATCCCTTTCTCTTACAAGGCTGGTCTGAAAGCAGTTCTATCAAAGACAGTAATTCCCCCAGAACATGGTTTCTTGGAGTGGCTTGGAGCAGCTCTGTGCACCCCTTCCCTCCAAAGAGAGCTGACAGAGGGGACATGCTGCAGGCTGCCGGGGCATGCTGGCAGATGCTGTGCAGCTGCACTGCTCTAAGAGCGGACGTAGACCAGTGAGCCCTGCTCAGGACTGGCTCAGCACGTGGGCTTGCTGCCAGCAGAGTGACAGGATTTCTGCCAGAGATCTGGCCCCTGTCCAGCCAGGGTGGAGCACAGGCAGAGCAGGCATGCCTCGTTCTGCCTGTCCCTGTGCAGATAAGCTCAGCTGCACACGGTTATCCAGGATGTGAACTTCTGCTCCCTCTGGGACTGTTTCCATCTTGCATGTTGAGCAGAACAGAGGGATTTCTTAATGTGCATTTGAGGTGCCAGCAAAGGAGGCAGTTGCAGCCTGAATGAAACAGTCACAATCATCTTCCCCTTGTAGGATGTAAGGGGAAAATCCAGATGTCTTTCACTCTAATGTATTAAATTTGTTCAGAGTAAATACCAGGTGAATGCTGGAGGGAAAGATTGGTAGATGTTCTGCATGGGAATAGGTATTCACAAGGAAATCACAAGACAGGTATTTGCTCTTTCTCCTGAACCTTTGCTAAGTAAAGTGCACATTTTTCTTAGCAACTCCGTTTCTAGGTTTGTTCAGTCTTGCACCTTGTTCTTTGTGGATGTGTGTCATGATGGAAACATCTTAACCATCAACTCCATTCTGGCCAACAAGAAACAATTCAATGAACAAGTGTTCCTTTCGTTCCCAGGCCAAGAAATGCTTGTGGAGGTTAGAGAAGTGTTTTGTGCAGGTTGTATAACATGGTGTGCTGTAGGATTTACACCCCAGTGCCTGGGCTAATTGATCAGTAGATTCTCTGATCTGCTCTCCTACATCAGGAAAATGAGGCCTTCTCTACTGGTTGTGTTATTGTTACAAAGTCTAAATATTTCTTCAAGTGTTACAAAGGGCAACTTTTAATTTTTTTTTTTAACTGAGTATCATTGCTTGGATCTTTCACATTTTGTATCTGTATTCTTTAAAAGGAGATAAATAAAAAGGAGAAAACCTCAAGTCCTCCAAGCTGGTGGTCAGTGCTACTGCCAAGCTCCTCATTTAGGGAGAAGAAGGTTTGTTTATCCTCTGTACCCCAGGCACAGGCATGCGTAATTTATGCCTTGAGCATTGCTTTTACAAATATTCCTGCTCTGTGGGAGTTCATAGGATATGCACTATGCACTGGTGGGTTTCAGGAACGGCCCCTTTGTGGCCCAAGGCACTGCAGAAATCTCCCTGTGCTCAAGGGCTTTGCTGTTTCCAGATAGTCTGGTTTAAGACAGACTCTGACTTTAAGTAAATGGCCAACTGCAAACTGTATTTTGAAAGAACTGTGGTTTTAAACAGCAAAGTGTAGGTCAGTGCTAATATAATTAAACATAAGTGTACACCAGTGTCAGATGATCTCTAGTGTGACAATAGCTGGCTTTAGACTTGACAAAACCAGATAGAGCTCTTCCATTTAATCAGTTGAGGATTTTCTTTATTTTGAACTTCTGTCAAAGGAAGCATTTTACTTCAATTGCAGATGTGCACAATCTGGAAAAAAGCTCTACTTCTACCTTGTATTTCTCTTTTATGCCTGGCAGCCTCTGAACTAACTGGTTCATGTGAGTGTAATTCTGATCTGAGTGACTTTGGTGCAAATTAGGGGTTAAATCAACTACGTTCTCCTGTGACCTACATCAAAACCATCCATGTATCTGTTACTGTCAGGGATGGGCTTGAGCCATTTTGGAAAAGCAGGGCTGCTTTTCATAAATATTTGTCTTGATTTAGTTTCCTGGGATATAGTTTAAATGTAAACTGCTCTGTATGCTTCAGCTGTTTTGCTATCTTGCTCTATCACATCACACGGTCTCACGTCCTATATATGAGTATGGCACTACATCATGCTGTGGTGATTATTTGAAAGGGCGTACACTCTGTTTTGGACTAGATAACTGTTATCAGTGCAGATAATTGCTGTCAGACACAAAATAGACTCAGTAAACAAACATTTCATTTTATCATGTGACAGATGCCTGCTGTTTTGTACAATGTATTTGAATGATGTTCATTATAAATCAGCGCTGCTTCAAAAGCAACAAATCCAACTCGCCCAAATCCTTCCTGACATAATTACCTTTCTGGTGGATATTAACTTTTCATTGTTATGTACACATGATTGCATTTATGATGTTTGCAGATAAGTGTTTGGCATAAACATCTAAGATGAACCGATTTCCCTGACCACTATCACTGGTGGTGGTNTTTTTTTCTCTTTGTTTTCCTCCCTTGTAAAGAAAAGAGTATCTTCTGTTTTGGAATTCATACTTGAAAATTTAGACTTTCAGAGAGAAATGAACCAACGAATTAGCATATTCAGGACAACTGAGAAGGGCAAAGGGAATCAAAGCCTTAATTTTGTGGAGAATGAACACAAAGCTGCTTCTTGTGTTCCTGTGGATTTTCTGAACAAAAGGATGATCATTATTTGACAAGTATAAGTGATGTATTGCTTTTTATTCTCCTAGTGATATGTGTCTGTGTCTTTCTCTGCAGGTCCTGTGCCTCAGAGGGAATGTGTCTTATCGCCTGTTAACAATTCTCACCCAGTCCATGCCTTATTGGAAAGCTTTACAGTCTTATCTGGCTGTGCAAGCCGGGGCACGACGAGCCTGCCCCAAGAGGTGCACGTCCTCAATCTCAGAAACCCCAAGGAGGGTCTTGGCCATCATGAAAGAGAGGTAAAGGGGAAATTACTTTTTCTCCAGATCCCTGGTGATAAGTATGTCTGCAAATGTGATTATTATACGTTAATTTGCTGCATGAAGTTATTTCTGAATTGGAGCCAAAGTACCACAAAGAACCATGTACAATTTGCATGGAGACTGTCCACCTACGCTTTGCATGTCATGTGAACAAACTGCTTCCATACCTAGCCACAACCTTCATTATCTTTCACAACCATAAAGTGTATTTAAAAAAGGTAGGGGGTGGGCAAAGGAAATAAGAAACAGATTTACATCTCCAACAGGCCTTTGCACAATTGGCTGTCTTCAAAAGCAGATCGTTTACCTAAATGTGTTGTAAATTAACATGAATATCTTTGGATCCCTGCCATGACCACTATAAACAAATACTGAAGTTCAGATTCTTTTACCAGAGTAGTACAGCCTTAATGCTTCACTGAGGGGGGACTGCTGTACAGAAAGCAAGTGTTGCTGACTGTGGTAGTCCAATTACTTATTTATGTGTGCTGCACTCGGAGGGACTGGCAAAAGCTTTAGCTATTCTGAAAGCAACAGCAGAATAAAATTTTTGATGTAAAGTTGTGCCATATTGTTGTTTATTCTCAAAACACGTCAAAACAGAGTGCCAAAGTGCAACGAAAACATTGTGTGCCACAATAGCTGAACCTTTTAGTTCATGTTCTTACAGTATTGCACACACAAATCTTTAGTACTGCGTCCTATGAGAGCAATGTGTGTGTACACAACTAGAAAGTTTGTAAGGAGGGAACAAAGATGATCTAACAGGGAGAAGCTTAGGAAAAGAGGGTCTAAATCTGTGCTGAAAGAACTTTCAAGTGGAGTCTTTTATAGTGATTAAAATAAAGGCAGATTATCTTGACCAGAATCAGTCTTTCTACTCCAGTATCAGCCTTGTTGGGTTTGTGGTGACTTCAGCTCAATGTGTGTTGCATGCATCATGAAACTTCAGCTGTTATGTTCATTTGCAATATATATGCAGTCTTAAATGTCTAGTTTATGATGAGAAAAATTATTTGTAGTTTTTTCAGTAGATATCTCATTGGCTTCCATTAATCAAAATTGTCAGATCTTCTAGTGTCGTGAGATGAATAGAAAAATTATACTTCTTTGGTGGGACTGTGAACAAGGAACAGATATTTTTACATTTGGAGGGGGTGGTGGTGGTGTGGGGGTTTGCTTTGGGATTTTGTTTTGATTTGCTGTTTTTAAAGCCTTTCTTAGTATACCAGGCCCTGGGTTAATCACCCTGATAAGTGCACTGTGAATGACTGAAGAAAGTGTAGGGATAATCAGTTCTCTGGACACGAAGACCAAATTGTGGGGCTTTTTGGTTTTCCTCTGGGTTTTGTGGGTTGCTCTGGGCCGAGGGGGGTTGGTTGGGGTTGTTCATTGGTTTGTTTGGGCTTTTTGAGCATAGTTTCCAATGAGAACTAAATAGCTGTATATGATTCTGCTATAGATTTTTCAGTGCTTCTCTCCCAGGAAACTTTAAATCCGTTGCTGAGTCATAGGCAACTTTGCCACGAGTAGATCTCACAAGATAATCACAAGTTTTATTGAAAGAAGGCCAGAAGAGTGCCTGCACTGTGGGGACGTAGTACTGGGGGAACTTGTAACTTCTTGGTTACTAAAGGGTGCCCAGGGCTGGGGATGAACCATGCCTCCAGAGAGACCAGCATGACTCAAGTGCTGAGTGCACATCTGCATAAGCCCAAGTTTCCCCATGGGCCCGGTGCTTTGTGCTTTGTGTGCTTGTGCACAGCGTGAGCACGAGGGTGCTGGCTGTGCTCCTGCTGCCTGGACACCATCATGGAATTAAATACTTGCCTTTGAGTAAAAATACTTGCTATCCAGCAGAAAGAGACTGCTTGTGCCTTGTCTAACGTGCTTATGTTGAGAGCACTTTGCCCTAAGCTGTCTTGGCGTGCTTTGGGGGTGTACTGAAGTGTAGGGCACTGAATAGATTTCAGCATTTGGAACCCTTAGCCTCCTTTTCCCATTTCCTGAGCAATTTCCAGTCACAGCCCTTGGAGATGGCTGCTCTAAAAATGCACAGGAAGCTGGAGCAAGGTTTGCTGGCAGCAGTGTTGAGCAAAAGAGTGTAAACAACTTGGAAAGATCAGATTTTACTTATAGGATCAGACTCAGAGAACAAAGCAGAGCAAATGTTATCTTTTCCATTATTGTAGAAACCAACTCCAAGTGGCCCTTTGTCTAAAAGTAGAATGTACCCATCACCTTAAGTTACATGAGCTTGATTTACCAGCTGAGGTATTTCCTGTTGCCTGCAAATGCTGATAGCAAAGGTAGAGATCTGTTTGTCATGTAGTATTTCCAGTAGAATGCAGAATAAGACCAGTGGTTTTGTTTGACAGCACATTACTTAGATTTAGCAGCTTTGAAAGCATATTTAAAATGATTCATGTATTTGTTCAGAGGTTGGGTAAAGTTCTGATACTATGGAATGCAAGATCTGAAAAATCTTTCAGTGAAGGCTTGCTTTGGGGGAGGAGGTTGGGTTGTTTTGTTTTTAACCTGCACTATGCTAGAATGCTGCTAAATTACGCATTCCTTACTTGCTGGGAGAAGTGTAAACTTCCCCTAGCAAATTCCTTGGAGGGTTCATGCATTAAACATATTTGTGCAGTTATCATGGTTCTCATAAATATGCAACATATATGTATGCATTAATTTTACTCACTTTGACACTTGTGTAGAATATACAGACAACAAGCATTCACAAATTTAAACATAGGAGGGCTGGATGATGAGGGGGAGGGCATGGCAGTGATATGTGTTCCTCTTGTAACACAGGCAGGCTTTTCAGTAAGGGTTTGTAAGATTTGGGTGCTTTTTCTTCCCTATAAACTGGAAAAAAGACGACAGACTGGAAATGTATAGGATTATGTATTCTGAACAGTCTTTGTGAAACTGAATCAGTAGTTTACCACTTCTGGGTTAAGGCAGAAATTTGGTAAATATAAGATCATATTGTGAAATTCTGTTATCACATTTATAATCTTCAAAGAACTTGTTTGTATTTTACTTCATTAATCCACTGGGATGAAATCTTGTATGTTGATACTGGGAATGTCTTCTTTCTTCAAGTAAGAACCCCCGAAGTTCCAATCTTTTTCGAGTATTTCTTAGAAATGTCTTTTATCACAATTCATATTTGGCCATGCTTTATCATAGGAAATAGAATACGGGTGCATGTAATAGCCTCAAGTGTTTATATTGAACTTGGCAAGAAAAATGCAAGCCTTTTTTGTTTGTTTTATTTGATCAAATATTCCTGGGGAAGTGAGTGCGTGTGTGCATTTCTGTACTGATCTGGGTCTCAGCTGAATGCCAGGAACTACTGAACTCTTGCAATAACTTTCTCTTTGGCTTTGGGTATCTTCACTGCTTCAGTTCCTCAGCTTTTAGAAAGGGGATAGTTGCTTCCTCATGGTGCTGTGTGTTCTGAGGAAGAATTATTGCTTGCTGAGTCACTTGGAAACTCTAGAAATTTGCACCAGAAAAATGTGTATAGAAGAGCATAAAAATCATGTTAAGATGGAAGTCACTCTTCAGGTTTTATCAAGTCCTAAATTAATGGAGGATTGTTTTCTTATGACTGTTGGTTGAATTTCCCTGAGCTGCTTTGAGCACACAGTCACAATTGAAATAGCTTAAAAGAGAGAGGAGGGGCATATAAAATTAATCTCATGTGGATACTCAGGATTGAATACATATGAATACATGGAATCAGAGTTCCTGGCAATGGATTCACTATTGTTTTCATTGACATCCTCATCCTCAAAAATTTTGAGATGTTATGCCTGATACAGATGTTTAACATGTGTTATATAAAATGAAGACAGGAAAACTAAGGACTTGTCTTTATTTTTATAATTTTGAGTAACACCACTGAGGCTGTAATAATTCAACAGACCTTTTCCCCCACTGTTTAATCAGTGCTACTTGGAAAAAAAGTTAATAACAACTTAAAATTTTTTCTTTGAGAGTAAACACGATATTAAAATGGCTGTTAGCTCCTGGAATAGGCTAATTATAATAGGCTGATATTCTGAATTCAGGATAATTTTTCTGTGTCACAGTGGTTTGGTTTTTAGGACTTTGAAGATCTGAGTGATGAAGGTGGTGAAAACCTAGTTCATTTTGCATATTATGCTACATATTTACTGGATTTTCCAGTGTGTTTGTTTTAACTGGTTTCAGAAGTTTAGTACTACAACAGCCTTACCCAAGGCTATGTCAGGGAAAAATGTTTTGTTTCATACTCAGGCTTCCAGAGATCTGGAAACAGCCTTGAGATTTAGCTCAGATAAAGGGACCACTTTCAGGGTGTATTTAAAACTTACTGACCTGCAGCACCAGAGCCATGGTCAGAGGGGGCCTGGAGGTCATGTGCTGACAGCAGGCAGGAAGGGAATTCAAGGTTTGTTACTTGACAGCTGGAGTTTGTGAGGATTTTGTTACCTACTCATTTGTTTGAATAGGTATACACTGCTGCACATGGATATATTTGGTACTTCTGGTAGGTCAAAGGCCTTTGCTTTGAAGAAAAATAGTTGCTGCTTTAGAAGAAGCAGCTTTGAGAAATAAGACAAAGCACTGTGCCTCTGCCCAAGGTACAGACTGAATCTGAAAAGGGTGTTTTCCTTTCCTTGCCTCTTCAATTTCTGACCACCTTAGCTGGCAGCAGTAGTGGATCTCTAGCTGCAGCAGCAGACCTGCACGTTTCAATGCAAGTATGTTCAGGGGTTTTGAACCTTGAGCCTCTTCAGCTGGCAGCTCTCCTGTTATGCTGAGCCCATCAAGGTCCACCTGAGCACTTCTTGTTCCTTGATGTTGTGTGGTTCACGCAGTTGTGCAGAGGCAACATAATCAGTCATCCTGGATATACAGAATAACAAGGGGAAATGAGTTTAGCCACCTGCAAGCCTCTCTGTCAAATCTGAGGTTGACTACTGCTTTTTATTGTGATCATTTTGCATGGTGTTTTGTGAGGGAAGGGTGCCACATAAGATCGAGAATGGGAAGTCCAGATGAATTACTGCTTCTACCAGTACTCTGTGAGGAACACTGTGAGTGAGGTCTCAGTGATGCTGTGGCAAATGTACTCCAGGAACACCCTGTATTTGTTGCTTGGAAAGCAGGAGTTCCTCATCAAATGCATCTTTGATCCTTGGTCATTTCCAAAGCTTATCCACAGCTTGTGGTAGCTCCACTGGCTCACCAGGGTGGTTTAGCAGGCTGCTGTTACTCTCTTTACATACAGCCATGCCCGAGAGCCCAGCTGGAGTACTGGACTGAATCAGCAAGTATGTGATGGACCTTGTAAAGCCTTAAAAAGTGGCAGCATGTGCCACAGAAATTGTAATCATTCAGTGTCTGTCTCAGATAACTCCATGTCTACTGAAAGCTGCAACTCCCGTGCAACTGATACATTAAAATGACATTGATGTCTTAATTGCCTTCATGATGAACATGGCATTGTCATATCTTTAAGAAGTGGAGTTAGCTTGTTGGAAAGGTTTATAAACCTTTACAATGCTCTTTCCCCTCTTCTCTTTGTTAGCACTTTGAGGCATTTGTGCTTGCATAAAATCCCACTTCTTTTAATGTGGCTTTTTCATCTTGTTTGTCTGGACTGCAGTCTTTGCGAGTTGTTTTTAGCCAGCTCAGGATTTGCTGGTCATTGGATTTGGCAGTCCTTTCAAGTTCTGCCTACCAGAACTGCCAGAGGAAGTCCTGTGTTGGCCAGAGGAGCCTGTTTGTACAGAGCCTTGTCCTGCAGGAGCGTGGCTTGACGCGTGTCTGCCCTTAAAGAGGCAGCAGTGACATCTCATGACTTGCAAAGCGCTGTGCAAACCCTCGGTATTTGCCGTTTTTAGAAATGGGGCTGTTTGCTGTGTGCAGAAAGAGAGAGCTGTGTGGCGTGGTCTGAAGCCATGCCAAGGCCCACCACAGAAAGCTAACGGGCTCAGAAGGAAAAATGTCAGTATGAGTTTTTTGACTGCTTAGTTTTTGGTTTTGCTGACTGCTGCTTAAAATATTGTGTTGGGAGCTGTAAACTGGACTCCTGTTTTCCTCTGATGCTGCAGGTACTGATGTTGCAGGGTTGTAGAGAGCAAGAGGGCTGCTGGTGCTGTTTACTGCATGGACTCTCCCTGTCTCTCTATGGCTTGTGTGTGTAAGCACACTGTGCATGTGGGCTCACATGTTTCTTTCAGGCAGATGTGTGTTGATTTTTTGATCATAGACTGTGATTTGTGTTCATGGTCTCCAGTTTCCTCAAAGCTTCTGACATGTCTTCTTTATAAATGACTGCTTTGTCTGTAATTACTTTCTCCAAGAAAAGATAATTAGGAAGTGATGACTTTTCCAGGAGTCCACTTATATCACAAACCCCATGGTCAGGTTCCAGTCTAGCTTTGGGCTCATGCATGTGTGTGTGAGATGTTGGAGCAACATTTGTCATAAGTGGTCATGTTTATGTTGTTCTCTAGAGTGTCTGTTTGAACCAAAAGCTGGAATTAATGAAGTCGTTCTTCTTGAGCCTCCCAGTGCAGGGGAAAATTTCTAACATAAATTGTGTGGAGCTTGCTATGCCTGACAGCCCTGCTCCTGTATCAGCTGAAAAAGTAAAGCTATGCTGTGGCAAGTTAGAACAACAAATGTTTTAATTGGTTTGGTGTTTTTATGTAGATCCTGCTTTTGATAACACTTTGATAACACTCAAGTTTGTGTTTCTCTAGAAGAGTCTCTTATTTTCCATGTGAAACATAAGCAGAGTACTTACACAGTAGGAAACTTGTTATTTAAAGGAGAAGATGCAAAAATAGCACCACCGTGAGGTACAAATCTCTGCAACTTAATTTGCTTGAAAAAGTTTGAAGGAAATATAGGTAATTAATTCATGGCCAGTACTGTCTCTTTAACAATTGCTGTGGCAATTTATAATAAAGAAATATGTTTTATTATGATTGGACATCATGTCATATGTAATATGTAATAAACATGGTGCTATCAGTAGTTGGTGTGTCTAGAAGAGAGGCAGAATTTGGTCATGACTCAAATGCTATCAATGAGGGAAAAGTATTAAGAACGGGGACCATTCTGGTGATAACTAGTGTTCTCTTACCCTGAAGACTGTTTGAGGTCTGGCTCACACTTCCATCATCTCTCAAGGAAGCATAGTGTTCATGTCTTCTGCATGGACATGGTGTGCTAGTGCACGTGAATATGTACATGGGGTTCTGGGGCCTCTGGGGACTCTCTCTGATATTGGTTTTGCAGAGAAATATAATGGCCCTTGCTTTGTACGTGTATCATCAGTGCAGGCCATTGGAACATGTCTTCTTTTCTCCACTGAATGGGTTTCAAGTCATCTGTAATGAAGTAAATTGAACAGTGAAATTACACCTGGAAGCTACATGGAAAAATACTGCATGCAAAGAGCAGCAATTAGTTCTTGCTTACCTGGAAAGCAAGCCAGTATTTTCTTCAGTAGATCTGTTTTCAAGCCAGAATCAGTGGGACAGTGCAGATATGATGTGCACTGTTTTCAAGCCAGAATCAGTGGGACAGTGCAGATATGATGTGCATAAAATGGCATCATTGTGCAAGAAAATACTTGATAGCATCACAAATTTCTTCTGGAGGTTTTTGTTAGATTTTATGGTATTGATTTTGCAATTATATAGAGATATGGGTAGTCTTATGTATGTGGCTGGGCCTGATTAATTGAATCTCATTCCTTAGGGGTTTTGGTGGTTTTTTTTCCTGTGCAGTTAGTATCATAAAGTCATTATTTGAAATATTCATCAAATACTGCTTTGTTTGTACAGAGATTAAAATTTCTTTGCTTTGAAAATAAGAAAAAAAATGAGAAGATTGAAGATCCACCTCAGGGGAGTAGAGAGACAATATCTTGGTAACAATTACTTTTAATGTTCTAAAAGCAGTTTCCTTTGTATTGAATTTCTAATACTGTTTGTGAGCATATGTAGTACAGACACATATTTACACCAACTCTTACTTGGGCTGGTGAGCTACTGCCAATAAAGTAAACAAAACTGTTTCCTAAATCTGGAGTGCTGCTAGGTTTTCTGGTTTTTATGAGTCATGCACACATGCTGTTCCTTACCCTGGCTTGGAAAGCAAGGATTTAGTTTTGCGTGTCCAGTCAAGATGTGAATGCTGCATTTTACACTTTCTGTGTGACAGTGCCTCTTTAAGAGACACCTGTAGAATGATGTTTCTTTTTTCCAGTCATCTGGATCTACCTGTGGTCTAGCTGCAAGCCCCAAGGACCAAAATTTTTGTATGTGGAGGATTTCAAATGGCATAACCCTTTTCCCTGCAGACTTTCTGTCATCTTTTTCATTTTTTTTGTAGTATTCACTTGCTTTCTTAAGCCCTATTATCTCAGCCTCTTCCCCTTCCCCACCTGCAGCCTTTGAAACTGTGGAAAGTATGACGTTAAACCATTAAGGGCTTTCCCTGGGATCTGGAAATTCTTTATTCAGATTCCAGTTTTGCTGTGATGTTCTTTAGACCCTGTGCAGTGTTACATCTGCAGGGTATTTTGCAGTTGAGATGAACTATGAACCTGCAGTGTCAGCTCTACTCTCAGTCTTGGTGGAGGTGAGGCAGTGCTGATGCTGTCTCTGAATACACATAGCCTTTGGTATTAGGATCATACTGAGCCTGGACTAACAAGACTTGTGGCAAGATGTATCAATACTTCAGTGATACATTAGTGCAGCTCTGTCATTTCTGCCTGGGTGGCTTGCACCTATCTAACTTGCTGAAAATACAGGCAGTAGAAACTTGTGTTTACCTGAAATAGCCTGTGTAGATTTGTTTAGAAGGCCCCAAATGCATTTAAGGAAAATGGTCCTGGCATAAATTTGTCGTATGTCTTTTATCTCTTGATTTAAGAAGCTTTTCCTCTGGGACAGGAGCTGCTTTTTAGTATGTACTCATATCCTCTGACACAGTTAACCTCCTCCACAGCCATTTTTTCTTTTCAGGGCATTGGGTACCCTGTTACACAACTACCTGGTAATAGTTCAGGGGTGGGAGAAGGGAAGGCAAGTTAAAATTTGCAGCTCAGGCGACACACTAAAGAAAAACCGTGATCTGCAATATATGTACACATAAGTGTAGAATAGAAAATTATCTGGGAATTGGTTTTATTTCTTCATGGGCCTTCTGCCTTAATTATTAAGGTAAAACTTAGTGTGATTATACTATTTTTGTATAGGGTGCTAGCAACAGTGAAGGAGATGCTGTACTTGTGGTGAACAGCAGATCCTCTGCCCTTAAACAGATCTAAAGCCAATAAGGAATCTTCCCACAAAATGTGTAAAAGGAAGACTGTCCCCTCAGGATTCATTATATGCCATGTGAATGGTATTGACATTTACTGATCTTTGCAAAGCTGAGTGAAGACTTGTGTTTTTAGGACTCGAGTGCTGGGAAGCTTGGCTGATCTGCAGAAGGGCAGATGGCACAAATGGTTTCACTTAATCTTTGGAAGCCTGAGCATCTCATTCAGGTCACAGACAGAATGGGCAAAAGGGTCCCAGCTTTGCACTGATGGACATCAGTTTTCCATTGACTGAACAGTGGTTCTGGTCATGGTGGGCAGCTCAGTGGAGATTATCATGTGAAAGTTACATTTGGTTGGCAAAGCTGAGCAGAACTGCTTGTGCAGAGGCTGCTTTCTTTGCTGCCGACAGATGTTTTTGAAAAATCATCTTTTTCAGGAGAATTCTGGTTCTCAAAGCTATGTAATGCAGAATACATTCAGTGAAAATTGAATTGAAATAGATATGCACAGGGAAAGCTGGATTTTGGATAATTCAGGGAAACAAAGCTAACATAAGGCAGTGTGTGTATGATATCTACATAGAATTTATCAGTAAACTCTTTGGGTTATACTTTTAAGATGATTGTTGCAGAACTGACTTAGAATTACTTACAGTAATACAGTTATTGCCCTTTGTGTTCTGTCCTTATACAAACCTCCAAGTTTTTTTACTCTTATTATTCTTGCTCTGTGAAAGTAATACCCCTTTCTATTGCAAATAGGACTTCAATAACTGTCCTGCATATTTGCCAAGTTATTTGTGTCAGGAATAGCTTTTATTACCTAGGCATTTGCATAAATTATTAGCATTTGGCTGCTCCAGCTTAGAATAACAACTTAGGAACACCCGAAATTAATTTGCTATGTTTTTGTCTGAAAATAAATTATGTGACTAAGCTGTGGGCAGAAATAGTCCAACATTTTCATGATGGTAGAAGCACTATTTTGTAGTGTCTGTTTGTCAGGATTATCTGGATGCTGTGTGAGCTGTGATGCATTCTGAACAGGCACAGCATTTCCAGTAAAACCTTACCAGCATGGTTGCCTACTCTTACACTTTTGAGGAGAAAGTATCACTGGTGTGGGAACCCACCAGTTATGAAGCAGACACAGGGAACTCTGCTGCCAGGAACAGAGCAGTGTGTTTAATGTCATACAGCATACCATTCTACTCATCTTTGATAATGTTATAGTACTAAATTTTACTTGTAATTTGCTTTTTTTAGTCTGTTGTGTGGAGCAGCTGGATTATAAATCCACATGAGGAGATCTAAATGTGCTGCAATTCCATCCTATTACAAATACCCTCAGCTTGGTCATTTAATACTGGGGCAAGAAATGTCCTGGAGCTTACACTGGAGGTAGAACTACAGATAATTTTTGACTATGCTGCAAGCCCTTAGGCTTTTGTCCTAAAGGACTCTCTCTCACCCAAGTGTTGGATACAACTATGAAGTCAGTGTATGGGCAGGTCAGTTTTCTAGCTGATTCTGAAACCTTAGATCTTCAGTAAAAACAATGTGTTGCTCTGTGTGAAACAGGTGCCAGACTCAAGGGTGGTGCTTCATCCCTACTGAAGGTGAAGGGAACTTTGTTTAGTTCTTGTCTTGAACATGTTTTGGGGCGGCCATTTGGTTGCTGAGGTCAGTTGGTCTGTTCAGCTTAGTGAAGAGGAGACTGAGGGGAGACCTCACCACATTCTGCAACTTCCTCATGAAGGGAAAAGGAGGGGCAGGCACTGATCTCTTTTCTGGGGTGACCAGTGACAGGACACAAGAGGATGGCCTGAAACTGTGTCAGGGGAGGTTTAGGGAGGATATTAGGAGAAGGTTCCTCACCCAGAGAGTGGCTGGGCACTGGAAAAGGCTCCCCAGGGCAGTGGTCACAGCCCCAAGTCTGACAGAGATCAAGAAGCATTTGGACAATGCTCTCAGGCACATGGTGTGACTCTTGGGGATGGTGCTGTGCAGGGCCAGCAGTTGGACTCAATAATCATTGAGGGTCCCTTCCAATTCAGCTTGTTCTGTTATTCTCTCATTTTTCCTCTGAATCATTAATAATGGGAACATCATGCATAATTCAAAATAGTTTGTTAGTGGATGTTGGCATGTTCATGTGCTGTAGGACTTAATTTTTAAGCTCTTTGTGTCTAGCACAGCACATCCTGACCTTCAGCCCCTGTTGCAGGACAAGCAGGGCAGAAGGGAGAAGGAGTTTTCAAACACCTTTCGGTCAAAGGTTTTTGAGAGTACCTCTTAATGAAGAGTGCACAGTGGGCCTTAGGTCATAGTTTGACAGTCCTTATCAACTTTTCTGTTTTCGTGTCTTCTTTTTTATGAAGTCTAGTTTTCTAGTCTGGGTGGTGGATTGTAACAGTCAAGAGATTGTGCAATAGTATTCTCTCTTTTATGAAGTAATGTATGGGACCACATCAGTCTCTGGTTTAATGCCAGTAGCTTCAGTGGAATTATGCCAGGAGTGAATCTTTCCCATGATTTTTAAAACTGAGCTATAACTGCTGTTTAGTCAATCTGATTCTCTAGTGTTGTGTGGGCGAGAAGGTCCAGGCGATGCCAATCTATTTGCAATTATATATTTAGGGTAAACAAAGGGTTGATTTTAAAATTAGAGTGTTACTTGAGCTGTGGAAATAAACTTCAGTTCCCCATGCACCTGGGTAGATGCTACCTGGGACTCAGATCCATTCCCTAAAGACTGAGTTGTGCCTCATCCTGGATGTAACAAAAGGTCTTTCCTCCCCTCATGCCTCCTGCATGGCATCTCCCTCCCTGCTGTCTCTCCAAGGAGCAGGTCCCTGCCCCAGCAGCAGCCAGGAGTGCTGTCTGGCACAGAGAAGGTGGCGTGGCGTGTCCCTGGCAAGGGCTGTGAAGGTGGCACAGTGTTGGGCTGTGTGGGAGAAAAAGTAACTGTCTGTGGGTGTGAGTGCTTGCTTTTAGTGCCTTTGCAGTTTCCCTGGAGTCAGTGGTTCCTTTGATACTGTTTTGAGGATCTTCTGTCTGATTGCTGGGGTGAGTTTTCAAAAATTGGTGCTTGCTCTGTCTGAACAAAGAGTCTGTGCTGGAGGACCTTCCCAGAAGGGAAGCAGTAGGATCTCATGTGCTTTTAGGAATGTGCTTATACAATCATTTGATTTAAGAGTGCAAATATGTAACCCTGCAAGCAAAGTTACATTCAAGCAGTAACACCATGTGAACATATTTTGAGTTTCTTGGAAAAATCAGCGAACACTCTCTCAGAAACTGTTGGCTCTGGAAATCTGGGTATTGTGATCTACTATAGCTGGCTTGGTATCAAATCTGTAACACAATATTCAGTGAGCATTGCAAAAATATGAGGGAGAGGAAAAAACAGTATTCCATTTTGACTCACAATCCCTGTCTACAGAGTAGACTTTTTCTTTACTTTTATTTTAAAAAGAGAAGTGTCCCTCCCAAAGTACTTGATAAACACTTCTGAAAAGTGCTACAGTACGGGATCACACCAGTTGTGGTGGATTAATGGATTAATCCTTGACTGAATTCTATTACAACCAATGTAACAACATTATATTTTTTAAGTGAATTTCAGTAGAAATTCCAGATCTCCTATATTGATAGGCACAAGTGAACTGTAAAACTAAGTTTTTTCATATTAATTTCTTTGACTTGGAATACCAGAATAAACTATGCTCTATAAATATTGTATTAACAAAAAAGAGTGAGAACACTTAGGGCAGGGATAGTTATAAATATTCAGATTTCAGCTCTAAATTTTGCCTGCTTTGAATTAGTTAATTTGATCTTTGCAGCAGAGTAATGACTTAAGATGTCATAAATCTGTCTTTACCGCATCACTTGTAAGTCAGAAAATGTACTTATGTGATCTGTGAGTTAAAATTCTTTTTTTCTTCCTTTTTAGAGAACAGCTGTCCAAGCCTAGGCAATGTAATTCAATACAATGCCACATATTTTGTCCTGGCTTATTAGCACAGATTTGTAATGGCTGTTTTGGAAAATGTGCTATGAATTTATCTAAAGGTCTTCATGCCGGAATAGTTAATTCAGCCTTACAAATCCTTGGCACTTAACTTTCATCTTTTTAGAACAAAACACAGAGCCTTTGATTTGATGCCTTGAAGTCAGCAAAACAGAATGGTACTTTAACAGCAGCATTTACTTTGATCAGTTTTCAGCATTTGTGTCCTTGCCTTTCACGTAGTACAAATTGCTTTACCAGAGTAGCAGGGCAGGAGCCCATAGACTGTTTTTGTAGTTGGTTTCTGTGGTGATACTCAGCCTTCCATGAAACTGATCTCTGGGGACAGAAGCCTCTGGAGCTGCCTTAACCTTGCTGCTGCTGGAGACCTTAGAGGAGCTGTGTGCAGAGCACAGGCAGCACGGCCAGCACGGGTCCAGCAAGCTTATTGGCTCAGCAGTGCCAGTGAGCTTTGGGTGGGCATTGCACCTATGAATGGAAAAGGCATTCCAGCAAACAGGACACAACCACTTTGCTTCACATCCCAGTTGTACTTAGATGCTTTTTAAAGAGGAATGTGTAGGTTTTGTTTTACGTTTTCAGAATAGCTTTAGTCTATAATTTTCATCTATGACCAAATTGTTGTATTCCTCATGAGTTAGTCATGTATTATTTGGAGGAGTGTGTGCCAAAGGGGCCAGACGTGAGTCTGAAGAGGAGCTTCCTCTGACAAACAGCTGCTGAAGCTGAGCCTTTCTGAGAGGACCATTGCTGACACACATGCCCAGAAGGTCTGGCCCAGCTATTGATTGCACAATGAAAATGCTGGCTGTGGCAACAGCTTTGTGATCAAATGAGCCCTTCACTGGGAGTGAGGAATGTGTTGGACCACATTGACTTATTTTCCTGTACTGTTGTGCTGCTGTCTGCTTGGATAATATGCTGTCTCTTAATATGTTTTTAAAATAATATGGGTAAAGCAATAGCAGCTGCTTTTTAAATGGATTAGGTGACCTAAAAATGCCCAAGTCTGTTTAATGATTCTGGTTCCATTTTCTTTTGGTATTGTTTGACCAAACTGGTGACAGAGCTGCCTGAGATGAAGAAGACTTTGACTGAGGTAGTATGTTGTTGAGAAGTACAAAATGTGTGTATTTTATAAGCTTCTTTTAAAATCTAGGAATGGATGGAGAATGTCCCTTTTTGGATCCCTGGTTTTTTTTTTAAGCTTATATGGGAATTTCAGGAAAAAGTTAGGAATTTTACCACAGAGTTCAGTGAGTTCAGAGTTTCACACCATGTCTTCAAAACACTCTTTACAGCACTGAAACCCACATAGGATTGGTTTCTGATGGAGTTTCTGGGCAAAGCTTCACATAAGTATTTAGTAATATGGATTTTGCCAGTGAAAATACAAAAAAAAGGGAAAATTTATAGTTACCTCTTGTGCTATTAATTAGAAACTTTTTTTTTTGTGGTTTAAAGCAATCCAGTATCTTTCTATCAATTTGTGTTGTGTTTTGAAGGTTCTGTGAACTGTAGACATGTGAGAAAGGATGTGCCTTAAATAGCATCTGAGCGAAGATGAGACAGAATGGTGTCCAGGGAAGGGGATTGCTTGGGACTCAGCTAATAGATGGTACAGCTAGAGCCACAGTGGGGGCACTGCAGCAGAAATGACATTTTGTTGAGATTGCTGTAGAGACAGGGATGAAGGTCTTCCTCTGCCGTGCTGTGGATGGAGGCAGCCATGCCAATAATTAGCAAAGGGACAAGTCAGTGGCACAGCTGTGGCAGCAGAAAGCTCAGCCAGGCAGAGCTGAAGAGAGGGCTGGTGTTGTGCTGGAGGTGCTGGGGCAGCTGAAGTGTTGAACTTGTGCCAGTGTAGATGTCAACTTTTAACACCTTAGAGTCCTGTAAAGCCTTTCAGTCTCTGAAGCAGGAATGGGAAGAGGCATTTAAGTGCCTCTGATGCATAGTCACAGTCCAGGCTGCTGTAGAAGCATGGTCACATAAACTATATTCTTTCTCAAGTTTAGGACTAGGCATATAAATTTTGCATTGTGTGTTTTGTTGCTTAGTCATGAGCATCACTGATAAGTGCAGTAATGCAAAATTACCTTCATTTGGAAAATTTTCACAGAAGCATTTCACTTAGTTATGAAAAAAGTTGATTTGGTGTTGAAGTCCTGTAACTTTTCCCAAGGATCTGCACTTTTCAGACAGAAATGTAGGAAAAATCCATTATGTGGTGTAACTTATCCTATAGTTTCAGCCAAAGGCATGGATAGATACATCACCACTTCTGCATATGGCTCACACGTTGTTGATTATTTCCATGGATGTATGGAAATAATAATTCATGTGTGTGTTGTATGCATCTTTAATTTTCAAAGCTAAGGGAGTAGCAACTACAAAGTCTGATAGATCAGTTGCAAAGAGTCTCTGATTTTCTCACTAAGGTAGAATGAGTGCTCTGTGTGCTCTCATGTGACTAAAACAACAGGAAGAAATCTGCATGAAGTCTAAAACATCTGTCTTGTCTGATAGATGTTGGCTTTGAACAAATTTGTCTGAGATCAGTTGAAACAGAGGTACTTCTCCACTTCCTTATTTCCCAAAGGACTTGGCTGAGCTGTTTCTGAGATGAAGTTTTCAGAGTGTGTTATGTGTGTTGCACCATTCCGCTTTTAATAAATAACAAAGGTTTTAAATAGCAAAAATTGTTTTAAGTTTCTATTAAGAGCTTATCTTTTACATTGACTTGACATTCTGAAAAAAACACAGCCAGGATACAAGCCTAAGCTGAGTGCTCCTGTTGGCCAGTGCAAGAGGATTGTTACTGCTTTTTTATTCTTGGTTATTTAAGCACACAAACAATATTATAAGTAATTTCATCAATATCTAGGATCAAAGGAAATCAGTTATTATTGGGCATGGAAGTATGTTGGACACACTTTATGCCATTTGAAGCTGAGAAAAAATCAGAGTAAAATTTTAAGTCATATTTGCGAGATCAGAACTTCAAAAGATATAATTAGACTACTTTACTAAACTGAGATTACAGTATTTTTATTGTTTTCTAAGAAAACAGAAGCCCAGAACAAGGTAATTAAATTTAATACTTTAAACAGCTTATTATTAATTAGCAGTGATTACAGCTGAAAAGCCACAGGAATTAATGAAAGCTTTTTATTTGTCATGAATTTAATAGTGGTTCTAAACACCTTTTCCTTTTTACTTTCACCTCTCCATTTCTAGACAGAACAACAAAGCAGGAGTCTTACAAAATGAATAATTTCACTTATTTTAAGGTAACAGAACTACTTTGGCTCTATAGCTGATAGAGAGAAAAGCAGGTTCTGTAGCTAAGAACACTACTGGCATTTCAGGTCTGTGTCCTCCCATTAGAACTGAGAGCACTACCACCCTGCAGTTTGCTAAAATTGGGTATTTTATTCTTTAGAGGCAGAAAATGCAGAGAAATGTGGTTCTTGGTAGTTTCTGTGGTACTTAGTGTTTTCTTTATGAAATGTGTAAATACCATTGTGTCTTCTGCTGAGAGGCCAGGTGGTGCCAGAGGTGGCTGCAGAGAGCAGATGATGGCACTGCCTGGCTGCCGGCCAGGAGAGGAGCTCGTCCTTTAAAGCAGCTTGGGTTTAGTACAAATATGGATTTACTCAGTTTTCCAACAAGTTTTAATGAAGCTGAACAAAGAGGAGAGCAGGGATGTCCTCAGTGCTCGCAGAGCTGTGTGTGTGGGGGTTTGATGTCTGTCAGTGTGGAAACTGGAGACATGTTTGGTCAGTGGCATTTCAGAATCTGGTACACTCTGCTTGTGCACAGCCAGCTGTTTGCTTTTTTGCAAGCTCTCAAGCAGTGAAAAAAGGTCTGTCTTCTGTCCTCTGCGTGTCTCCAACCCAAGACCAGGGCATGGCTTTCGCTTTATAGTGATGATCAACTTTTCAAGGTGAAATAAGTAAAATAAAATAAAAAGGGAAAATATTTACAAAAAAGCCCCAGAAAACCAACCAACCAAACAAAAAACCCTCAAACAAAGCACAAAACCAAAACCGACCAAACAAAAACCACCCTACCTTCTGTTTTGGAAAATATTTTTAACAGTAATAGTTTTCAATTTGGTCTCTGGCTTTCATCTAGCTAGTTTACTGGATGAATCTCCATTTACTTTACTGGTAAATTAATGGTTGTTTGCCACTTTATAAGAATCATGCAGTGAACTATATATGGCTCTTCTCTATCTCAAAAATCCTTTAAAATTCTCTTTAGGATATTAATTAGCAGCATACAGAATTAATTCTGAATTAACTCTGTTGACATTTGTTTGCCACCACTCAAACTGGTGGTTGTGTTTATGTTTGCTTCCTCTGTACTTTTTTTAGGAAGAGCTGTGGTTGTCACCAGTATGGTGGGACATCAACTTCCCTGCTCAGTCTATGGTAGATCATCTCTCCATTGCATACTGAAGATTTCTTCCTATAATGTGGGATGAAGTATCAAGCTAAATTCTGACTGCCTAAACAGCTTATTAGGGGCCACAAAAAAACCACTGAAATATCAATTGCAAGTCTGTATATGCTAAAAAAGGACAGGCTGTTTTGTTGTGTGTTTGGCTATGGTTTTGTCCAACACTGAACCATTTCTAGAAGGGCAGTACTGGGATACAAGGAGCTGGGCAGGATGGACTTCCAGCAACTACAAACTGGTTGTTTTAAAGCCTCCTGTGACAGGTTGCCACACTTCCATGATGCTCACTTTCCTCAGATTGTTTACCTTGTGTATCTTTTCAGTCTCTGAACACAGGCGTTTTCTTTCCCTAGTGTATGTTAAAATTTCTTCTGGAATTCCTTCCACAAAGTCATGTAGTGCTCGCTTGTGTTTCTGGATTTGTTCCTCCTGGTTTTTGTTTGTTTAGTTTTATTTGTTTTGCAGGGTAGATTTATACCCTTAACAGAATCAGCAGATGAGGTTTTATACTCTCAGCCAGCTTTGTAGACTACCATCTAGAAACCAAAAATCAGAGTTTGCTTTGCAATTCTTTTTATCTCCTTGTTCTCTAGCTCTCAGCTTAGTGGTTTGACCTTTTGTATAAGCTATTTTTCATCAGCATTTGCCAAGGTTTTCTTTTTAGCAGTGCTTTGCAAGCATAGAGTACTAATATTAACTATTTCATATTTTATTTTCTCTGTGCTCTGTTGACTGACTTTTGTGGAAGTAGATGAGTATATAATCTTGAGTCAAGAGTCTGAATGATAAAAGTCATAATATATATATAAATTACCTTTGCTTTATTGTTTCAAATTCCAGGAAGTATTCACATGTTTCTGTGGTTTTTTTCTGTAGGTCACATTACATTTGAATCCAATTTCATCAGTGCATATTCACCAGAAGCCTCTGGTGTTTCTTCTCAACTCTCCTTTGCCTTTGGTCTGGAAGCTAAAAACAGAAAGACTGGCACCTGGAATCCGAAGAGTTTTCTTTGTAAGTGTACACAGTCCTCTGGCCTGCTCTCTATCATAGCTGCTTGTTGCATAAGGCATGGAGTTAATGGCATTCATTTGGAAATTTTTCAAACTTAGATTAAAAAAAAAAAGTTAAGAGGGGGTCAAGTTTCATTGTAGGGCTCTGGGGAACAGTTAGATGGTAGGGCAAAGCAGTTTGGGAAAAGTAGCCAATTACTTGTTATGTGAATTTAAGGAAAGCAAAGCAAAACTGCTTTTCAGAATCTGCGCATTATATAATTATTAATACTAACAGCCATTTCAGTTCAAAATGTGAGATTATACCAGATTGCCAGTCCTGATTGGAAGTCTAACAGTACCATAAAGCAAAAAGCCTCAGAGCAATTGGAAATATTAAGAGTGGATGCTAATTGTGTGGTCTGTGACCAAAACAAAAATTTGTATATGTTGAGCTCAGTATGTCCAGTTATGGTTTATGTCTCTGATGAAGCTTTGGTCTATTGAAATGACCAAGCTAAGCCCAGAATGAAGTCATTTTTATTTCTCAGAAAGACTGGAGCACTGCTTATAATGCAAGATCCAAATATTACCTAGTATTTGTAAATCATGTCCTTACAGTTTGCCAGGACATTCAAGTTTGCTATTTGTAGTGAAACAGACGAGTTGTTTGGATTAAATTTTTAATGTGTGACATCATGTCTAATCATGAGTTGTCTTTATGAAAGTTGCAGCTTTCACTACATCCAACTCTAATTGCAGAACTAAACTTGATTATTTTTAGCAGTATCCTTATAGGGCTTCATTTTGCTCCTCCAGCACAGCTGACAGTGGTAGGCAAGATTGTTTCTGCAGCACCTCTCTCAGTTTAGTCTCTATCATCCCTCTTACTCTTAAAATTCCCTTTATTCTTTCCCTAGGGTGATGTTTTTGCTGTAAACATAAGCTAACTTCAGTCTCTTCCATGGATTCATCAGCCTTCCCACTTTTCATGGCCCAGTTTCATCCCACGCTAGGGCATCTTGGGATGATAAGCCATGAGGTTATGAACAACTTTTAAATGTGTTCAATATATGTTGCTTTTCCACAATTCCACTCTGCTCACAAGGCAAAATGCATTGTTTTCCCAAAAGCTTTCTGAAAAAACAGTACAGAATCATGTTGCACAGAAAACATGAAAAATGTGGAGGAAGTCCTAGCAGCACCTGTAGGTGAGTGCAGTATGCCAAATAGAGATCAAGGGCCTCTAGTTTTGCACAGAGCTGTTTGCCTGTGTTGAGCTGTGCTAGTTTGCAACTCCCTGTGACAGTCTCTGTCCTAGGAAAGGTTGTCCCTCTCCAGAATCAAGGGTTCTTGTTGTAGGTGAGTTGTGGGGCAAAGGGACATAGTGCTTCTGCCCTGGTTGCAGAGAGGTTCCCTCCCTCTGTGCCAGAGCCTTCAGACAGACAACTGACCCTAGGACTGTAAATAGCAGCTCCAAGGGCTGCAGGCCAGAGCATGCTTCCTTAGCTCTTGTTTAGAAACATTTAGCTCTGTGGCTCTGACTTGTTCAGTCTCCTTAAATGTAGAGCCAAAAGAGAAAATTGAGTGTTTTGAATCATTAAAGATTTCGAATTTGAAGAAACTTTTCTAGTGCCCATGAATTCTGTGCTCCAAACAGAAATCCATGGCACACATACCACAGGAGTGTCCTAACTATTGTGTCTGTCTCTACGGAAGCCTCAGGCAAGATATTTGTTGACCTTCCAGCTTTTTCTTCAGACTTTCCAAATGATACATTCATTCATAAGTTTATTGATATACTGTATCAAATATTGATTTACTGTATGTAAAATATGAATTGCAATGACTTTCACTGACTGAATCCTAGTTAGAAGAGTTAGTAGTATAAAGAAGTTTAAATTACAACTTCTGGGACTTGCTGCTGATAAAAACCACACTGCTGGAGCCAGATCAAAGTTTGTAGTGGAAGAGTCATGTAACCATTAGTGAAGTCCTAGTTCTTTATTTCTTTTTAATATTAGCTTCTTTCCTTGCAAAGTATCATAATCAAATTTTCAAACTGTTACAGAGACATGTACTTTGAGTAAATAAATAACTAAATAAAAATTAAAAATTATTTGTCTTATAAGTTTCAAGGTTATTTCTAACAAAGGTATCTGCAGGATATTAGCAGATGATAAATTGGAGCACAAGTGCTGTTAGTAGCATTGTACAGGTGGAGAAACCAAGATACACAGAGCTTGAATGGGGATTGTACTGGAGAAGAGGGTAGGGCTGTATGTTCTCAGGGTCCTCATTAGCAAAATGGTCTGTTTCCTTCATTCTGTGAATTTATTGTTTGAGTTTCCACTCAAACTAAGCTGCCCCAGGGAAGGTTGAAAAGATTTAAAGCTTGTATCAGCACACATCCAAAAGATTGGGAAAATAAAATACTACTGAGTTGGGCTGGAGTTTAACTTCTTATCATGTAGTTTGGGCTCGGATTTTTGCCTTTGGCCTTGTCCTCCATCAGTTAATAAGCTTAAAATGAATGTGGGAGAACATCCAGGCTTTGGGTGTGTGGCTATAATATTGGGAGAAGCACAAATTACCTTCTTGGTAAACATTTTTTCAGTATGCACATGTAGATTTGGTGTATACATGTAGTTTTTCACTTCTTTTTGTGGTGTACTGCACGTAGTTTCACTCAGTGACTCGTCATGTGCTTTATCTTCATGGAAACAGCTCATGGTTTCATTTTTACAACATGTCTACTGGTGGCTAAACCTCACAGTGGAATAAATTATCATTAAAATTAAGTAGCATGCCCCAAAAAAGCCTAAATATATGTTGGGTTAGCATCAGGATTTTTTTAATGTCATGTTTGGAAGTGTTTTTTTCAAAGTGGCACTTAATGAAAGCACAGTGATTCTCACAGAGTGACAGTACATTGTAGAAAGCCATCATGACAGGGCATGGCTGCTAAGAGGAGTTGTGCTTCACTGTTCTGTTGCCTGTGTTGTCATTTTGCTTCTTGGGGTGCTTTCCCCATCTATAAATTGGAAAGAACACTAGTGAGTAGTCTTAAGAGAAAATTTGGGCATCTTGATATAAACCTGACAAAAATTTTCTCTGTGTGCAGAGAGAAAAGAGAAAAGAATGTATGGTGTCTGCCCAGTGTGGTGTTAACAATACATTTAGCATGGACAGGGTTATTTTCAGACTCTGCATGAGTTGCTTTATATTGATGGGTGAAGTAGGTGATGCTGTGAAATTATTGTAATTTCAGTAAAATAAGTCTTGAGTTTATTTTCATTGTGTTAAAAATAAATGTCCTTTAGTGTCATGGCATCCAAAAATACCTGCAATGGGTTAGTGCATGGACTGCCTGACCTAAGTAAGTCATCACTCCAGTTACTGGTGCATGTAGTCATATTAGTCTGTATATCTGATTGTATATTTGTACATGTCACAACTGAGGAGTTGGGCACTTTCTGTTCAAGTGTTCTTGGGCTCATCACTCTGAAGAGTGTTGGAAGCTCTGTTCAGTTCAGCAAGGGAAATGTTTGGCGTCTGTGCTTTTTTTTTTCCTCTGCAGGGAATAAATGCCAAAATTGCTTTATAAAGGGGGGTGGAAGAGGAAGTTGAAGGACATTTTCACTGGTGATTAGACTGGTTAGATTATGACAGAACACAGTTTTATGAAAGCTAGACAACTACTGTAGAAACTGCATTTACCTGAGGTCTTGGTGCAAGTCAGTATTGCAGAAAAGAATTACCAGACCTCTTCCACCTCCCCACTTTTAAATTTTCATACAGCAAAATAGTTTCCTTCCTTCCCATCAAGTCGTCATTTCTCTCCTTCCCTAAAACTAGTTTATTGCGAACATATCTTGGCAAAAACCCAGAAGTTTTATGAAACTGCACAGAAAGAGAGTTTTATAGGTGCTACTCAGCAAGTAATTTTTTTCTTTATATTTGGTAGCTTTTTCAATTGCTTTTATAGCCTAGGAATGTCTTTACTCAGCAAGTGAAAGTAGTGAGAATTAAATCAACGAATAAAATATCCCAATCCTTTGTGATTTCCTGTTAGAAATCACTGTTAGAATAGATCCAAACCCCCCTTAAATATCTACATATGTGATTTTATATAATATGTGATTTAAGAAGTGATGCTTCAGCTTTTTCTCTGAGTTAGTTATTCAGGCAATTGAATGAGTAAGAGTTATGGATAAGAGAACACTTATGCAAACAAATAACCTTATTTGCAAGAGCTTGGAGTGAATGTGTGTTAAGGTAGTGAAATGGAAGAAGCAAGAGCAGTAATGATAAATACAAAACCAGATCACTTGCTCTTGGTTTGAGATTTGAAAAGATAAAAGAAAAGCTTTAAAGAAGATGAAGTGAAAGAATGAAGAGTTTAATTATTAGTCATTTCTGTACTTCTAAGAAGAAAAAAGCCATGTTCTTATTACTTTAACCAATTGCTGATTTATTCCTCTCACTTCATGAAAATATGGTTCACATATTTTGGGTCACTGCCACCAAACCACAGGCTGTTCTATGGTTTGCACTAGATTTGGATGACTGACAAAACTCACTGAAAAACAAGTGCTATTTGTTTTCCTGTGCCTCGTATTTAACGGGAAATCAGGAGGCTAAATTTCCAATCACTGGTTAAACAGACCCAGATGTGAACAGAGTGCTCTGCTAGAAGAAGAGTGAGGAAGGATAGGAAATGCATGACTAGTGATAAATTTGGTATAAATAGTGACCTTTCACTATTCAAACTAAAAGCAGTAGATTTTCAGTGTTATGTAAAAGTGTGACGAGGAATTTAAAAGGACGTTTATATTACTGTAGAATCCTGAGTTCACTTTTTTAATAAATCTTCATCATTTTCCTACTCAGGAGATGGAAGTAATCCTGTAGTTGCCCTTTTCCACTTGGAAAAGTTCATATTCTCCCTTCCCCATATTCTCCCTTACCATTTCCTTGCCTTTGAAAAAATGTGAAAATTAACATTCTGTGTCAAATTAAAAGCAGTGTTTAGTAAACAGTAACTCTTACTATGCTTTTCACAATGATGAATTGCCCTGTAGACTTTCTCTCCTGGCATGATTCAACCCTGGCAAAAGACTGCTTTTCTAAAGTCTGTATAAAGGGGTTACTCTCAGAAATATTAGGGAGATCCCAGGCTACATATGGTATTGATTGTCACGTCCTTGGCAAAAGAGGGGAAGGATTTTGTCAGCAGTAGGAATGGCAGAAAATGACAGGATAGTGAATACATGCTTGAAAATGATGCATATAGAAGGCGTTTGAGTAAAATAACCCTAGTAAGACATCTTTAAATTTCTAGGGGGGTTGAGGTTTTTTTCCCTTTCAAAGCTTGCTTCAGGAAGACATTGCAGGGGAGAAATGCTATTTCTGGCTTAGGAAGCAAGATATAGTACATGAAATGCAGAGTATTGTAAAAAAATTCTGTATGTGTGATGTCTGAAAATAAGGAAATTTTATGATGTTTAGCTATCCTCTGCTTTCACTGTAACCACTTTGGTTTGGGCAGAAATACTTCAAGAATACCAACTTGCCAGTAAGTTTCACGGGAAGGTAGGCAGGTCCTTGTGCCTTACTTTATCCTTTCATGGGACTTCAAAGGCCTGCATTTTTTTGGGAGCCTGGTTTGCCAAGTGTCACAGAGTTCATACTAGATCCCATGTGATTTAAGACATCTTTCAGAACTCAGGCTTTATTGCATGGTGTTTGTTTCAGCTTTGAGAATGAGCTCTCTGTGGGTCATTGCTCCAACCAGAACTTGTGTTAGGAGTGTGGATAGGCCAGATCTGGATGATGCTGCCTCTTGTATCTCCTGCTGATCTTTCTCATTGCTGCCTCTAACTGATCCTAGGTATTCCTCCTTCTCCTCGTGCCTCTGGGAGCCCAGACCCATCACTTTCAGAACCAAGAGAGCTGGTAGTCAGGAAAATGTGGAGTTTAGCTTAATTCAGCCTGCAAGAGTGAGGAAACAAAAACTATTTGGGCAGTTAGTGGTTGAGATGTATTCCAAAACCAATCTTGCAGGAGGCTGAAGGACCTGGAACGGGCACCTGTGATAGTCTTTTCTCTTCTGTGTGGTCATGGCTCCTTCCTTTCTTTGCTTGCTTCAGTAAACAGGGGGTTTAGCCAGTGGAAGTTTACAGAAGGAGGCAGTGGATTTTGGCAGACTACTGGTGTTAGTGACGTGGAGATAATAAATCACAACAGGTTGTGTTCTGAGTCACTGATTCCAGTGGAAACTATAGCTGCAGTTGCATAGATAGGCTTTAATTCTCCCCTCACTTCTTCCACTAAATTGCCTCTAACTTGAAACAGAATCCCTAGAAAAGCTTCTGCTATCTTATTTTGCTCATATCAAACAAGGGTTACATTAAGTCTACTAAGATGTTGTTAAAATAATGTGAGATGAGTGGACAATTACCTGTGTGCAATTAATAAACTCCTGCTGAGCCTGAAACTTTGGAAACAGATTTCCCCTTTACATGGATTTTCTTGTTTTTTTCTTTATCATTCTAGTAACTGTTCCTTAGGGGTTTTGAAAATTCCATTTGATTTGACACAGATTCAGCTTTGACAGAAAATCCCAGGATCTTTTTTCTAGCTATATAAAGGTGTGCAGGAGTCTGCTCTCTTATCTTGTAAGGTTCTGTTTTCATCCTGAGAAAACACTGAATAGCCTTAATTGTATAAGGATCTTTGATAGCTGCCAAACTGAATATCTCCTAGGAAGTTGAATTAAAATCTAAAGAGTAATTAAGATAATGTTTCTTATGTGTATGTTTTCAAAAATATGAGAACTGGAAGTGGAATTTTGTAATGACTGCATGTGGTCTTGAGAACACTAAAAAGAAAATTTTGTCATTGCCTGAAAACATTACACCTCTGTGGCTGTAAGGACTATGAAAATTGGATAGATGATTGACAAATGTGGTACGTAATTTCAAAAGCAGCAACTTCTTATTCACTTGTTGAAGAGAATTTTTCTCTTGATGATTAAAGTAGGTTGTGCATGGGCTTATGAAAATAAAAGATACATTTTTGAGTTTTGGAATGCCTGATATTTCTCCATCCATGGCTTTATTTTTCCTGTCTAAGAGGATGAAATTACAATACCCAAAAACACCAGCTGACTCTAATTCCATGTAGGCTGCTCTGATAGTTGGTTCAAGTCTTTTAATTTTATTCTGAGCAGATATACTCCTCTCCTACATGTTCCACCACAGATCTGATACTGTACAGCTCAGATGAAAATATGAAGGATGCTGCTTCTTTTCCTTCTACTTTATGTGCCTCAGTCATGGCTTTAGGGGTTGGATGATCACTTGTGCTGGCAGACCCTCAATGAGGAGTGGTGTGGCTGCTGTTGTGAGGGGAGGGATTGGTTCATGCTGTGTGGCTGTGGACGCTTAACTTTGTATTCTGAGTCATGTCCCAGAGGTGCCTACCTCTCTCAAGGCTAAATTATGAACTTGCTTCCTACTTGGGAGTTCTGAATTATAACTATGTTAAATACTTAAAATGTTATAAAGCAAAGTAAATATCCCCCTGGATCAGATTCAAAGGGGGGAAAAAAAAGGCAATAAATGTTTAAAGGGAGAGAAGGAAATAGGTAAAATAAGAAACAGAATGTGCTATTTTGTGTGTGCAGTATTCACACTCACCACGGAGATGACTCAGGTTCGGCTCTGAGAGTTTTTCCCTCTGGGGAATAGTAACTTATGGCATTTGGCACTTCTGCCAGGTAACTGATGTCCTGAACTACCATGGCAGCCTTGCAAGGCCAGTTTTAGTCAGACTGGAAACTTTTCTTAAAGGGGTGCATGAAGGCTATTTTTTTTGTCCCCCCATCATGAAGGGTGTATGTTTCCTTGCCTTGGTATGGTGCAGACAAAATTTCAGGCCCTGTTTTCCCCAATGGTCAGCAGAATAATAGTGCATACAACCAAAATATGTTCCTAAATAGGTTTTGTTCTTTGATGGAACACACAGCTTTTGGTAGCAAATTTTCAATATACTCTGCTTGATCCTCATTTCCTCTGAGGAGCAGCCCTTTGAACTGTGGCACTTGCTGTGGTTAGTGGCCATGGCCAGTACCCTTTGGTCTTGCAAACAGATTTTCCATGTCCAGCTTCTTCATTTAGCCTCAGAAAAGTGACAGAACATGTAGGTTTACTCAGCAGTAGAGGATGTTTCCAATGCAGTTCCTTTTAATGTCCTCACAACAACTGGAAGAAATAGAACTGGGGCATTTTTTCCACTCTGCAACCTCAGAAAGTAACCACTCAAGGAGTTGAAGGGAGGAGATAAGAATGCCTGTGGCACCAGTCTCTTAATCACTCAATCAGTGCATAATTAGTGCTCAGATAAAAGTTGGTTAATTCACAAATATTTAAAATATTGGTTGACTTTAAAGCTTTGCATTATCCTAAGCATGTTAGATTTGCCTTTGATTTGTTCTGAAGAGTAACTAGTTAATGTTCAAGGCAGGTGTTGAAACAGTGATGGTTGCCTTTTTTGGAAGGGTCTGTTGAATTCTTTCCAGAACAAATAACGTGCTTGGCTCACTTAACCTCGCCTTCGGTCTGTGTAGTAAAAATCCCAACATTGGCAAGCACAGCAGAACTCTGCAGTCCTTTCTAAAACCTGGGTAGTGGAACCAGCATTTCAAATAGACTTTAGTATGTGATTGCAAAAAAAAAATATTATAAGCTTCATGTTTATTTAAAGATGTTTACTGTGTGATCACTTAGTGAGGATGCTTGTGCCAGACTTCTTAGTTCTGCTTTCTGTCTGTTGGTTCCTCCCTTGTAGCACTTGGTAACTTTGATAGGATCTGTCCCTCAGGAAGACATTTGTCATGCTGCAACATGATGAAAAAGGTTTTCAAATTTTAATTAGTAATGAATGAAAAGCCAAATGTGTTCTGGGGAAGACAGCTGTTGGTGTCTTCCTCAGATACATTTAACCATCTCAAATGAAAAATATAGCAAAAATGTTTATTGTAAGGCAATCCATTTCTTTGGTTGTTATTTAGAAGGAATAAAATTTTCTCTCATGTTGTCCTCAAATGTTTAAAAAGACACCCTGATGCTGCTTACCCTGATGCTGACCAAAAAAAAATATGGAAACAATGTGTAACTGAAATCCAACTACTGTACTTACTGGATTAACTGTTTGTCTCTGAGGATGGAATGCCAACATCTATTTAATATTCTTGCAAAATAATCACTGATTAGGTCTTTAAATCCTGTGAATTTCATGCATGGAAGATTTTTCTAGTTAGGCCAAAGCTCTTTGAAAATGTCCCACATGTCTCTGACATAAAAGTGCACAATCCAGCATGATCTGGCATGTGCTGTGTCAGTGTCATCCTCTGAGACTGTACACTTGGAATTTACACAGAATTTGATGTGTTAAGAGCATTATAGAGATGCTCCATGAAATCAGTCTGTGGCATAGCTGCTTCTAGGTGGTGAAAATACGAATGCTATTTGCTAAATACTCTATAGAGATAACTGGTTGCTCTCCTTTCCTAGAACTGGATTAACTCTAATGGCAAGCTTTGCTTCCTTATTTGGGAACTATGAGAGTATTGAGAGAATGTGGTGTGGATTGTGTTACACTGCATAATAAAGAATTATTTTTATTCAAAGGAAGCAATTTATGGTAGTAATTTGAAAAAAAAATAAGAAAGGTTATTCAGAATTGAAACAGATGTTACTTTAAACTTTGAAAACTATTATGGCAAAAGGATTCCTAAGATGTTTTTTGTGACAGGTCCTGTCAAATTGAACTCTGAATAACCTATGCCTTCTCTTACAGAACAATATGTGATATGTGCATAATAAATGCTGACATTATAGCTGGAGGCACAGGGAAGAATTTGCAATTTATGTATCTACTTATGTAGAATTATATAATTTATATATCTAACTTATGTATCTACTTTGACAAACATTTGCAAGTGGCAAATAATTTGGTATGTATCACCCTGAAATAGTGCTGGCAATGATAGCTTCAGGGATGGTAGTAGTTTGTTGCCATTAGTTAATTTCTGTAATTGGAACCTGGCTTCAGATAATTTGTGTAAAATAATTAGGTTGAGAGATACTTACATGTAAATAGTGCTCTAGACAGAAATTGTATGATGTGTTTTTATGATTTGTTTTTCCCTCTTTGAGTTATCAGTAGTTTTGGTTCCTCGGTTGGGTAAAAAAATATATTGTTCCACCGAAGAAGCCTGGGTTAGTAGAAAGATGTGGAAAGGAAAGAGGGGGGAGAACAACAGGGTAACTCAGACTTCTTCCTGGAGTGCACAGAGGACAACAGAAGAATATGGAGTGGTGGTACTTTCATGAAACCTTGTCTGCTGCAGTGGTCGGGAAATAGGGGCTGTGTGTTGTATCTGAACAAACTAAAGGGAATGTGTCCAAAAAGGTCTTCACTGATGATTTCACACTCAGAATCTTGTTCATCTTGCTGTGCTTTCACTCAAGTACTTATTCTTCTTGATTTGGTATTTAGATCTTAGTGCAAAGGTTTGTTGAAGGACCAGCCTGGGTAGGGCATGCAGGCCCCAGTCCTTGAGCACCTTGAAGGAGGAGACAGTGAAATATGGGTGGGTTGGGCAAATGAAGGAATGCTGCACCACTTCCTGTAGGGACCCCTGGAGAGCTGATAGATGTCCTGGAAGTGTTGGCTACATCCATCTGCAGGGACAGGCGAGTCAAAAGGTTGCTGTTGGGATGATGTTGCATTGTAGTAAATCTGGAATCTCAAGACCAACACAGGTTCAAACAAGTCACAATCTGAAAGAGAGTCTAACCCTCTGCCACCTTCTGGTTTTGAATGATGCTACTGCCACTCCAGTGAGGTTGTATTTGAACATCTTTGGCTTTCCCGCAGAACCTGTTATACTTCCATGTTTTTCCATTTTGGCTATTTTAAGTAACATTTTAGTCTTTCCATTCAAGACCTCAGTTAATGAAACCTATTTTTAAGAATTTTTCAAAAGATATATTTAACTCATCTGCTTTATCTATTAAACTAAAGTAGTTCCTCTCTTCCTGTAAATAAAACAACAATAGAGACCATCCTTTTCTCTTAGCCCTTTCTGTTTCCTTACATTCTATTTCTGGGCTGGCCTTTATACGTCACTAAGATTGGACTCACGTTCTTTGTGATTTGGGATTTACTTCAGTAGTTCCCAGTTTTATTGAGCTTCACATTGTTATCTGCCTTAATTTCTTCAGACCATCCTCTTCTTATTCTCTCCCCCCCTTGCTCCTAAAGTTTATCTCCCCTTGCAGCACTGTGGTTCCTTTTCTGCAGCAGTACAATTTTGGAGAGTAGCTCGGAGCCTTCTGTTATTCAGCTGCTATGTACACCCCACCTGGGCTGATGGGAATTTCATTTGAGGGGAACATCTCTGAAAAAGGGATCATTATGCAGATGTTAAAACATGTGACATTTGGGTATTGTTGGAAATAAGCCATAATCACCTTCAGTCACTGCATTTGGGTGTGACGGATTACATTGCTTAAGCTACATGTCTGTGTGGATAAATGGACCTCATTAAAAATATGTTTTTATTCCCATCAGGTGTCTTTAGGTTCCGTTGTTCAGTTTGAGAAGGGAAACTTCTCCTTGTCAGCAGAAACAGAAGAAAAGTTTTTTCCTGAGAAAAATGAACATCTGCTACAGTGGGCCCAGAAGGAATATGGAGCAGTAACATCTTTCACTGAACTTAAAATATCAAGGAACATCTATATTAAAGTAGGAGAAGGTAAACCAAGACAAAACCAACTGAATTCTTAGACACTTTTAGAAATTGAGAATAAGCCTTGCTTATATTTCACTTATTTTAATTTTTAAACATACCTCTAATTTTCCAAGAGACATGATATGAAAGGGGAAGGAGAGAAATAAGAGCAAGCCTAAAGACCAGACCTTGGATTTAGGCAACTTTTAACGGATTCTGGAGCCATAACGTTATGCTCATAAATGTAGATGCAATTGCTCAGAATCTTACAATAGTCAAACTTTGCCTTTTAAACAGAATTAACTAGTCATGGTGATTGTTTCAGTGCATTCATCTGAAGAACTGAAGTGGAGACCTTGAAGTAGGGGGAAATTTCTAGAAAGACCTGAGTTACATTTATTTTTTTTTTTAGTATTTGCTTGTATAAGGACCCAGTCCTCTTTGGGCAAAGAATTATTGCTTTCCTCGCCAAACTAAGTTACCTCAGTCTGTCCTTAAGTATTTTCATCCCAAGGAGAAAGATTTCCTGTTCCTGTGAGCCACGTGCCAGATTATTCAGGTGGCCTAGTGCAGGTGGGAGGGGCCTCCAGCTCCTGGGGGACTTCACAGGCCCATATGGGGTGGGGTTCAGGCTGTAGCTCCATAGTTGAGCAGATTTGGCACAATGTAACTATATGCAGGAATATCTCTGCAGAAACTCCCAAACAGCTGAACTAGTTGGTTACAGAAAAGAAAAAACCAACCAAAAGCCTTCTGTGGAGAAAACATTCTTTCCTAACCACATGTATCTGATCATTTGATTTCCTGACACATGAGGTTTGCCCCCCAAAATCAGAACATGCCTGAGTTAGTTTTGTCCAAATCCTGCCAAATCTGTAGAGGATTCCCCTGTGTGGTTTTTTTTTTTTGGTTTGTTGGTTCTTTTTGTGGGTTGGTTTTTTTTTTGTTGCTCTACTTGGCACCAGTCCTGTACTCTAATGCCAGAAAATAATTCAGAAATATACTTATCAACTTATTAAAGTGCTCTTGAAACATATACATGGGAGTAGTTGCGTCTGCATTGTGGAGACAAATATTTAATTAGGTATGTTAAAAAAAAACCAGATAAAATTTTGTTTGTTGATTTTTCACGTCTCCAGTCAAATCAGGAGGCTAAAGAGGAGAGTTTTTGCATCATCTTTAGAATGCAGAAAAACACAATTTAATTAGGATAAGTACGCAAAATGGAACTTGGCAGGCAACCAAAATAGACTGTTCCTGAGAAGGCTCCTACAAACTAGCTCAGCTGTAACTGTATTGGATTTTGATTTAATTTCTTGGAGAAGAATGAATATGCATGTATGTGTGGGGGTTGTGCAAGTGGTCAGGGGTGGGGACATGGTCAGTTCTTGAAGTGCAGCAGTTGTGTGTGGAATTGTATGAAAACCATGCGGGGTGTCCTGGTTTGCTTCTCTGCAGAGTGAAATAGAATCACTGGCTTTCACAAACCACCACAGACAGTGATGCACAGTTTAGGCTTTTCACACACAACTTACACTCCTTGTGTGATTTAGTAAGGTACCCTCAGCTGGCAGTCTGTGAATCCCTTCTAGTATTGCTCATAATCTATAGGTGGTCATACAAAGCAGTTCCTTCCTATGTGACTGATACAGAATTTGATGGCTGTATCCATATAATTGTCTACATTTCGGCTTCGCTCAAGTTAGAGAAATCTGAAACTGGAAGTTGTAACGTTTTAGAAGTGTAGACTGTAGCTGAATACAGCAAAGAGAAAATGCAAGCCAAAGGACAGAAAGATCTGAAGAAGGCTGATCTTTCATAGAATAAAGCTGCTTCTCATGCCATGGGTCTCTGAAGTCACTTTTGAAACTGCAAATGAAAGGCAGCTGAGAGTACTAGCAACCTGGATCAGGGCCAAGTGCATCTGAATCCTATTGATTCTAAAGAGTGGCTGATCAAATACTGCAGGGATGGTGATCACAGCAAGAATGTTAAGGGGCAAGAATGGGGATATGGAAGAACAGGGCACAAGAAGTGGGGTTCTTGTTCTTGCCTTGCTTTGTGTAAAGAGGGAGATGGCAGAGTGACTGCTGTGATAATCACTGTCAGATTCAGAAAGCAGGACTGCTCATGGTGAAAGTGGTCTTGGTATGTGTTTTTTAGTGGAAGTCAGTTTAATTCCTCATGGTTCAGTAAGACATGATTAAACAAGTCAGGAAGTCCTATCAGTTAGCTAAATGTTACCTAATGCATCCAGTATCACCAGTAAATCCAGGGCAAATATGCTAGCCTGGAGGGACCCTAATTTCAACACGCTTCTTAGCTGAATAAGAAAAAAACCTAGCCTTTACAGTAGCTAAACTGGAAAATATACAGTCTATTTAGAGACCGTAAGACTGTGCTTCTGTCCTGGCAGAAGCTGAAGCATCAGTCCTGACTCTGAATTTATAGCCAGTACACACCAGTGCACATATCCTGCATGCCATGCTTGCTTGGTTTAATGCTTGGTCACATTGTGTCTGGCTTAGCTGTGTGTCCTGCTGCAGGTAAGCACTGCCTAGAGTTTGCATCCTCCCTTCTGAGACCCCTGTAGGCCCTTCCCTGATCCCATGTCTATACTGCCATTAAATGCCAGCCAAGGTTCTGATCTCTGTTGTGCTAAGGGCTAGCAAACTGCAAAATACATATCAATAGTCCCTACCAGCAGAGTGCCCAAGGAAAATTCCAAACACCTTGCTTATGCCCAGCTCAGACTTCGAAAGGCAAGCTCTGCTTGGATGGGATTTTTAATGTTGAATTCAACTGCTGCTGCCCAGGGTGCCTGTCTTGGAGAGTGACACTTGATTAACAGTGCTCATTTACACAAAAGCCTCCTCAGGATGGTGTTAAGCTTGGATATTCAACTTTTTGCCAAGAACCTGTGGATGACACCTAATTTGTGCAGAATAGAGCAGACAGTTCAGTCCTCATCAGTAAAATACAAGTGCTGCACACAGAAATTACAGATCCTGCTGTGCAGTCTGTCTCCATGCAGGCAGCCTGGCACTGGCTGGAGGAGGAGGTGGCTGCTGGCCACTGCTCACAGCTCTGCTGTTTCTGGCCAGCAGCACCCTGGCCTGCTGGCCAGAGACCCTCTGCTGAGGGTGTTGCCTGCAAGCTTCACGTCTGATTCCATATTGGGAGTCTGGGGAGATTAGAGAGGTGCAGAATCCATAAACTGACTGTTTCTTGGCTGGTTTGGTAATGTTTTTAATTGATTGCAGACACCTGCAGTCCCTTTCCAAAGTAAGTAGACAGCCCTGAAACTAACAAAGAAGAGATACGTAGTGAGCAAAGAAAGATGAAATGGATCCTCTTTTCTATTCTGCTCCAGCCTGATTTTGGTAACTGGTGAAGATGAGAGTAAATACATTCTGGTGTGAATGTCAAGTAACCCGTGATAGTTAAAATTTGCTGCAGAGGAAAAGCATTCTGTCGAGTGGAGGCCCAGGCTGGGGAGTCTCTGGGCTTCTGGCAGCAAGAGCAGCACTTCTGGAGAGCTCTAGAGACGCCTAATGGAAGTGCCAGGAGCAAGGCCTGAGTTCTTTGCAATGGCAAAGGATAGCATGTGTGGTAATTACCCACAAACTACTCCAGAACTGTTGTTTTATGGCCTGAATCATGTTGTACAGCAGTTAAGAAGCAAATACCTAGTGTCTGTGTGTGTGTGTATATATATATATATTTAAAAATTCAAGCTCAGCATAGACCATTTGGGATCATTTTCCATTCTGTGCTGTTGTGGGAGGAGCTGGCAGAACTGCAGCTGCATTCAAGGCTAATCTGGCAGGGCACATACCAGATGTTGGAGAAGTGCTTTGCTTGAGCAGTATGAATAGTTACAGCCTTATACAGCTTTAGTAGCTTCTGTAGGGGACACAACAGGGTTAATATTCAAAGGCTGCTTTGTATCAGATCAGGGAAGAAACTCCCCTGATTGTTTCTGCAGAGACCAGGGTCACAGGAGTCTCTGGTCTTCCTGCAAAGTTGGGTAGCACGCACAAATACACTTCAGAGGACAGTTCTCATTTAGAGAGTGCATGGCCTCAGCACAACTTGTAAGAGTTAGTTCACAGTTTTGTGTTCAATGCATGCTAGTTGATTCATTTTCTTTTTGGATTTTTGTNTTTTTTTTTTGTTTTTTTTTTTTTTTTTTTTTTTTTTTTTTTTTTTTTTTTTTTTTATCTTACTACTGACCTTAATAGAAAAAGTCTTTCTTGTAAAGAAATGGTCAATGACCCAGCCATGAGGAATTGTATTCTTACAGAACTTCAAGTGTTTGAACATGGTACTTAGTCCTTCTATGTGTTATGGCAATTCATATGTCAAGCTATCTCAGAAGTGAGAAATGCTGCTGATTTTCAGTGCAAATACTGTTTCTTGGGGTACAGTAATGTCGGCTGTGCATGAGAAAAATCATATAAAGTGTCTACTTTTTATGGTTTGCATTTTACACATTTCTTCACCCAGAGGGAGTTTGGGCACTGGAAAAGTCTCCCCAGGGCAGGGGTCACAGCACCAGAGTGGGAGAGGTCAAGAAGCATTTGGGCAATGCTCTGAGGCACAGGGTGTGACTCTTGTGGATGGTGCTGTGCAGGGCCAGGAGCTGGACTCAATGACCTTGTGGGTCTCTTCCAACTCAGCACTTGCTCTGATTCTGTAATGCTCATGTTCAGCTTTTTGGTTAAAACCAAAAGAAATATTGAATAGCTGTGGTAGAATTCCATCATTTCAGCTATGCATATTGTGATCAGACTTCCTTAAGATCAACAACTGATTCCATAATTTTCTCGATGGTTTTAATTTTCCATGTGCAAGAAAAATGCAGTATTTGTTGCTTTTTAAACAGTACTGACTCTGCACAATATATAGAAAATATATTGAGTAAGGAAATGGAATGTACTTTCTGTAGTATTTAAAAAATTCTAAGTTTATAATAACAAGAATAAAACATTTTCCACAGAGAGGGGTTGATTCCAAAAGTTATCTCTGAGTAAATTGCAATAGAAAGAAATCTCTTGTAAAGATGCAAGGAACAAATTAAATGTATTTTATTAATTTTGAAACATTTTCACATATTTTCCTTCAGAATTGTTTTCAAATGTCTCTTTGCAGGGATTTTTTCATTATCTGTTTAAATCCATAAATAGTAACTATTCGGTTTAGAAGTACATGTTTTATAGTAGAAAGTTGATGTATTAGTGCAACTGTAATCTCCCTTTCAATATGATGATTGGTCATATGTGCTTATAATAGATGGTAGATATACCTTTCAGCAATATAGTGTACACTGGCTGATGTGGTGCGTGCATACGTCTAAGCTGATATCTGTGTTTCAGGTTCCATATGCTTTCTTTTTTTTTCCCCTCCAGATCAAGTTTTTCCTCCCTCATGCAACATAAAAAAGAATTTTCTCTCTTTAAATTACCTTGCGGGATACTTACAACCAAAACCAGCAGAGGGGTGCCTGATGTCCAACTTAGTCCAAGAAAGAGAAGTTCATATCATTGAACTAAGCACTCCAAATTCCAATCCGAACAGGTAAAGTATCATCGAAATAGACTAAAACTGTTTGAAATAATAGCTAAAAACTTCACTTGTCTAATAAAAAGTAGCCATTTCATCCTTAAAGAAAAGCTTGGGCTTTAGTACTTTGCCTTAAATAGAAATTGGTTCTTCAGTTAGTAAAGATTTTGAATTCTGCTTCGTAATCACAGGATTTTTCTGGACAAGGCTGCAAAGCCCAGCTTGTATGGACTATATATTCCTCCCCTTGCTCACTCAATCACATTTTTCCAAGGATAAGGTGAATAAGAGAATATCAGTAAGGGCAGTGTCTGACAGAGAGGTTTAAGGTTAGACCACTGTATGAGGAGGTGAGACGGAGGTTGAAAGTAATCTTCACCTGTCACTGGTGAATGGGCAGTCACAGGGATGACTGGCAGCAAGGTCTAGGACAGTGGCTCCCAGTGTCCAGAGGCTGCAAGTGATCTGTGGTCTATGGTCAGTGTTCCACAGTTGCTCTGAAGATTCAGCAGTATTTTCTGTCAAGTTCCCACTTGAGTGTAAGGGATAGTTTGATAATTATGAGAAATGTTAAGGGTTGACAGTGGTGCCCTGACCAAAAGGGTTTTTAACCATTGGTTAGGAAAAGTAACTCTCTGTACACGTTATGAGGATTTTCTAAATTGTCAAAGATACCTTTGGGGAGGTAAGACATTTGAAATACTCATCCTTTGCTGTTCTTTCTTAGATCTCAGTGGGGGAACATGAATGGGGTTTGCTTCAGATAGTCATGCTTGGAAAAACTCTTCTGAAGTGCCAAGTATGACTGCTAGAATAGAAATTTGCTATGAAACTTAGATGGTTACAATTTCATCAGAGATAAGGTAGAATTAAAATCCTGTCTGCTTACTGCATTCACTGGGTATCTTGCATATCGTGCAGCTGCACATGAGTGCATTCTATCCCTAATGAGAAAATCAAACAGGGGGATGGATGTGGGAGGAGGTGGTGTTGTGAAAAGGATAATTCTTATTGCAAGATGTTGAACCCAGAGCCTGATAATTTTCTTGCGTAGTAACCTGGGGAGAGTAAGAAAGTGTTGAGGTGTAGTGGAAGTGGACTAGGTGACCCCAAATGAGTATGCAGTCCCATACTGCAGAGAGCTGATGCTAAGCATCATTCCAAGTCCCTTGTAGTGCTACACAGTGAAAGCCCTGGTTCCAAGCTTTTGGGTTTGGATGATAGTACAATAGGAATTTGCTTTTGAGATAATAACACTGCAAAAAGTTTAACTATTTTGCCATTAAAAGTAAAAAAACCCAAAGGTACTAAGTTACTTTGTTCTTAGTTTTAAAAAATGTATTATCCACAGCTGTCCTTACAAAGTTTGAATCCCCAAAGGAACATACAGAAGCTGAGCTGGGCATGTGTAAAACTGCAGGAGATGGACCAAAGGTCCCAAGATACACTAAGTCTCAGTGTAGAATATTAGTTGGAACCTATTACTTGGGGATGAGCACGTTTTTGTAATGTATGGCCCCATAAGATGGTCTGGAAGTATAGGTTTTTCTGTTGAGTTGGTATTTTGCACTGTGAGATGTTATTGATGGGTAAGAACCCATTTGCTCTACTTATTTTCCTGTGATCTTGAAAATCTGGATACTTTTCATCTATTTTCCAGCAAGCAGTAGGCTGGACATATGGGTCTTTTTCTTTTTAAAATAAGTATATATCCAGAAGTAGTGGAAACTGAATACACTGCTTAATTCCTCAAAGCACGCAAGATCTTAAGCAAAGTCATTCCACAATTTAACTGTTTAGGTAGAGACACCCCCCAATATAGTACTTGTGGTTTGGGCTGGGTTTTTTATGCATGTGTGTTAACCTGCTTGTTGTCTTTACTTTTTCTAAGGTATTATTTTAAGTTTTAATACAGTTATAGCCAGAAGAAACTGAAACAGTTATATTTAGGCACTGTCACAGTGAAATAAGAAAATTATGTTTACTTTAGAAAGCATCCTGCTAGTCATATAATTTACCTGCACTAAATAATAGGTGAATTGAGTAGCACATTTCTTGTAAATAAGAGACTCTTTTTTTTCTGAAAAGTACTTGTTTTTATTGTTATGCAAAATCACTTATGTGTATATGGAATAACAATCTGTTTTGCACATGTTATGTTGCCTGGGATAATATCCAGCATTTTAATCAGCTGGCCAGACAGTGGAAACATGATGGATTGGAAGAAGGTTGATAGCTGAAAATTTCTGGCATTCTGTTCTAACTTTCTATTTTCCACATACAGTGCTCTCCAGGTGGATATAATCGTTGACATTAAACCATCTCAACCAGGCGCCAGACTTGTCAGAGATGTTGTACTTATCCTCAAGTGCAGAAAGTCTGTCAATTGGGTTATCAAGTCTCATGATGTCCAGGGAAAGCTGGAAGTGATTGTAAGTTAAGGCACTTTTATTTTTGAGAGCTATCATAATGCAACAGTATAGAATTCACTGAAATGTGATGTAGTGCTAGACCATGTTGATTTCTGAATGTTTTCTCTAAGCTGCTTCTTTTAATAATTACTGCATTTTAAGGAGTAGGTGCATAAACTTTTTATTCTCATTAACTTTTAATATATTGGCTATAAAACTGACCAACACATTGCAGAAGCCAGGTGGTTAGAGCAAGAATTTAGTTTGTCTTTTTGACTTGTGTTGAAGTGCCCTAAACACAGAGTTGGATGTTCATCTCTCTTTTTGCTGTTACTTTGGTGAATGGATCAACAGGTTCATGTCAGAAGTTGGAATGATGCCTTCAAGTGCAGAATAGATAATACTAGATATGCAGCACACACCCACATCTCTTTAGAAGTGGAAACTCTCTTTCTTCTGCTTGTGGTTGTAGTAGTATCTATCCCTCTTCCCTGCCAGTACTTCTGTCTCCAGTAAGTGTTTGGTCAAATTGACCTCATCTCTCCTCAGATAGCAAAAAATATTTTTTTTTTTTCAAGTTAAAACAAGACTTTCTAAAGTTATCATAGATGCTGATTCGTGTTGATTTTTGGTACAGGCTTTGTGGCTTAACACCATTTCTAATGAGAAAATGTGTGTTCCCTTGCTCTGAAATAAATAAATAGAATTGAACTGATCTTGCAGCCTATAAATTTGTGGCCTATTTCTGTCTTAAGTGATCAGTTAAGAGCACATTGTACAGTTGAGCTGAATGTTTGCTCAGGACCACCCAGCAGCCTCATGATTAGCAGTTTTGGAGCAATTAAGTTACACTTTCAAACTCCAGTTCTTGGTATTTACAGGCATTTTACTTTGCTTTGTTGCTTTCTGCTTGTAATCAGTGCAGAGGAAATTCTGGCAGAATGCAAAGGCTAATTGATCTAAATCTCCTGAGAAAGTAGATTGGTAAGCAGGATTTCACAGTAGCTTTTGAGAATAAAGGGAAATAAAAGAAAGCTAATAGTGGTGTTGCTCAGAAAATTGAATGGAAAAATTATCTAGGGTGGGTGATGAAGTTCCCTCTTGATCTCTGACATATATTTATCTTAGACAGGAAAGGAGATTCTGGTCATTCTGTAGGTCCAAAATAGCCCTTAAAGAGAAAGGTCAAGGTTGGTTGCTGAGGATTACCACTTGTAAGCAGACAGATGAAAAATAATGCTTGACTTCAAAGTTTCATTCTGGGTTATTACATAAAATTGACCACTGTATTATTGGGCATTTATGGATCTACTTTCACAGGACAGAAAATTGTGCTTTAGTTCACACCATACTAGGAGACAGCTCAAGTAGCATATTTCATGTCCATGAAACTATCACTTTATGTATGACCAGTTTTCTACAGATTTTTAAAATTTCTAAAATGCTGCACTTGAATATAGAAAAGCAAGACTGCTCTAAAAACTTTATTTCTAAATTTCTTCTTCGTTAATTATTAAGAATATTAGTAAAAGTATAATTTAAAATAGTTTCCGTAATGAGTGGCATCAGGTAACATTTTATTTAAATTTAAAAAAAAGAAAGTAATACCCTGATATATATATATAGAAAAGTCAGTATTTAAAAGACTTTGTATTCATGTTAATATTTGTAACTATTTACTACTTAATTTGTATAGATGCTTCATTTTCTAAATACGAGTTCATTTTCCTTTATTTAGAAGGGGGTAAGGGAGGGAACTAAACTCCCCCATGTCATTAAAAAGCCTGCATATTCAACATTTAGGATCCCTTCATATCTTTATTAAGCTGAATGCCTTTCCAAGCCCAAATTTAGACAATGCATAAAAACATTACTGAGCAATTAGGTAATGTTTCACAATGTTCTTTTTATTAGTTGAAGCAGTTCCATGCACTTCAATTTTCCTAACTTCTTGCCCTCACTATGAATTAGAATTGTCTTGAGGGGATTGGCAAGCTGAGAGGGAAAGGTTAGTGCTAAGCTGCCTCAAACCCAGGACTGACTGTGAGTTACTGAGGTCTCAGTTCACAGACAAAAAAATGAAAAAGATGTTTTAGGTCTTATAGCTCATCTCCCAGCATGCTGTGTTTTTTGAAACTCTGAAAGAGGATGGACACAAACCCAAGTAAAATGGGAGTACTTTAGTTAAATTAATTGATTGCACATGATGTATTTGCAGTGCTTTCCTCCCAGGCTGTGTTTAACTCCTGTGTTGGGTCCTTATATGCAGTGCTTGTATACTGCTGTTCACATAACTTCCTTTGCAGCTGCTGTCCCTCTGCAAAGCTGAGAACTGTGCAATGAAGTTCCAGAAAGAAATTAAGTTTGTTGAGAGGCAAGGAGCGAGAGAGGTGCGATGCACAAAACAAACCCTCGAGGGTTTCAGAAGCTTGGAGGGTGGGTTGTTTACCTGAGAACAGCTGCCCGCCACTTTCGGAAATGGGGTCTATCCTGAGTAGGTTGGTGGGGGCTCAGATTGCCTGGTTTCAATCACTGTGTGTGCAAGTGTTGGCAGGGCAGGCAAGTGAAGGAAAGTCTATTCCTGCAAACCCTCATTGTTGCTTTTGTTTCAGTGAGGTGATGCATGACCCAACATTTACAGGCTCAGTGAGGAGTGGAGGGGTGTAAATAAGCCCTGGAAATGCTCGGGTGCTAGCTAGGACAGTGAAGTTCTGAGATAATATTTGTTCAGCTGTCTCCTCATGACAGAGTAGTAAAGAGGGGGTAGCATAATAACTGCAGCAAAGTTGGGGTAGCGTAATACCTCCTACCAGTCAAAGCTATGTGGTAATATGAAAATACGTGATCAGTCGTGTCCAGATTTGCATGTGTTGAAGATCAAAGAGTAGTTGATCCCAAAGAGTAGTAAGGCACTAAAATTAGGATACCTATTGCTCTATTTTCGTTTCTTATCCTCAGTGGCCTTTGCTGAGCATTGATAACTGTTCTGGTAACATTATCCTCAAACCAAGCACACTGTACTTGAAGTTATCTTTAACTTCAGTTGTGAAGCTCCAAGTGTTTAAAGGCTGCAGAACTGGGTCTTTAGGAAGAAATGAGGGCGGGGGCTAAAGGTACGCTACGCCATTCCATCAGGATTCTCTACATGCTTGATTCACTTCTTTGTTCAAAAACTCATTCTGATGTCAGGTAGAGAAGTGCAGTGAGCTCTCTGACCTGTGTAGCATGTTCATATGAGCACTGTCTAAGAGAGATCTCTCTAGTCAATCTTCTGGTGTTCTAGAGTGAAAGAGTTTAAGATTTGTTCACACTGAGGAAAAAACAATGAGGATGAAAAGAAGATGCAGCCTATATGATGAAGAAGGTAATTGAGCATGGGAATGAAAGTGCTTGTGGAACATTCCATGGTATCAGCTGCCTTAGAAAGTGCATTTCAATCACATTGCAGAAATCGCTGAAAAGTGGGTCATTGTGCCTTTCCTGCAGCATCTATGTTCAGCTTGTTCTGTAGCCATTGATGTGATTGTTATAGTAATGTTGTGACTGTAGGAAAAAATGTGTATGTATTTAGCTTCAGTGTGAATGAATGCATGTTAAAGATGCCAAGCTGCTGAATGCAAGTTTGTGTAATACCAGTGAGTATTTTCTAACTGCCCCTCTAACAGTGAGAGATACTTGTTATGTTCCTTTGACTTGCCCATTTGGGCAAAAAAATTTAAAGTTTTACAAATTATTTTCAGGAAAATGAAAAGTGGTTGTGTGACTCATTTATTTAATGATAATTCATCATGTTCATTCATAAAGTCAGCCTGTACCTTTATGAGTTTGCTGTATCAACATCATTGTGTAAAACTTGTTAATTAATTTTAAAATCTTTTCATGTGCAGAAAGTCTATGTTGTTTCTTTAAGTAGTCTGGTCATGCATAAATGTGCATGCTCTCAGTTACTGCTCTATTAAGTGGTGACTGTTTAACAAACCCAAGACTTTGGAGGAGGCACACAGCATTTCTAGGGTGAAGCTCATTCAGGCAGAACCTGTCGTTGGTGCCAGCTGACTTGCAGTATTAACTGCTATCAGCTCTACTTCATGAGCATGCTTTTTGCCTTTTTCAGTAATGCTCATTTGAGCAAAGTTTTCCTTTATCCAGCTTAAGTAATGCTCTAATCCAAAAAATTAAGGGGACACTTGAAAATTCATTTATCATCTTGAGTTCACTTCAGCAGTAATTTCAGCTCAGTTTTGATGAAAGCATGGCATTATAAAAAAGGCTGTAAATGTGTCTCGTTTAGGGATTAACAGTTTTTGATTGCCTTGATTTATTGTACTCCGGGCAGAGGCTGAGAGGAAGCAGGGGGTTCTTTTCCATCTGTGCAGCAGTTATGTGCCTAAGGTGGCAGGGTTTGGTTTATTTCCCAGGTGTCCTCAGTTTGCTGTTATTTAGTAGATAAAACAGAATAAAAAACCAGGGTTCAATCAGTGTCACTATTCCATTGTAAGTATCCTTAAGGGGTAAATCACAAACCAAGTTTTTCTTTATTTACAGACATCAAATAGTATTGGTTTTGGAAAAGAAACAGAGCGATCCATGACTATGAGTAAATCAGTAATACCTGACCTTCCGTCATCGCATGAGAGTTTGATCAAGTGGGCTTATGAGCATAATTATAGTCCAGTTATTTCCTACACAAAAGCACCTGTTGCTAACAGATTTCATCTGCAACTTGAAGATACAGGTAAGTTTGAAGACGGATTTTTAGCATATAGAAAAAACACATCTTGTGTTTCTAGGAATGCAATTACTTGAAAGCTTCAGTTTTGAAGCTTTAGTTTTGGCTGTTGCACTTCTTTTACTGCTTGTCATCAAGAATGCTGGTAATATCTATGAATGATGGTTACAAATAATAAACTGTGGCTTTTTGATAAGAAAAGTCCAGGCAAAGTTGTGGTATTTCCTGAAATTGGGTGGATTAAATGTTTGTAGTTTATCCAATGCACAAGACTTCATAGCTGATGGTACCCAGTGTTCACTGAAATAATGTCAACAACTGGGTAGCTTGTTAGCTAATAAATCCAGCTTTGATTTTTTAGTGTGTTTTTTCCAAAAGTATGAGCATAATGTTTCCTTGAGATGATGAAATAAACATTGAAACTGTTTACAGACATGAGTGTCTTACCAAAAAAGTCTGAGCAAACAGAATAAATGCAACTATTGGAAAAAAATGGGTATCAGCCAAAGTAATTGCTGATGTAAAGCTATTGGGGTCCATTAAAGCTAGAAGAGTTGCATCTTTTTTTTTTCACTAATTCTGAGTGTCAACCACTAAAACTGTTGTTTTACAATTTTGATAAGGCTTATGTTCACATTCATTTTACCAATGGCATGCTCATGAATTCTGCCTTCAGCAGTCACGTATATAAGCCAAGAGTTAACTTTATAGTGAGTAAATGAGAAAACTAGCTTGTATTTATCTTCATTCTGGTTATGTAAGTAGTTTCACAACAGTACTGGCTGGATTTCTGATGGGTCAGGTAGTGGAAGAATTTCACCTAATGATTTGCACTTAGGCTCTTTCAGCAGTACCAAAATAGCATATTTGATGAATGTGATCTTTATTTTACCTCTGTGGATCTTTTAAATATAATAGGTCCACTCATCAAAAGTTTATTTTCAGCTCTTGGTGAGAGAGATTTCTGACAAGGACTAAGTATACCAAGATTAGATGCCTCAGTAACAACTAAACCCTTAGTTGTAGGATATGTGGCTACTTACCTGAAAAGTACAAAGATGCTGCTTTTATTGTCCTTCAGGAGCTCCCTTTATGGATAATATTTTTTTTGTATGAAAATTATTAGTTCTGGGTACTTTTTAGGAAAAATATCTAATAAACTAATGTGGAGTTGTTGTTGTTGTTTTTTTTAGAAGAGATGAATGATGAAGAAGACCATTCCCTTCCTCCAGAGCTGACAGAATTGCTGGGTGCTAACCCACTGCCAGCTCCAAAGAATACCGATGGCCTGACTTTTCCATTCCACATTAACAGAGGAAGACATGACACAGTGGGGGAAGAAATCTTCCCATCCAGGCATTCAGTAGACACATTAATAAATCATGACTTTGGGCATTCCCTCTCAAAACATAAAGAACCTGAAGAAGTTCAGGGCAGTGCTGATATGGCCCTGTCAATAAAGTGTGATGACAAAGTTATGACCGTAGCTGTAGAAAAAGATTCTCTACAGGTTGGTGTGATATCTTATTCTCAAAACTGGGGAGGCTTTTTTGGGCAGACAATTTTATTTGCATTTTGATTGAAAAAATAAACATTTGAAGTCCTACAGCCATCACCACACAATCCCCCCAAAATAGTTTGGTGAGGAAACTATACTGTAGATTTTCTTTGCCATAACTCAGAATAGTGTTTTCCCAACAATCTGGTGGTTTTTAGAGGGATTTCTGATTGAAGATGTGCACGGTTGGTTCTGTCAAAGTTACTGTACTCAGCCATCAGTCTCAGTTTTTAATTTCCAAAGTACTAAGAAGCTGCTTTTGGTAGCAGTGTGAGACCTACATAGATCTAAAGATCTATCTTTACCATCTACCAGCTGACAGGTTCCTTGTGTCCATTTGTATTGTGGAAGAGAGCCTGAAACAGACAGCATTTTAGCTCATTTCAGACCGAACAGAGTCAGCATTATTAATCAACCGATTAATAATGAACCTGTTGTTTCCTTTTTTTCCATGTTACATTTATTCCTTGTCTGCCATGTGTAACAGCATTTTGAGAGTGACCTTGCCTGAACGTCAGTACAATGAACTTCACTTCCTCCTGTCAGCAGTCACGAAGAGTGACTGAACTGCCCTTGAGCAGGGGCCGAGCACAGTGGTGCCTCAGCCCCTCACAAAGCGCCTTTGTTTCAGGCCGGCGGCTACGCCCGCACGGAGCTCTCGCTGCTGGACCACTCCTGCAAAGCCAGGATGAACGGCACCCACTTCATCCTGGAGTCTTCACTCAACAAATGCGGCACTCGGACAGCGTACGTCTTGAACAAGATTGTTTATTTTAACTCTGTGAGTATTTTACAAAGGGGATCCACCTGCTGCACTGCACATCATAGCAGCACAAGGAAGCCATTGTGGTTAGATTTAGTCTTAGTCAAAAGGAGGTATCCTGGTCCTCTCCTGCCTAACTCAAACCTAGTTGCAGCCACAAGCCCCGTGTTCAAGGAGGGATGAAGGCTGCACATTCAGTGTGCTCCTGTGGTCAGATAGTATCCCAAAGGAAAATGGAGGAGTTGGAGTTTAATACATTTCACAACATGGCTGCCCTTTTGGGCACCATCTGTACCAGTCTGGGAGGAGTTGCACTGGCCTTCCCTGTGCAGCTTTGATCATCCATACAAAGCAATAATACATTGCTGTAAAGAGAAAAAGGAAGGAAGTTTTGTAATTGTACAAAGCAATACCTTTTAATTCGTATCCTGAATTAAGTGAAATTTTTTTCTTCTAAAATTGTGTGTGAAAAAAGACTTTTAAAATGCAAGGAAATGACATTATTTTTGCATGCTTTTCTCTTAGAATCTGAATTTATTTCTTTAGCAGTTGCTATACGTAATGAAGGGACTCTTGAGTATATGAGGGATGATGCAAAGGAGTCCAGTTAGGTTGTAAGCAACTGCTCCCAGATTGGCTGATCTTATGAGCCAGAGTACAATGCAGATATTCTGGGTTCAAAAGTAATGACATGTTTCTCTTGCTGAGCTTTCCAGTACATAGAATTAACTTTGGCAAATGATGGAAAGCCTGTGGTCCAACCCAAACACAGCTCAGGCAATCTGGTCTGACCTTGCCTGGTTATTCTGTGCTGGGGAAGTCAGTAGCACCTAACTTTAGAAACAGTCCCAAACCAAGATAGAATCTTCAGCAAACGACAGAACAGCATGGCTCTGCAGCTAAATACTCTCATGGTCTCTGTATTCTATTATGGCCCAAAGCAAAAGTGGTCATTTACCTCCTCTCCTGTCTCCATCATGGTCTTTTAATAGTCTTGGCTACACACTTGAACTCCGAATCACGTATGGGATTGTTCAAAATTTGGGAGCATTTCTCCTAAAAAGCAGACATCCTGCAGTGGAGTGTCAAAGGGTGTGTGTGTATGTCATTTTTTAGCAGTTGCTCTAAGCCTGAGAAAACAAAGTTGAAGTCCTGAGAGGGAGGGAACTAGCTGAGAAGCTGCAAGCATAAAGAGGCAGAGTGCAGAACACTGGAAAACAAAATCATAAATTTCCAGAAAGGAAGAAATGAAGACGTGAAAAGGATGAAAAAAAAAAGGAGGGGGAAATTCAGTGAAAAAAAAGGGAAGGTGGGGGGGGATGAGGAAGGAATATCATGGTTTTGGGTGTACATGTCTGAAAAAATATGCTAATGACAGAAGAGAAAATCCTTTCATGACCCTAACATTTTTAGTGATTTTTTTACGAGTGCACTGAGGAGAACTGCGAGTAACAAAGTGTCACTTTAGAAAGCCATTTCTTTTTTCAGTGTTGGCTATAGAAATACTAGAAATAGAACAGAAATGCTGGGCTGCTCATTCAGACGCCAACACCCAGATTGGTGTCTTTCTTCACTGGCTCTGAATTCTGTAGAAAACTCAGGCAATGTTTAAATATAAGCTACATATCCTACACACTTGGCACAAGGCTGTTTAGGACATGCTTTCCATTGCTTCGCTGGTGCTGCTCTTGTGGCCTTTGCATCGTTCTGAAGAGGGCAGAAAATAACAACCATGAGAGAGCTCGGTTATCACCTAATCTAATTTGTTTGCAATCCCTCTCTGTGCAGATTGTCATTCAGCTGTCAGCACCAGCTGAAGGCAGTGGCTTTGAAGATGATGACATGGAATCAGGTGATAATGGATTTCCAGGGGATGCTGATGAGGGAGAGGTGGCTTTCTCAAGCTGGCCTGAAATAGCGGTATGTTACCCTCAGGTTTCCACCTGACAGTGAAGAAATGCCTATTGTAATAGTCATTTCACATAAATTACATTATTGTCTAGAAATTAATTTGTCTTTTAACACATTTCTTCTCACTATGGTTTCTTATGACCCTCTTGAAGATTTGCACTAAGTACATGTAATGTGGGTGGGCCTGTATGATGCATAACAAATTTGTCCTACCACTCCTGACTCGTGATGTTACTGTATTTCTTCCTCATTTTAGTTTAATTGCACACTGCACCAGCCAGAGGATGACAGAGGCATTTTCTGGCCTCCTGAACCACACATCAGCAATGTGACCTTCAACATGGACTTGTACAAAACAGATCTGTTCCTTTCTCCCTCCCAAGGACTCTTCTCTGTTGCCAAGAATGGGCCAGTATATGTAGAGGTAACAACCTGAAGACGACTTCAAACTAACCCAAGGGTTTTGCAAGGGTGTGCAGCTGAGCCAAGTCTGTTCTTGTCAGTTGAAGGGTTTTGTTGGGGAGCTGGTTCAGGCTGCTGTGCTGGCTGCAGAGAACAGAAACTGTGGGATAAGAAGTAGCAAAATATTTTGGGTAAAAAAACCCAAAGGATTCTTGCAAGATGGATGAATTTAAGTAAATTGGTAATTCTTGCTAAATCTGCTTTTCTGTACCAAACTTAAAGGTGGTTTCTGAGCTCATGCTCTGAACTGGAATGTCCTGATGGGTTCATTTTATTGTATGTCTGAGCCTTGTCTGAAAGATGTAGACATGAAAAACGATATTACAAATGTGTGTCTTTCTTACTCTAGTGTTCTCAGGTTACACAGTTAATACAGATTCTGATCTCTCTCCAATCTGCTTAAAAACATCAGTTATAATCCTTTTGAATGCTACCACATAAGAGATCTAGCAGATTTAGATAAATAATACTAAAACAAAATCAGCAGCTGGGTACCCTTGACTTCAGGTGCATTTTGCACATGATATTTCCATGTGTTGCTGAGTTGCTTATGAAATCTGTGGAATTTGGACCAATGCAGTCAGTATTTTTAAAAACAGCTATGTGAACAGAATTTTGGATTTTCCAATAGTGGTAGACATTAATAAATGCAGCTTTGGCAATGAAGAAGTATTGCCAGTTTCTAGGCAAGTAAATCACAAGGTGTGAGCTTTGGGGTTGTAAGACCAGGAAAAAGCAGCAGTGCTGTGCCATGTTTCTCTTGCCCAAGTCAGTTCCTCTTTGGGAGTCCATGTTGCACATGATAAGCACAGTAACCCATTTGGTGCAGTTTTCTTCATGAGTTCAGTCTGCTTTGTCATTTTTTTGTTCTCTACCCAGTGAAAAGTACTTGAGACAGCCAAAGCAAAAATAAAGCCTGTCTCAGTTAAGATTTTTATAACAAACCCTTAAAATCATCCGCTTCCTTCACTGATCTGGGATGAATCCCCCTGACTCTGAGCCCGCTGGAGCTGTTTATTCAGACAGATGTTCTGATTTCTTCATCACCTGTCCTGGCAAAAGCCTTTTTATTCTGTTTATCTTTCTTGCACACTGGAAAACGTATCAGTTTTGAACTTCTGTGACTCCATTGTTTTAAGATGACATTGATTTTTATTTTCCCTTTTTTGTTTCTATTTTGCATTTGTTACTAAGAAAAATATTTTTGGGTTTTGATAAATACATATTTGGTAATTTTTTTAAAATTTCCTTTTTCTTGTTTGGTAAGGGGGAGTTTTGTGTTTTAATCTTTTGGATTCTGGGGTTTTTTTCTTTCTTCTCTGCTGTAATTTTCTTACCATATTTTGGTCTTCCACCTTCCTCCTGTGGTTCTTTTCTTTCCTTGAGATATCATTCATCCTTTTATTTAATTAACTGTAGGATGCCTGTCCTACTTTCCATAATCTTTTTTAATTAGTTTACACCATCAGCTCATTTCCTGTCAGTATCTGTGGCTGACTTTTGTTCATACATTTTTATCTCTGTTCTTTTTAGAAGATGGTCTTTATTGCTTAGATGCTTCAGCACATCCCTTCATCTCTAATTTGATTGCTGCTCACATAAGGGAGAGAAAAAAGGAGAAATGCTTTTATTCACTGCAAAACTCCTAGCAGAAATTACTGCACAGACCATGCAATTTGGCAGGCTCTTCCTAAAAGATACATGCATCACATATGGATTAAGTATGCATATAAGGCAAATTCCTTCTAAGAAGATTTCTTGTGGAACTGTTTCATTGGACAGTGTTAATGGTTAGACAAATGCTTCTGTTGTTTATGAAGAGTAACACGTCTCATTTGTTGCAAATTCCATTTCTTTTTTTCTTCTAATTATTCTGTAGCATTTATTGTCTGCATTCCAGTCCAGCTGAGAAACATCAGGGCATTGGAAGCTTTCAGTCTTAATTATTTTTCATAAAAGCATATGAATTTCATACTTACAATAAGCTAAAAGGATCCTTTCACAAGAAATTGCAGCTTTTTAGGAGACTCCCTCAGCCCCCCCACTCCAGGAATGCCACCCACACGTCAGACCATGACCTCCTCTCTGCCTTTGCATTCCTGTCTTGGCTGGGGGTGGATTCTCTGTTGTGTCTGTTGCTTTTATTTTTTTTTTTTTCTATTTTCATTATAATTTTAACATGCACAAAGGCATGGAATTAGTGATTGATTTCCACACAGCTCTGCTATAGCCTGTGTGCCTAAGGGAGGCAGTGCCATCTCAGGTGGCAGACACAAACAGGAACTGTGTGTCTTATCTGGAGGGGGGTTTATCTGCTCTCAGAATGATAAGGGATTGCTGTATTTATGCATGGTTATGCTGTTAAACAGCTGCTGATTTTGAAACCACAGATTTTCTGTCTCTCAGTTTGACAGTTTACCCCTTAACATTCAGCCTTCAAAATATTTCAGATTGGAAATGGCACTGGAAAACTGCTTAAAAAAATGTTGAAAATATTAATGAAATGTGAACTAAAAATGTCATTTCTGAGATCTTGCTGTCTCTTTCTTTAATGCAGGTGTCTGTGACTAAAGCTGACAGATCGTTGGGCTTTGCTATTCAAACATGCTTTGTTTCCCCGTTTTCAAATCCGGATATAATGTCTGACTATACTATTATAGAAAACATTTGTCCTAAAGATGAATCTGTTAAATTCTACAGTATTGAGAAAGAGAGTTTTCTAATACCAAATGCACAGAAGGACAGAAAAAGATTTAGCTTTGTGTTCAAACCAATGTTCAACATCTCACTGCTCTTTCTTCACTGCGAGTTGACTCTGTGTACAAATAAAGACAAAGATACTCAAGGACTGCCGAAGGTCAGTAATTAATTAAACTTATCAAAACTTCTGATTTAGATGAAAACAATGCACTTTTTTCTTCTGAACTCTGAAAGTAATAACTAGTTTTCTATGGAATTGTCTAATGAGCATGATATCTCTAGGCTCGGGATTTTAATAACTAGGAGTTATTATACTGTGCATTTTGACTACATAGCTTGCAGTTGCTGTTTAAATTTGATTAGGTGGCTACAAATAGAAATTGCTTTTTATTGCACAAGTGGTTCAAGTTTCTTTTCTATGCATATCCAAAGCACAAATGATGTTAGCTTTAATTTCCAAAGACAGGCACCATATTGGATAATATTGTAATCTGAGAAAAGAGAAAGGTGCTTTGGAGGTTCTCATTTTTTTGTAAATTGTGTAGGGAAAAACTGGTTATGAGGCTGCTGTGCCACTGGCACAGCTGTCTGACAGATGGGTGACTCTGACCTCACACTCTGTTCTTTGCACTCCAGTGCATTCCTCCTGATGAAGCTTGCACCTCTCTCAATGTGGATATGATCTTGGCCATGATGCACAACAAGAAAACCTTCACCAAGCCCCTAGTAATAATACATGAAGGAAAACAAGAAGGTATAAAAATGAGCTTGACCTGTTTAATAATGCTATATATATAATATTGTGTAACATACAGCCACTTGAAATGAGGGAGTGCTATGAGTATGTGACATTTTATAATCTTGCGGTGGTACTGTGTCTGCAAGATGTAACTTGTTAGGACATTTCCCTGCAGCAGTCATCAGGCTGAGTTGTATTTGTTGTTGCTGTTATTGTTCTCTAGACATGTGGGTTTGCTGAGCACTGAGAGAGGAATACTCAAAGTAGTACAAAATAACATGGGTTTTGGAAGTATGAATGTAGCAGTAGCACTTGGAGCAATTTCTTGTTGCCTAGAGATCAAAGGCAGTGTTCTCCTCCCTGCTGTGTCCTTATTTATTGTGCTTGTAAATATAAATTTATGAATACTAACAATGGAATTGCAAAGTATTGAGGATGTTAAAGCCTGGTAAGTTTGTAAGGCAAAGAGGTGGCCCCTGGAGACTCACTAGATTCTTAAACTATGAAGAGCAAACGATAGTATTCACAAAGGGGCTCCACTTTGGTGGGACTTGTTTGGACATGTAATCTTTCTTGGAAAAGAGTGTGGTTAGTAACTGGTTGAAGGAGTTGGAGAGGCTGGAGTGCATCATGAGCTAATGCCAAACAGTATGGTGAGACCTTATCCTAGTTTAAGAATATGCCCTGTGAGTGAGGGGAAGTAAGAACTGTTCTCACAGTTTAATTTAATTCAGAAGTTTTTCTTAGTAGATCACTGACAACAGCATCAAGTCACGTTTTGATGTAGTCCTAGAAGAAAATATGTGCATTTATCTTTTTGTATTTGTATTGAAGTTTCATAAGATGCTTCAGTGGCTTCCCATACGCATCAAAATCTTCTAATGGTGTCCAAAGGCTGTTTGACCTCTGGAATGCTTTTCAGGAAGCATCAAAAGGATGGGGATCAGGAGTCCTTTAACCTCCGTTTTACAGTGCATGCTGTTAGTCTTTGAACAATTTAAAGTTCAAATACAGCATTGCTAGGGGACACAGGCAACAACTGTTTCTGTCTAACTCTGCAAGTCAGCTCATACACAGTTGGGAGGTTTTTTTAACAAAATTGTTAATACAGATCAAATCCACTATGAATTAAAGCCAAGTATTTGATCTGTCACTGTTACAATTAAGACTGTGCTTTGGGCCTGACTCTGGACTTTCATTTTGCTCAGCTCTCATATTATTTCAGTAGGTTTTCTATTGGGAATGAGTAAATCCTGCAACTGAAATTCGGCTTTCAATAAACAGACTCGTACTTCAGCTCTCTTGTCCCTATGATGTGTGGAGCATTGTGCACAGCTCCCATCTCGGGCTCCACTGAGAATGTTGCCTTTGTCAGAGGCACAAGGTCTCAGTGTGCAAAGACAAGCTAAACTTATAAAGATTAGTTACAAGACAACAGTGTGAGAGTATTTTGTTGCATTGTGGGTGATTTAGTATAATTGTGGGACGCTTGGTGGAAATCTCCCCAGCATATCCAGCTTTCAGACATAATACCAAGCGGCACATAACAATGTAGCTTTGCTGGTATGCAGTTGTTCTGCAGTGAATCAAACCCCCTTTCTTAAAGCCAAATGCCATTGTTGGCCAGTACCAGAACCTAAGATTTGGAGAAGAAATTATATCACGTTATTGAACAGGAGAATTTACCTCTCAGAAGTGGTGTTCTTCATTTTCTTTGATGTGAACAGAACAGCTTTCACTACTGCAAACCACTCTATGTGAGGTATGGCCCCTGGTTCTCCTCATTAAGCCACATGTGAAAGTCATGTGCTTGACATTTCGAAAGTCAGAACAAACTGGTCATTGCAAAGGTGTTTTTTTTCTTCAGACAAGCTTATAACTCTCATTGCCTGTATTAGACAATACTATATCTAAATGAGAATTTGCAGTAGATCCCAAAGGAAGTGTTTAAAACCTAACTCCATGCCACATACATTCCTTTTGCAATCCTGCATTTCCCTGTGCTCTCCCCCACTCCCATGAAAAGCACGTGCATGGCCATTTATATGCCAGGAAATACATGTTCTGTGGAAAATCATCTACCAATGTTGTTCAGGTCTTTGCTAAGTGTGGAAACCTTAGATTATTATTTCTACAGCAAAAAGAGACAGGTCACAGAAAGAAGGTGAAAAGAGTAACTAATAAGTGCCTCTGTCCTACAAAGGTATAGAAAGTGATGATAATTCTAAAGGCTGGCAGCACTTGTTTTTAAATTAGGTCTTTTTTTAGACCTCAATGATTCTCGGTGCTTCTGAACTGCTCTGAGCAAATCACAATAAAATACATGTAAGAACTGGATGACTGAAGAGAATTGATAATAAGCTACACAGCTTATCGTTAGCTGATTTGATATTCTCTGTAGAGAGGCCAGTGATAGAAATAGCATGGAAAATTAATTTTCCCCTCAGCTCAGAAGGCATTTTCTTGGCACTTGGGATATGGCAGTGGAGTATTTGGACAATCTGATAGTGCCCTTACCCATGTTTGTACTTTTCAGTGCTCCTTGGTTTCAGTCCAGCCCTTCTTGCAGATCTTACATTCAGTTATACTGTTGCTGTTACATGCACTTGATAACTTTCCAGAGTATTTGTGCATGCACTGCCCCACACACCCCTCTATGTCCTCATCTGTTTCCTACAACTGTTCCACCTGTTTCCTATCATCTGCCAAAAGTGATCTGCAAGAGGTATTCACGTGTTAGAACAAGACACAATAACACAGTTTAAGAATAAAAGGCTTTTTTGGATTTTGTAGGCACACGTGTCTCAGGGCCTAATGGTCTAAAGGATATTGCTGGAAGTTTGGTGCTGCCATCTCGGGTTTAGACGTTAGAAGCATAGTCTTATTTAAGAACACTTAAAATAAATGAATATATTTCTTTTCAGTATTTTTGGGCTGTTATGTTTGCATAGAAATTAAGTAAACTATTTTTTCCAGTTGCTAAAGATACTGAAACAAGTACTGAAGCACAGTCTTATCAAATCCTTTTATATCTTTGCACTGATCACACTCAGATATGCCGGAATATAACTGAAATCCCTGAGTTGCTGGGCAATCCAGAATCAAAGTGGAGCTAACCAAACAGGTCCCTGGGTCTGAAGCCAGAATTTCTAGCTCTTCTGCTTGAGGTGGCATTCTTGGAGAAAGATAAGAGAGGCCAGTTAAGAAAAAGGAGGGGAAATTCTTCATTTTTTGAACATTTGTTTACTTGTCTCTTTCTGCTACAGGGTGATATCTTCATCACTAGGATGATGATATTTGGTATTCTTGCCTAGAATAATAGCTTTGGTCTTTGAACAATGCCTTTGATCTTTTATTTCTTATATATAATAATAAGTTTTTTAAGCCCCTCCCCCCCAAAAAAAACCTCCAGAGAACTTCCAAGACAGACTACCATTTAGGACTCAGGAAAATGGGTGAATCAACACATATTCACACAATTTGGACAAAGCAATATGTATTATGCTATAAAACTCACTACTTGTGAGTGTTTACTTTTGTATGTGTGTGTGATTTAGTGGGCTGTTATCTCATATTTATGATTAATGAGTGGTCAGATGGATGCAGTCACCTTAATACAATCTTTGTTCCTTCAGAATCTGAACTGTGAGAGTTCCACGTAGGGGTAACCAGAGTTACTGTGGGTCATGCCTGATGACATCTAATTTGGGAAAGATTGCAGTGTATTTGCTAGCAAAATGTCTGTTGCATGAACTATACTCTAGATAGAGTCCCTGGAGGAATAATTAATATATTAATAGATTTTTTCTGAGATGAATGAGATTACTGAATTTGGTCTGCTTTTCCTGAAACTCATGGTTTGTAAAAATTACAGTTAATATCTTTGTCAGATCAGAACCTGCATAGTTTGTAGACTGTGGAACTCTATCTGATTACTGTTTTGTGCTTTTTCTTTGTTTTAAATTAGATCCTTCCCTTCCAAAGCCAAACGTGAGACAGCCACGTAAGTAACTCTTAAAACAATCTCTTTCAATCTTGAGATGTTTGTCTACAAAGCATTAGATAAATTAAGAAAACTCTCTCCAAGCTTTCTGAGTGTGTGGATGTTTAGTTCAGAGGCAGAACAGAATTGACTGTACTGTTGATTGAGAGCTTCTCATCAGTGTTCAGAGGAGGTCTGTGACCTTTTGTGTATGTGAAAATCAGGTTTGGGGAAACACCACTGAGAGTCTCAGCCTTGGCAAGTCCATGTGCTGGGGGGGGGGGGTGTGTGTGTGTCCCCTCTCTGCTGAGGCCACTGCTTCCCAACACCAGTGTTAGAGCAGCAGTGCCATCCCTCAGAGCTTCTGTGCCCTTCCTGTGTCCTATTTCAGCCTCACTCCTGTCCTGCACCACAGCCCCAGGTGCTCCAGCACCAGGCCTTACAGGCCATGCTTAGATGAGTCACTGCCTTGGTATGGATTAATTTCTTTGGTTTTAATGTTATCTTGGTGTAGTGAATTAATCAGGGTCGATTAATGACCCAGAAAAGGAGAGAAGCAGCACTGGAAGGAAATAAACAGGAAGGTACAGATGATGTGCGGCCAATGGAGAAAAGGGAAATTTAAAGAGAAAGTGAAGAAGGTTTTCCTTCTGCTCCTGTCCCGGTGTCTTCAAGACTAAATTTGTTCACAATAGCAAAGGCAGTGAGCTTCTGGAAAGCTGGAATGTTTCTGCCACGTCTCCATGCAACTTTCTTCTCTCCAGTGTGTTCCTCCTAAGAGAAGAGGACACTGACTGGTGGCTGATGGAAAAAACAATTGAGTTTAGTCTTTTGTGTTTGCATATGAATGACTGGAAGTAGGCAGAGGAACCAGAAACAGTCTCATAGAAAAAAATGCAAGGAAAACCTTCCAAGACACTATCTGTCAGGTGTTGTATATGCAAACTAGCCCACAAGCACCCAGAAATGGGTCCTGAAGGCCCTTGCCAACAGGAGCTGCTGGAGAGGACTTTTGTCAAAAGAGGATGAGGGATGTCCTTAGGGACATCTGCTGGATGTGTAAAGTGAGGGTGTTGGTTGTGTTCTGAGAACCAAAAATTCCAGTGAAGGATACTACTAAGATCCAGTCAGCTCATTTCCTGGCCAGCATAGTCAGTAAAATGTTATTCACTGGCCTGAGTGATTTTCTGCACTGGGAGATGTTAAAAATACTAAAACTAGAAATCACATAGTTAAGAAGAAATTTCCCCAAAAGATTGCTGAATTATTATTAATTTTTTAGTACTTCTAATTACCAAAAAGAAAAACACAGAGGTGAAAAACTTTTCTGTTTGGATGATTAGCATGGGGTGCAATACATCCAGGAACCAAATGCTGTTACCCTTGAAATGGTCCTACAAAAGGGCCTCTCCCCTAGAAAGTGATTTATGTGTGTATATGCTTCTATTTTTGTGGTCTGGAATTAATTTTAGTTATTGAAAGCATTGCCAAATGTGAAAAACAATTGTTTCTATTTATGTTTTCACTGACTTTTTGCTGGCATCTCTTCCCTCTTAACAGCAGTTCCGTTCTCCACCTAGATTTCAGACTGAACTTGAGGAGATGTAGGGGAAAGTTTGCTTGAATGTTAGGCCATTTAAATGAGAAGCATTTTTGCCAAACATCTCAGCATTTTTAAAACACGCTTTAAAGATAAATGAATACTTAATTGAAAGCAAGTTATTAACAGCCAACTGAAAATGGTTAATTTTTGCAACATTTTCCAGATTTGGATGTGCCAAGCTGGAGTTTTACTTTGTGATGTGGAACAGTTGGTTGGACTGAAGCCACTCTGAAAGCATCACTTTAATTTCCTTGATGCAAATCTGCCAGTCTGTTTCTCAAAGCCGTGCCTAGTTAACCATGAGATTTTAAAACACTCCTCCATGAAAGAGTAAGGGTGAATTTTTGTCACGTGGCCTCTGCCTCTGAAAATAAGAAGTGCCTGTGTTGTGTGTGTTTCCCTGAGCAGCTGTGCTGTACGGGCTGGACACGCTGACCGTGGTGGGCATTGCCTTTGCGGCGTTTGTGATCGGAGCCCTGCTGACCGGAGCGCTCTGGTTCATCTACTCGCGCACAGGTACGGCCGGCCCGCGGGGCAGGGACACGGGCTGCTCTGAGCCCCTGCACGGGGAGGGAGGGCAGGGAGTCACCACTGCTGAGCCTGGGCTTTTTTATTTTCATGCTCTCTCTTCTTACTCAGGAGTTGTCCAGCAGCTCCTCCCATGAGCCTCTATTGCGTATCAGCCGAGTGATACCCGCCCTTCCCTAAAGGGAGATGTTACGTGCTATGGTTTAAAATCTGCTTAAATAATTTTAAATACAAGTCTTGAAAACTCACCTGGGACATGAGTAAAACTTGAGTATTTCTGGCTTGTGTATTATCATTAGTAACATCTCTGTATTTCAAGTTTAGTTAATATTTCAGTTAATGGATCCCCTTTGGTTCCCATACTACTTTTTAAAATTTTTTTTGCAGTTACTACATTAGGCTGATGTGTACAAGAAGTGGGCCAAATGGTTAAGCAAATGCTTTATCCAAACAGATGTATTCTGAGCATAACTAGACTTAAAATTTTTTTGAGGGCCTTGATTACAAAGAATTTTTGCCACAATTATTTATTCCTTCATTCTTCAACTACTATTTTCAATTGCTAGAAGTCATATGTAATTTTAATTGTGTGCAACCAAATACTTTGAAATGTGTCTGTATTGGTACAGCTTCTATGCACAGATAATTTTCCAGTGTCTCCCTAGAATTTTTTCCCATGCTAAACTAAATTAGCAAAAATGGAATAATGTATTGAAAGAAGAGGGCCTTTGGGGAGCTTTCTGTTGCATGCCCCAGACAAGGACTGGACACTGATGGAGCCTTGATTTCCAGCATGTGACCTTGGCTGTTTGTGGATTATGGACTATCTCAGGATCCTTAGAGTATTCTGGGCTCCCAACTACTTCCCCTTTTGACCTCACGAGACCCTACCAAGATCTGGGAGGTGGGAAAAATGTGATGTCAATAGCTCCAAGCCAGTGTAGCTCTGGAGCACTGAAATTTGCCTGTAGCCCACTGCAGGTTTTTAGGTTTTTTTTCTGGCACCTAAAACCTCATGGAAGCTATTTAGGAGTGGGAGTCTATCCCTGTTTGGTCAGAGCTTCTGTAAATATTATGACCTAGGAGCTTATGTTAATTTGGAAATAAAAACTATGGTGTTTTTTCCAGTTGGCAGTGCAACGATTTTGTATAAGCAATTTAATACTTCTCAGTGCATCAGCTGTGTATGAAACTTGTTTGGAATTGAAGCAAACATGGAAAATTTAAAGGTTGTGATAATATGCATAAATTGTATAATTCTGTCTCATATAGGCACTGAAGCATTGTGGAAGAAAAATAAGCACCATTTTAGTGAGTAAATGGGAAGTTAAGTAATTCCCATATCAATAACCTATATAGAGAAAAAAGTTTAACTAATTGTTAAATTCATACCTTTGGTCCTACATTTGTGGAAGTTCAATCTGTATCCACATACAGAACCATCCATAGATGTGTTGTGAGTCAGTACTCAAGGAACACTGGAAAGCCAACATGATAGAAGAATTTGGACCAATCCTATTAAAAGAATTATATTAGCAAGGTACATCAGTCATGGTGACCACATCCACGTAGTGGAGAGGGCAGCTGCTCTGGGTTTCATCTTTAAGAGATGAAAATAAGTGGAAAAAAAGGCCAGACAAAAAGTAATAAATTGATATGAGAAAGAAAGGGCACACTGTAACTCATCAGATTAGAGAATCACAGAAATGATAAAAATTATCTAGGAAGTTTTCTGGTTCAGATTTTGAAAGGACTGTGAAAGTACACCTATGTTCCTGTGCATGTAATTTTGCTGTGCATAGTGTCTTGTACCTACAAAGCATAACTTGCAGCAGAGTGCAGCGAAGACTCTGGCAGGCAGTTTGTTAGGGGACAACTGCTGTGGCAGACAAGATAATCCAGCTGCAGTGGAAACATTTTAGAGCACGCTGCAGGCTTTTATTAACTTGATGAGGGGAAGAAAAAATAATCTAAATTTCATCTACAGAGTGGCTAGAGTGCCATTAGAAAATCTATGCATTGCTGAATCGTGTTCTGAAATCTCATCTTTTGTTGTATTACTGGGTTTCCAACACATGATTTAGATGAAAGGTTGGAAAATATGAGTTCATTCTAAAACTGTTTTGCTGATACTCAGAGCACAGATAAAAGCTACTGCTGGTAGAGAATGGCAGCTTGGGATGTGTGAAGTAAGTTATTTTTGTTGCTGCAGTGCTATGTGCAATGCAGCAAAAGGCCACCTTTTTCCAGTAGTAAGATATGTTGATACACTTTTATCAGTATGTCTCTGCTGCTAACGAAGAGTTACATGAATGACCTCTTTTATTCCTCTTGATAGGCCATGAGCATTAAAACCTCAAGCAAGTGATAGCAGAAAGGAACTACAAAATAAATAGAATTTCATCTCCAGATATTGAGCAAGGATTGTTGTGTTGTCATGTAGGGGTTTTGCTAATTTCAGTTATGAAAAATTTCTGCCAAAGCATTACAGCTGTGCTTTAGAAAATTCTAGATTTTCTGAAGCAATTCAACATGGAGTGGAGATGTCCTATGATACACAGGTAGTAAGAGAAGAGAGGGAAAGATGATTTCAGAACAGCAGAGGAGGAATTTTAGCTGACTTGTCTGCAAAAAGACCCTACTTTTGATCTGTTTTCTGGTCAGTTAAAGGGTGTGAAAGGTGTTGATGCTGCCTGGAGAAGACCCAAGAACTAAGGGAAATACCAAATTTAATTTGCCACAATTAACCTCATTTATCTAGGGATCTTGTAAAGAAGGAAAAATTTTGCAGTGTGCATGAGTAAAGAAACTCTTCATAATTTAACGATATAAACATGTATCAACGTAATGCCTATCTTAGTAGGGATCATTAAGTATGTTTAGGAGAGACAGGCACAAGCCTAATTAGTTAATGAGACCATTAAACCCTGTAAAGTGTGTTAGAGAAAACATCCGTCCCCACATTTCTCTTAGGAAGCGTGTTTCCCTTCTTCAGGCAGTGTTGCAAGTTAAGAGGATAAAATGTTCCAAAATCTGAGAACTTAAAAGTGTCCCTCCTCCCCCACTTCTCCCTTTTTTATGGGATCTGATTTAAAGTAAACTGACATAGCAACCAATTATATTTGGCAAATGGAGATAGAAAAGCAAACATTCGGACTTCCTGGACAGGGAGTACAACTGGCAGCTTTCCTGAGTGTGAATAATAAAGTGCATGTTGTCGCGTTCAGATGGGTAAAAGCTTGTTTACTGTCAATAGATGAGATGTGTCCATGCTGAGCAGTTTTGGTTCAGTAACATGAGACTGCATGAAGCTGTTTACATGAAAAAGACAGATGGAGAATGCCTCTTCAGTGATCGTTTACATTTTTTTACATCTTTTTCTTGAATACTCTTTTTAAAAAAGCTTTGCTCGGTTTAGCTAGGTGTTGAGGAAATAAAATACGGAAAAGTCAGCCAGTCCAGATGCAGTTGCTAGGCTGTGTGTTCATAACATCACTGTGATTTGGATTTTCTTTTTTTTTTTTTTTTGAGAACGTTGAGGATTTGTTATTGTTCAAGAAGTGATTGCAGTGCATCAGAGCCGCTGATGTGCTCTAGAAATGAGGTGCTGCAGAGGCCATTACAGTGGAAGGAAGGGGTATTCCAACCCAAACAGAAGGGAGGGCAGGGTGCCTCCTAGGACACTTTCCAGAGGAGCCAGGAGGGGAGTGTGAGCCCTTGGGCTTGCTGGGCACCGCGGCGCTGCACTTTCGCTTTGCCATAAAATTAAACCAACATGAGTTTGGCTTATAAATGAATTTATGTTTAAATGCATTCAGATCGTATTGACGTGGTGAGGCTGAGCAAAGCTGTGTGTAACCATGTGGTTTGTAGAACGGGTGACAGCGGGGGCCCCGCCGGGGGAGCCCAGCGGCCGCCCCTGCTCTGCCGCCCGAGCGGCTTCTGCGGCGGGGCCGGGGCTCTGCAGCCCCCTCGCTGCTTTCTCGTGTTTGTCTTCGCTTGTTTAGCTTTAATGAAAGGGAGTTCGCTTATCGCTGCCTTTATAAATATATCCTGAAGTACAAAAGGAAGGAAGACATGTACACAAACAACGGGAGGAGAAGGGAGCAAGTCAGGAGGGGAAGAAACACGCAAACAAGGCTTATGAAAGCCTGTACAAGACGACACATACTTTGATTTGATACTGTTTATTCTGGGGGGCTACAAAGTCATTTCCAAAGCAAGGTAAAGCTGAAATTTGATTTATTTGCAGATGACTGGGGGTAGATTCTGACATGCTGCCTATGAGCAGAAATCCACAGCTCATGGATGAACTACAAGTTATCTCTTACACTGGGAAAAACAGACTCAAAATCTGCTCACAAGAGTAAAATGCTGGACTGAATGCTGAATTTAAAAACAAGATCCTCACCCTCTTTTTAAAAGTTTGTTTGGCCTCCTGGGCAGCGTGGTTTAGTTTGTTGTTTCTTCTGTCCTGTCCTGTCCCTTCTTTCCTCTCCAGTTGCTAAACCAGTGGGGTATAAGGCAAGAGCTGTGTGTTGTGGGGCCTTAAGTGCCCTTCAGCTGTGGCTGTGGCTTGAGCTAGCAGCAAAGCTGCTGGTCTCCATTACACAGAGCGCTTGCAACCTCTGCTGTGAGAAATCCCCAGACCTCCCTTATTTGTTTGCAGCAGACCTCTGAGTACTGAGCAGCCTGCAGAAGGATATTTTGTGGCCTGAGACACAAAGCGTTAAAGGCGCATTTCCTCTGCAGCCGCATTCCGAGAAGCTCGGGCTCTGGCAGCTGGGCAGCAGCACACAGGGCATGGGGATGTGCCAGAGCAGCTCCTGTGGGAGGAAGCTGCCTCGTCCTTGCACTGTAACCCTCTGTGTGCAGGCTGTGCCTCCAGCCTCCAGCCTGTTGCTGAAGCTGTCACTGGGGAGTGGGATCTCTACCGAATCCTGAACGTGGAAGAAAAATTGGAGTGTGCAGACCTGACCCATGGCATCAGGTTTTGGATAACACAGGAAAATGTGGAACAGGAGAGCTGTGTCGCCATGAGCTCATGAGGCAGTAGATGTACTAGCCTCTGATTATTCCTAATTGCTCTGACCATGATCCCACAAATCATTTCCTCTTGCTCCTTCTCTGGGAAAGCAGCCGTGCTGGTGCTGGCTGCCATGGCAGGTCTGCAGCTCAGGCAGCAGCAGTGTGACTGTTACTGCTCTGAGATCACAGGTTCACATCCTGGAGATGAGCTCAAGGGAGGGGGCAGCTACAGTGCACATTATATAAACTTAAGCCTTGCCATCTGTTTTGAAGAGACTGTTTTGTAATATCACTAAGGTTACAGACTTGAGCACTGTAACTTTAAAAATGCCACAGTTATGGTTTCCTATGTGGCCTTATTATGATCTTTCAGGCATTAAATGGCATAATTATTATTTTCGTGCTTAGTTGACAGCTGGATTTTTCCCTCCAATCCCAGCCACAGGTGCCAGAACGGTGTGAGGAGACCCCAAGTGCTTGATTTGGCAATCTAAATAGTGAAAGAGTTTTAATTTATTGTCTGTAAACAGTGACAGAAATGGTGAGGCATGTTCTCACTCCAGGTTGTAAGTGCTGCACATACTCTGGTAGCTGTAGGAAAACTTCCTGCATGTTGTATTCAGGGTAAGTCTAGTCAAGCTTTCAAGATAGCCTGTTGTTTTTCTACCTGAAGAAAACTGTCTCTGTCTCAGGATATGTGGTATCCAGCTGATTGAAGAATATTGTCTTGAGCTACACTTTTAGTAAATACAGCATTAAAACTAAAGCCTACATTTTCTGGCCTTTTTCCTGGAAACAGCAAAGCTATAAAGTGTCTGAGTTGTGTAACAGGACCCATTTTGAGTGACAGCTGACAACAGAAGATAGACAATGTTGATCTTGGCAGTTTCCATCAGCTGCTTGTAAAATGCTCAAGGAAACAGCGCTGCTATTTTCCCCATGTGCACAGCAATGCTTAGGTGCCGAAGTCTAGTAACATTTTCAGTGATACTCCAATTAAGCTCTGTTACCCAATATTTTAATTGCATGGGAAAACGGACCGCCAGAAGAGGAAGACTGGGAAGAAATGAATTGTTGTTTTCTATGCCAACGTTTTCAATTTCCCTTCTCCTGACCCCACTTTTTCTCTTGCCTGTCCCTCAGGGGAAACAGCGGGAAGACAGCAGGTCCCTACGTCGCCGCCAGCCTCGGAGAACAGCAGTGCAGCGCACAGCATTGGCAGCACACAGAGCACCCCCTGCTCCAGCAGCAGTGCCACCTAACCCGGGCACACCGCTGAGGAGCAGCACAGGACAGCAGCTTTTTAAAGGATTGGTTTCATTGCTTCTCAAAAAAATGAGGAGGGATTTTTCAACAGGGAAAAAAAAAAAAAAAGGACTGATTTTCTTTTGGGGAAGCCACTGTGTGTGTGAGTGTGTATATGAGCACACAATGCATGAGTGAACACAGCCTGTTGGATCTTGTTAGCATGTTATGCTACATGTGACAAAGCTACTAATTTTACAGTACTGCAACCTGTTCTAGGGGTCTGTGGGCCCTCAATGTGAAATCTATGCCAGTTTGGAAAAATGCTGCTTTGTCTATATGATATTTTCCTTTCCCTAAACATTGACACAAGGTATTCATTAAGGGAATTCAGTCATAGAATCACAGAATGGTTTGGGTTGGAGAAGACCTTAAAGATCATCTAGTTCCAACCCTCTGCCATGGGCGGGGACACCTTCCACTAGACCAGGTTGCTCAAGCCCCATCCAATGTGCCTTTGAATACTTCTAGAGATGGGATATCCACAACTTCTCTGGGCAACCTGTTCAGTGCCTCACCACCCTCACAGTAAAGAGTTTTTTCCTAATGTCTAATCTAAACCTGCCCTAGTTCAGTTTAAAGCCATTACTCCTTGTCCTATCACTACATAAGATAAGCAGAACAAAGATGATCTTAGGTCGCAGGATTTCTGTTTGTCTGAGCAACAGACAAGAAAGCATCAACGTCAGATCTCCTTGGTAAATAGTATTTTATTACTCAGCTACGTTTAGCCACTTTTGAATAATCTTTGTTTTGTTCAGCTTACAACTACAGCATCTCATTTGCTCTCCTGTTGTGTTTGCAGCTTCAGGTTTGTTCAGGTATTTGTGTTATAATACTCACTGATTTGGTAATTGGAAAAGAGCACACTCTAACATTCCCTCTTGTTTTATGGGCCAAAGCTCTTTTATTAGAGATTTTTTGATCAGCTATACCAAATACAGGCACACGTAAACATAAAGACAAAGAATGGTCTTGTGCACTAACATAGATGGGTGTGTACCTTTAATGCAGAAAGAAGTATGTCAAGGTATACACAGCCGAACCACTTTACCAATTGGAAATTAGCACAGCATTCCTTCCATACATAAATGTGTAATCCATAAATATATATATGTATAAAATTAAAAACTGTCTTTTCAGTTTATAATAGGTAGATAGAGGAGATAAAGAAGTTGATTTGGTTCTAATCTTTTAACTAGCCTAAATTCTCTTTGAAATAAGAGATGAGTTAGAGGCACAAGGAATGTACAGTAGTGCCTGTTGTTTGCTATTCTTTGAAAATAGCTGTGCAGTTGTTTGTGTCAAACTGTTGTATAAATGTTATGATTGGATAGTCCCAAAGTTGACTTAGAATATGGAAATGGCAGAAGGGTACTAATTGTCACTATTTTTTAGTGCCATTGCCTTATCGTGACCTTCAAATTGATGCAAAATGAAAAGCAAAAAAAGACACTTTTATCATGTAATTGTTTGACTGTTACTTGCCACTTTGTAATGTGTTCTACTGATCCTTCTTTGAGTAAGAAAGAGCATTGTTTTCCTCTAAAAATGAGATGAATAACTTTCATTAATTGTAGTGAAGGTTGTCTGTGTTCTGCAAGAGAGGGACTTCATTACACTCGAGTGATAGTCTGCTCTGAAGTCTGAGCTGCAGATTTCTTGCTGATTCTACACTTGTGCCTTGCTGATGCCAGGATGGTCCAAGTGCAACACATGCAATAGATTTAAGTGCCCAGGATCAGGCAGAGTGTTGCTGACTTTAAATCAGATGTGTTACCAATCCTGCAAACACCCCTGCAAACGGGTAACTGCACACCTTGTCCTCACTATTGGAAGCACATGCTCGACTCTGTGCACCAGGGCTGGTCTCAGTGTCCGTGCAGGCAGGGGAGCCTTGGAGTTGCACATGCAAAAATATTTGATGTTCCCAGGCCAGTGAGCAGTCCTGGTGGACAGGGTGTCATGTGAGGAAGTTACCCTCGTGCAGAAGGGTGTGCAGGACTGGCTCTGCTCCAAGGTGTCAGGAGGATGAATGTGCTACCTGTGTGGGTGAAAAGAAAGCGCTTTGCCTAACCTTCAGCAGAATGTATTGTTAAAGCATATTCTATGTGTAAAGTCTTTAAAAATGTCTTCAAAGAAGACTAGAGTCTTTAACTTCAATCATAGCTATATTTTACTACATTAAATTTCTGTATAAAGATATATTTAAATGTTTTAGATAAATGTAAGTTACTCTATATGAAATGTTTAATTTCAATTACTGTGAAATTTACATATTTTGTAAATTCCTTTCCCTGTTTTAACCCTTTCCTTCCTCAGATATTTTATTAAGTAGTTTCTCATAGGAAGTATTAGATTTGGTTGTTGGGATGGACAGGTTGAAAAATTCTATGTAAAATAGATAACTGTATATTTTTGAGAGAAACATGCTGCATTATCAATCTTTTTATCAAAAATTTAGTCTAATTCTAGAATAATTTACAGATTTATATTTACCATTGGATAAACCAAAAATATATAAAGGTCAAAGATTTGATCTGTTGAGTTGTGTGTGAAATACAGTTTAACTGAACTTGGAATACTCAGCTATTTAATTCAGCAATTTTAATACACCTGAGTTAATTGTCTGTTAGAGTTTACCAAAATGGCACGATTGCTTAGCAGATGGAAGAGCCATTTCTGCTTCAATAAAGAGAGAGAACCAAACCCAAGCATTCCCAGTGAATAACTTTATTACAGAGAAGTGTTGTACTTTGCAGCAGCTGTTAAGCTCCTGCAGCTCAGAGCCTGATAGACCTCTAGGCTCTGGTTTTATAGCAGCCATTTGTCCCCACTGCCAGGCTCTGTGTGGTGTGGCAGCTCCTGAACGTGTAACTGCTGAGGGACTGATCACCACCTCTGTCCCACGTGGCTTCACCAGGCTGGACTCGCATGGCAGAGCCCTGTGGGGTGGGGAAGGCCAGTGAAAAACTCTCCTGTCCCAGCAGAGGGTGTTAAAGCAGGGGTTTGGATGGATGGAGTGAGTCAGTGGTTAATTTCAGCGTGATGGAATCAACTGCAAAGGAACTTCTTATGTAAGAATGGGAGGATTGGGCTTAAAATGGACACCTTCTGCCTGTAAAAGCTATTAGTAGCATACTTAAACTCCAAAGTAGACTGCTTGTTCTGTTCATGTGTCGTCTAATCACTAACTCTAACCTTTTACAGTATTTGGTTTTGGACATTGTGTTTCAAGAGATCGGATCTTTCTGTGTTAGGCTATTTTTGTAGCATTTTCCACAAAATGGATTTTGCAAAATGTCTGTACATGCTGATGATTGTAACCTTCCCCCTGCTCTTTCCTAACCCTTCCTCTCCTGTATGTTCTTTCTGTTATGTATATCTACCTCATGCTTCACAAGAAGACTGTACTGTTGGTTGTGCTGGCAGCCCTTCATATGGGGTGACTCTTGTGCCCTGTTGTTGTTTGTCATTCATCAGGATGTTCATGGCGTTATCAGATCTTTGCTGCCGTGTCCTGCCAGTTCCAAACACAATATTCTCACCTTTAAATAAATAAGTATATTTCTTTCAGATGCAAATACCAGATTTTTTTAAAAATAAAGGAATGGGAGAAATTTACTTGTTAATACCTGTGGCCAGTCTGAACAGCCCATTTGTATTTCATATTGCATTCAGTATTTCAGAGCCTTGTGGAAATGCAGTTGTACAGTTTTGATAACCACAGTGTCATGTCAACTTAGTCTCTTGTGCATAATAAAGTATATATCAATTTATTAATAATTGATGTCATGTTTCATTTAAGTTGTTCAGAGCCAACAACAATAGATCGAATTTTGTGTCATTGCTCTGTCCTCATGTCCCCACAATTTCAGTGGGAATTGTGTGCAGGATTTGACTTTGTGTATCCACTTCTGTTTTCTCCTTTCTAAGTTCTTTTATCCATTGGCTTTGTTTGACTACAGTATCATGGCTTCTTGTAGAAACCAGCAGATAGGTTTAGTTGAATGCTGCTATTTTTTGATCAAAGTTGAAGTCTAGATCTGTGATCCTGTGAGCATTTAGTTGTTGCAGTGGAATTCTGCACAAAGCCTGGCTTGAGCACAGTGAAGCCCATGGCTCTGCAGCAGCAGAGTGCTGGTGGGTTGTACCTGTGAGACACAGGCACACTGGAGACATGTGAGCAAGACTCTCTTCATCACTGGTCTTCCTGTGCAGGAGCAGATAGTTTCATTTTCTATCAGCAGGACAAGAATGTGGGTGTTTACGATGCTGCCTTCTATTTTCTTTTTCCTGTATTTCTTGTGCAGAATATTCTTTATGGGCACTTTGAGGGGAGCAGCTTCAGTGGTTTTTCCCTGGGTTTTTCAGGTGTTGTAGTTATTGACTCATAAAAGAAAGTTCCTTAGTAAGGAAATCTGAAATGTTAAATGATCACTTTAAATACCAAGATTCCTTCAGTGCAGAAAAGGCTATTAATTAGAAAGCAGTTCTAAGCTTGTGTTGCCTATGACACAATTCACAGAGGTGCAATAGTTTTATTGCTTCATAACAGCCATATTTCAGTTTCTGCATCAAGACAATTTTGTTTTCCTGTGGAAATGCGCTCCAGAGGGTGAACTCACTGCTGAAAGTTGCTGTAGCTGCTGTTCCCTTTTGCCTGTAAAATTTATATTTTGATTGAAACATGGTGTGAAAGCATGATCAGTGTCTCATATGTGGAATTAATTTTAAAATGCAGTTATTAGCCAATGAATTCTCATATATTTGCATGAGTATTTTTAGACAGTAAGAGGTAAGAGTATTGCCATTTTGCAGAGTAGGTATCAATGTTGTGCAAATTTATTCTCTCAAGTATTGTGAGTAAAGAAAATGTTTTGGACGGTCAAAAAATACCAGGTGCCAGTTTCAGGAAATACACAGTCCAGACCTCTTCAAATTTAAACAGAATTAAATTTATCACAGCATTCCTTCCAAGACAATATAAAAGGAAATGGAGACAATATTTTGATAAATTTTCACAGCTGTCACTTTGTAATTGTAAAGCAGATATTTATGAGGCTGGAGGCCTGATTGCAGCATGTGTTTTTGTACAGTGTTCCCAAATCTCAGGCCCTGAAACAAGCCGTGCCAACCTGCATGCATTTCCTTTGCAAAGGAAAAATCAAGTTACAAATTGCCAGTTTCTCTGTCATTTGCTGGAAGCCCTCAGGGTGCCACTGCAGCCTGCCCAGAAGAGCTGTGCCCCGCGCTGCTCCCGCCCGGCTCTGCAGCCCTGCTCGCCCTGCTGTGCTGAGCTGCAGGTTTACCGTTTTAAGGAAAGTCTAAAAAGGACTTTTTTTGTGGATAGATGAGGAGGATAAGCAGCACAAAAGTGTTACTCTTGCGCTCTTGTTTAAATAACAGATTTTTTCCATCCAATTTTGGCACATATATTTTGAGGAATTGGTTAAAAAATATTTGGGTGGAGGCTCTTTTCCTCTGTTACTGCTGCTTATAAACTGCCGGCTCTGGTAAAGAACATACAGTAGAGACAAAATACTAAATCAATGTTTTAAAAAACAAAATCTTGAATCTTAAGCAGAGAAAGCTGATGGTATTTAACAACGTGTTAAGTGGCTCACCAAGCGCTCTGTTTTGTTCAGTAAATTTTTTATGGTGTGCCTGCAAAATCACAGAGCAGTCCATGCAAGTGGCTATGGTTTTCCCAGTTCTCTAAGCATTTAAAGTCCAGATTTGCTTTGTAAATAGGGTGAAAGGATTAAAAAATTCTTAGTCTGTCCTTTATACAAGTAAGCATATCCCATGGGGTCATAAGAGATTGGGATGTAGTCTTTGCACTACACAGTATTTTTATTAGTCCATGATCCTAAAGGTGATTACTAACATTGGCTGTTTGGACTGTAAAATAAAATAAACAGGAAGATTTAAGAGGAGCGTACACACAGTACATTTGCAGCAGGAATATTTAGGTTTTCACAAAATTTTTGGAGTGCCAAAACATGTCACAGAAAATTTAAATCACTGAAATAAAACAACGTGAAGGAAGCAGTTAAGAAGTGTCTGAAAATGGGAGGCTGAAAACTCATGCCACAGTTCAGGCTGAAAGGAGCTGGGTCTGGCAGACTTCCAGGGCTGCCATGCCCGCAGCGTGCCAAGGGCAGGAGGGCTGGGATGGTGCCCGTCACTGGGAAGTGCAGCCTGCAGTGCTGGTCATCAGCCGAGCGGGCAGCGTTGTTACAGCAGGACCCGCGCTGTTAACGCTGGGTACGGCTGTCCCTGTGCTAGTCCCTGTTCAGACAAACCAGGTGTGTGTGGAAGCTACGCGGGTCGGTCCGGCTTTTGCATTGGGAAGAAGGGCTGTAAAATACGAAAGGCTTCGGCTGGAGTCACAATCTGCTCTTGGGAGGGTCGGAGAGCGAGTGAGCGTCTTGCGAGCAGGAGAGGAGATGCAGCGTCAGTCCTGTGTCTGGGAGCTGCTCTGCTGCTAAAAACTGAGCGCAGGAGTTGAAAATAAAACCCCCATCCTGAGCAAGAACCAGCTCCTGTCTGTCCCTGCGCAGCTCCTGCAGCAGCAGCGGGACGGAGCAGGTGCCGGTCGGGGCGAGACCCGCGGCCCCTCGGGCAGGCTCAGGCCGGCGGTGCGGGGCTCGGCCCGTCCCACGAGGGCCTCGCGAGGATCTCAGGGAGGGCAGGCAGCTGTCGGCACCAGGGGACGGCAAGGGCTCCTCAGGGACAGGAGCAAGCGGCCCTTGGGGGCGGATTTAAAGGAGGGCAGCCGTGACCGCCCGTGCGCGCCCAGGGGGGCTGTGAGGGGAGCGGCAGTGCTGCTGGGGCCGTTTTTGCACGAAGTTAAATATCACTGTAGGTGAAAGATGCATGTGGGCTTTGGGGAGTGGCTCACGTTTTTATCCTGAGTGTTAAATTGCCGTCTCACTGGCACATCATGTGCGGAGCGACGGGGGCTCTGCAGCCGCCGGGACCACCGGCAGCTCTGAGGAGTCGCTGCTGCAGGGGGCACCTGCACAGTCTGGGGCTCTGCTCAGAAACACGCTGCCCTCACTCGTACTTTAAGTGGAAAGAACCCCAAAGGTGAGGCTTGGATCCCAGTCCTCTGGGAAATGTCTCAGCCCCCCCCCCGCTGGAGCCGCAGAATGTGCGACAGGCAGCTCGGGTGCGCAGGGCAGCGCGGAACAAGCAGACACAAGTGCGAGGCGATGAAGGGTGTTGAAGGTGGGGAAGATGGTCAGGTGAGAGAGGCAGGAGCAGGTACAGGATGAAAAACACCTCCATGAAGAAGGTGAGGCTGTTACTTTGATTTACATACACTAAGCTAGTTGTGCCCTCAGTCTGAGGATGTAGGGAGGCAATGTTGATAATTAAGACTGGAAAAAGGAAGACATCCATGATGAGGTTATTGTTAAGCTGGTTTTCAGAAAACGTTGGATGAATGTTGTGATTATGAGTGTTGTAGCATGACTGTGCTGCCTTTCTCCAGAGAGGGCTGAGGGATGATTACACTGGAAAGCACGAACCCTGCTGACACGCTTTGTACCATTACAAAGACAGAGTAAGTACACCCATGTTTTTACTGGCAGTGCTTAGTTAATTTTTTTTGTGACTTCCCTCAAATGTGTGTCCCTGAAGTGAGTCATGTTTTACTACATGCTAGACAACAAGGGTCTGTCATAAACCAAGAGGCCTTGCCTGGGCCAGCTGCTGTCCCCGTGGGCCGTGGAAAGCACAGGATGATCTGCTCTGAGGACAGAATGATTTCTTCTGCTTGGGTGGTGCCCATCACCTGAATCATGGGATCACCTACCAAGGAGGCCACAGTTAGATTGGGAACTTCACAAATCTAGCTCTGGCAAGGCATTGTGAAGGGTTAATTTTGTTTTCTGGTTTAATGGTAGGAGTGGGCTTATGCCAAGCTGATTCCAGATGATTTTTGTATTGCTTGTTCTTGTGAACTTTCATTTATGATATTGCTCTTTCATTACAAGATAAAAATTTATAAAATGTTGAAACTTAGACTTCATACTTTTAGACTACATGCCTTTTAATCAGTGTCTGGTTAAACAACGGTGAGCCAAGATCAAATTTGCTATTCTCTCATCTAGATGTAAGAAATCTTAATTGCAGTGTTTATTTGATTAATGACAAATAATATGGTTACATAGACCAGAGCTAGATTTTATAGACTTCTCGTGCTTTTATTGAGTGAAAGCAAAACTGTTATATCAAAACCCGAGGTATTCACACGGTTATGTTTTCAATATAAATGCACATGTATGTACAAACACACATCATTCCATCTAGTACTGGGTGAACCCAAGAAGGGAAAGCTCCAGCATGTACTGGAGACAAATGCACGTGGCCATGAGTAGTGCAAAAAGCACGTAGAGTATGCAAGCCAGTGCTCTTGTGAACAAGCAATTTGCATCTGGAAGATTTGACTCAGTTGTGCTGTCTTTCAGAATCTTACAGGCCTGGATTTTGTTGGCTTGCTTCAGGCAGCTAGGGGAGCATCAGCCTGTGCCTCCTGTATGGGGGCTGGAGGAGGCAGGCCCTGACTCAGCACATCGTTCCTGTCTGCAGCACTGGGGAGATCCCAGAACAATCCCCCTCCTGACTGAGCCCCTGCAGTGGGCTGGGATGAATCTGCAAGGGCATCTTCTCTAGAGGGCATTGCTCATGCTGGGAACCAGTTCTTAAAAAATCATATACTTCAATCTGAATGAACTCATCATCCTCAGACCTTATATGTGTTGGTGGTGCCAGTGTAGAAATATGATGATGCAGGTTTATTGTGACACAATCAATAAAGGGAGCAGTTGCATGGAAGGAGACTGGAGGAGATCAGGGTCACTGCCATACAAGCATGCAGCTTCTCTCTCTAGGAGGGATAACTCAAGTGTTGCCCCCTGCTCATAAACCTTTAAGATTTTTCACAGCATGGAAAGAAACCAACGTTTGTAAAACTGGAGACATTTGCCAGGAACCAGGTTCAGTGCCACATTTGAAGAAAAAATAGCTTGCATTATTCAGAGTCCATATTTCATTTTTAAAGCAAATGAAGGGCCAAATTCTCACCTGGTATAAACCTGCTCCTTCAGCTTCTCTCAAATTCTGGCTATTTACACCAACAAAGCATTTCTCAATATGTAAGCTGTTCTTTAGTACCTAATAACAGAAACATAATCTGGCAAGCAGACAGTTTTGACAGCTGCCAGTGTGCTTCAGATCCAAAGATGATTCCTTGAACTTCAGCTCCTTTAGACTTTTATTAAAAACAGGACCTAGTCTCTCCTGTCATACATACTTATTGCAATGTTGCTTCAGTACACTGCCCATTTTCTCCAAACATCTGAATTCTGTTCCACAGTTGTAAAGTCTTTTTCCTCAACTCTAATCAGCATTAAAATCTCTTGTTCCCAGTTGAAATTCTGACAATTACAGTGCTCATCCTCCTGTTTGCATTTAAGTCAAGAAGGCTCACATTTCAGATCAGCCAAATGCAAATCATGCAAAATGCCATACTTTTTTTTTTCTTCTTTTTTTTTTTTTAAGATGTATTTTGAGCAGGGTATGCAGGGCAGCAAGGCATTAGAGCTATTCTGTCTTCCATGACTTGGGTAGGTTTTACTATAAAAACCCCAAGAAAAGGTTGAAGCAGGTGTTCTGGACACCTGATCACGGCACACAGAGGGTGGCACTTCTCATGATGTGGCTGTGGGCTTGCCCAGACAAGTGCCCCATGATATACTTGACCTTGTCTTTCTGGAGCAATGTCACTCCCATAAAGGGAGAGAAATGTGTGGAGCACTGGGCTGTTTCCCTGGGCTCTTTCCCAGGTGCTGTCACTTTGGCACTTGTGAAGGTAAATGGCTTCCAGGCTGCAATGGGCTCCCTCCTGACAAGGGTGACAGTCAGCAAGGGGCCACTGCTGCTCTCGTGTCCCTTCCTCAGCAACACTTGCTTAGGTCTCCAAGGCAAACACCAGCATTAGTCATGCATGCATCAGCTGTAACCATCCCACCCCTTATACACCCGACTCACATTGCCTGTTCCCAGATGTTTTTAGCTGGCAACTACAAAATGTGTCCATGCTGTGGCCAGGACTGAGCTAGATGGCACTGCATGTGATGAGGGCCACTCATCAGGGAGGCTTGAAAACTGTTTTGTTGATCCAAGACTTCAGGAAGGTTTCTTTCTCTTTTTCCTTTGAGCTCATTGCCATTCCTGCATGAGTGCTGTCCATTCACATTTCCAAGTATGCTTTTTGGACAAAGCAAACACATCTCCATCTTGACACTTTTGCCTTTGTCTTCTGGAAGTGAGTTTGCAGGTTAGGTGACTTTGTCACCGGAGGCAAAGAATCAGCATGTGGCATTTGGATTCCTCAGTATTAAAGAAATATTTCTCAGATAACAGTCTGCAAAAACCCCACACATAGACTGAAACTTGCATTTAAAACTCATCAAATGCCTTGGAATAGCAAACAAAATAGTAAAATCACAGAGTGCTCTTAGACAAATAATAGGTGGGGTGGAAATAACTGTATGGGATAAGATTGTTCATTGTATCGAATCCTTTGGAAAAGATTTAGAGTTTGTGGAAAGAAATTACCATTCAGCTCTGCAAATACAGACACATGAAGCTGTTGCACAGTGCTGAAGTATTTTTAAGGAATTAGAATTGTTCTTTTATCAGTCATCAGATTTAAAGAAACCACTCTTCATTTGTCATGGGCTGTGCTTTCAACATACTCTGTGATTCATTGCCAAGGACTAAGAAACATCAGGGATGTTCTCTGAACTTCTCACCTTCCCTAGGACTGACTGCCACTGAAATGCACATTACATGACCCCTGACTAAAGGCTTCTCATGTGTGATTCAAACTGATACTTGACCAAGTATTTGATGGGAAAACTTGCTTTTCCCCTGAAACTTTGCTTTATTTTCCTGAAGATTTTTAGGGCTAAAATTAAGCTTATTTTAAACTGATTTACTGAATTACATCACACAACTCTGTGCCTCTGGCTGTGAATTGAAATAGGCAGCCAGCTGAGGAAATTTCAAACCTTTGTTTTATTCTTCTAAAATACTTGATTACTTCATGTGGATGTTATTGGGATAGTGCAAAACACTCTCATGGAAGGATTACCCATTTCTTTTTTCTTGAGGAAGATTAGTTGATCAAAGCTATCATCTAAACCTTGCAAAACTGTCAGGTGCTGCTCTCCATAACACCGTAGTAAGAGCTTTTCACTGGTGATACTAATTAATAAAAACATTTCTCCCTGGCAGTGGTTTTCCTTTGATGTTCCTATCAGGCCAGTGCAAACAGGCAAATGCCAGAGAGCTGAAACCTTATTGCTGCTGGTGTGTCACTGGTATCTAATACTGCAGGTCTGTTTGCCAATAAATGCATAGGGAGTCTTCTGTATAAACTGTTGAAGCCCTAATGGGAACTCCCCCCTAAAACTCTCTCCTGCAGATCCAATGAAAAATGGGCTCTTTATTGTTCATTTCTGTATGTATCTTCCTCTTCTCACAGTTGGAGTTCATTTTGCAATAGAAGCAGCTTGTGCTTATTTCCTTTCTTTTTAAACCCTGATAGTGACAAACAGGTCTTAACAAGCTATTCTTGTTTTTCTGCATACTCCAGGTATTGCAATACAGTGGAATCACCTTTGTAATAAAACACTCACAGATTGTAAATTAAACATAGAAAAATATCTGTTTAGGCCACCTTGTGTGAGACATCTGCAGGTTTGATGCACATTTTAGAGCAGAGAATTAGTGCTGGTTTCTGTGACACAACTCCTGACTGTCACCCGAGTGAGTCAGGTACTGGTACCCAGACACAGAAAACTCAGAGCAGATCTTGATAGGTCTAAATCCAGGGGATTTGTGCTGTATTAATATATTGCTTGAGATTTATATAATCTACTTTAAGCCCTTTGGGGCAGCTCTTATCTGTTCTGTTTCATTTAGACATTGGTTCAGAAGAATGATATTCCCTGGCCAAAATGCCATTCAAGAAAGGTAACTTGTACTTCCTGTGGAGTGGTGTAAACCTCACTGAGGGCACAGCACAGTGGAGAACCCAGCTCTGCCAGCAGCCATGTCAGGGAATTTTCTCTGCCTCACTATTTAATTTTTTTTTTTTTTGATATGAGGCTTCCCTAATTGCTTTAGCAATTTAAAGATGATGCATGTCTGAGAGCTGACATTCTGGAGTGAGGTCCCTGTTCTACTTTCACTACTTCAGCAATCTGAAGTAAAATGTGAAAGGTTAAAACACTTTGCTCTAAGTGTTTTCCAAATTTTCTTGCTGAAAGGCACATTCTGCCTTTCAGCAAGGGAAAAAAAAAGACAGACAGAAAGAAAGGTAGTCCTTCACTATATTTTTAAAGCATTACATCAGGAAAATTTCCCTAAACTTTTGAAATACATATTGCTTGTCCCTCTTGGTAGTTTTTTTCCCCCATGCTATCTGCCAAGGCAACCTTTTTCAAACACTGCTCACTTGTAAATACAAAAGCTACATTAAAGGATAGTGCATAGGATGTAAGAGGCTGCTCTTTCTCTTTCCTGCTCCCAGGTCACATCTGGTGTGTTTACAGCACAGTGCCTTTGTCACAGCACACAGAATTTGTGGAGTTAATCTGCACAAGTGTTAAATGTCAGGCTGTAAACTAAACACTCCCAGGAATGGGAAGCATCGTGAAGGGGTTCATGTGGTGAAGAAACATCATTTTCCTTGGTAAATTTGAAACAACCCTGTTTTCTTGTCTCCCAGTTTCAAAATTAATTGCATGTTCTGAGATCACTTTGGCTCCAAGCAATGAATGCCATGCCCTGTAATATTTAGTAAGCTTTTCACTCTTACATAGAAGAATGCTCTGTAGAATGATGGATATAGAAAATATCCCAGCTTAATAAAGTTGATTTGTAGGTCAAGGGAATTAGTCTAATAATCATCATTGATGATTAAAAGATGTTGAAATGCACTAGATCCCACACTTCAACTGTGGTTAGTTTATTTTAAAGTTCCTTGTGCTGAAAGGAGGAAAGCTGTGTCACAGCTGGGTGATTCACACCATCCGATGAGCCCTTTGGTACAAAGTATTTTCCTCTTTAGAGACCTGTGTGACCTCTGTGGCTGAGGCTCAGAACTGCTCTTCCAGCTCCCATTCTGAGGCTGACCCCCGTGCTGGGAGCTGGGATACCTCAGTGTGATCCTAACCTAGTAGTAGTTTGGATAAAGAGCTTTCCTCATTTGTACCACTGCTGTCTTTGCCTAGTCTTTTTCTACAGGAAATCTGAAGTTTGGCTGCAAAATCTGCCTTTTGTTTTGTGGGGCTCTGCACTGCAGTGCTCTTGTCTTGCTAGGAATGAGGGGTATCCTGATTCTTTGGGATCTGTTGGACTCCTGCCCACCATCTCCTGCTGCTGGACCCCTGAAACCACTGTGTTGCTCCTGCTCTGGGACATCTTCCTCCACCTCCAGCCAGACACGTCCAACCCACCAGAAGAGCTCCTTCTGTGGATTGTCTTCTCCATTTTTAATTCTTCTGACTGTGCACTCCATTCAGACTGGTGTCCAGCACATTCAGAAAAACAAAAATACTTAATTGTGAAAAAGCCACGGGCAATAGTTTTACTGGGGGTAGGTGTGTATTTTATCCACAATGACTGCTCTGAAATTAGGATGAGAAATTGGAAGAAATGGAAAAGGGAAGCTCAAACTTGTTTTGGAGATCTCTTGGAAAAACACATGGGGTTTTGAGACATTTATTTTGTGTGATGTGATTAGTGTGTGCTGGGTGCATTATGGACGTGACTCATTCATTGCTTGGGTGCAGGGGGGTGAAAGAGAAATGAGATGTTGGCTGTATCCTTGTAGAAAACTTGAGTTTTCTTTACTAAACTCTCTGCAGGATTCTTGTTTTAACTTTTCACAGAAAACCCTTATCCTATTCTCAGTCTAATTATGATGTTACTCACAGAGGAAGACATTTTCCCATCTGAGCAGCCAGCATGGAATAAGGACTACAGGGGACATGAGTAAATAACACAGGAAAGAGAGGTGGAAGGCAAAGGAAACAATAATTAAAATCAGAACGTCTAATATATTACAATCTATGGTTGTTTGGGGTTGTATAAATACTTGGCTACAATGCAGTAATTTAGGTATTATCCTTACAGAAATCTATTTAGTCAGATAAATCAACAGGCACAAGAGTATGGTTCAGGGGTTTTTTACTCCTGTTAACTCTCCCATACTAAGTATGCACTGACATTCTTGGTTCTAATTGGGTATTTGTTTACACAGAGTATTAAGTTCATAAATCTTAATTTAATTTTTGACTATGACAGCGATCAACTTCTTGCTCCCTGAAATTCACCAGGCACAGCAAACTGTATGTGGAGATAGGACTGTCTGCAGAGGGGAGACCACTTCATTTGAATGCTGATTTGGGTGGAATAAGATTACATGGAACCACTCTAATGGTTCTCCTTCCTCATCAGAGCAGTTCATTGATTCACCTGAAGTTTTGGTGCCAAAAGTAGTGTTTTGTTTTCAAAATATTTAAATGGGACTTCTTGCATGTGCCTTCTGCCGTTATTCCCCCCGCTCAGTGGAGGTTCATTGAGCAGCATCCGTGGCTCAGCTGCCCCCAATTGCCCCGGGCTCCAGGTGTGAGGGGTGTGTCCCTCCTCCTGCCCGAGGACTTTTTCCTGCTACAGGGTACAGAGGGAGGGCATCGACCACCTTCCGTGCTGGAGCCCACTCTGAGCTTGGCAGGCAAAGGTAAGGCAGCCTAAAAAATTAATATGCTTGACTTTTACTTTTGAAATAAGGCCTTTGAACCTAGAGTTTCAGAGCTACAGTGAGTATGAACGCCGTGGTGAATTTGTCTCTGAGTAAAGCTGTAGCAGATAGTGGGAGAACAGGGGGATGGGTGTGTGAAGAGTCCTTGAGCTGTCTTTATTTGACTTTCATCAGAAATAATTTATTAAGCCTAATTTGAAAGGCTGCATGGACAGATCTTGCAGATGCTGAAATGGAGGGATTGCCTTAGCCAACATATGGAAAATATTTACAGACCTTACACAATAGTGATATATAAGAGTAAACAGAATGTCGGATAAGCCCTGCATTCCTTTATTTTCACTTAAGTCTCAGGAAAAAATATATGCTTCTTTGCTAGCAGGGAAAGAGGAGGGCATGTTGGAGGGCAAACTGATCTGGAGAAAAATGTGCATGTTAAGCAAAGTGAAATATCAGCTTTAAAATCCTTAAATATCTCCTCTGAGGTCTGTGCAAAGGCAGGGTTTGTGGACTAGGAGCTTAGGTTATGGCTCGATTTTCTGCCCACCTCCATTTAACTTGCAATTAGAAGTTAAAATATCGCAATTACTCTGATCCTGCTCGTGGTGGGGGTGGGAGTCGGGGATGTGTCTGTGCCAGCTGGGGAGGGGGACAAGCCAGCCCCTAGGGCAAGTTAAGGCTGTTCGTCCTTTCCTTGGCCACCGAAGCAGTAGGCAAGGATTTCTCATGGAAGCCCAGTGTGGGAGACCGAAGGCCGAGGGTCCCGCAGGGCGGCAGCCCCGCCGGAGCTCGGCCCCTGCCCCGAGCCCAAGGCAGCGCTGGGACGCTGAGCTTCTTCCCAGATCCGAGCTTAGCTGCTTGGGCTTAGGCGCGGCCACATTTCCTTGTGGTTTTACACCATTTCAGTGTTTGTACTGCATAAATCTGCGTTTGCCTGCTCCCCAGGCTCCTCGGGATTCCCTGGGAGCATCCCGCAGAGCCGCGCTGTGCCCCGGTGCCTGGGGTGCCCAGGCGGGAAGGGCAGGAGCAGGCTGACAGCTCCAAGGGGATGCAGCACAGCTGGTGCTGGCCGTGCTCTGCCAGCCAGCGCCCAAAGCAGTTCCCGCAAACCTGGCCTTGCCTTGACAGTTCTGCTGTAGATTTTTTAGCACGGAGTCCTATGCAAATCGTCTCATCCTCTTCAGTGGTGAATGGACTGGTGATGCCTTTCTTTTCCGTTCCTAATATACAGGAAATTTGATACTCTGCTAGCTAGGTGGGGGGGAAAATGCATCTTTGACCAAGTATGTTACTAAAGTGGAGATCTTAAGAAATGTTAGCTTGTGCAAAATACTGGTGGTTTGAAACAATGACATTTTTGAATGTTGCTGACCTAAGAGCTTTCTTTGACTTTTGCTGGTGTTTCTTTTGGATATGCTTAGTTGTTTATCTAAGGAACTCTGGACATTGAATGAGGTATCAAGAAAAAAGGTAAACAGAGGAAAGAAATTAATACAGGCAAATACAAATAACTTCTGCTGTAGCAACTAAATTTCTTTCATTTTGAAACTCTGAGACTATTTTTATATGTATTGATTCAGTAAACATTTTTATGGTTCTAAAAAGAGCAGGATTGAAAACACTTACCGATACTGAAATGCTTAGGAACTACCTAAGATTTGTTAGTTTTGGCAAAGGCCGAAACTGATGTCATCATGTTTGAAAAAGGAGGACAGTGGCAAAGGGTGATTCAAGTGCAGCATAAACTTGGTTAATTTACAGCACAATCTTGCTTTTAGTAAAAACAGGAGAATTGGTACACAGTGCTGGCAGAAAGCCTGAGGCAAAATCAGATTTATCTGTGCATATAAATTAGGAAGAACAGCCAGTGTTTGCCATTACTACATTTACTTTTTGTTGCTTAACCTGTCCAAGATTACAAAATCAGTATGTTGGGTTGGTTTTTTTGCAATTTTGCTTGTTTTGGTTTTTTTTTTAAAGGCCAGTCTGTAACTGTGTCTGAGGTACTTTTTATACGGCTGTGGTGTCCTGGTGTGCTCTAAGTTCCACTGACAAACACACGCCAGGTCACTTGCTGCTTGGTGCTCACTCCTGTCAGTGCTGGGTCCAATAAGAACCAGCTGTGAATGCATCTGAGCTGTCTCTGATACAGTTCCAAGTCTGGAAAAACTAATTCCTGCCTTTCTTTGCAGACAGTGTTGTGCAATGGCCTGAGCTCACTAAATTCTTCTGTTGTTCAACAGCAAGTAACCTAGGTACCACATCTGCTTTAATGGCAACTGGCATGTCGAGGCGATAGAAGTCTGGGAGGTTTTTGCACCCTAAATTCTGCTTATACCCACTCACCTTTTTATGCTGATGGGATTACAAGAAATCAGGACAACCATTGCATCTTAGCCATACTATTTTGCCAGCTATGTGGACCTGAAAGGCACTGGTTTTTGGCAGAACTCCAAGAATCAGGTCAATTCTGTTGCGGCTGTACACACAAAACCACTGTTAGGGAGTTTCTGTTAGCTGCTTATAGAGTGCTTTGAGGAAACATTTTATAGGAAAGATGTGAAATGGTACCATTTCATTAAGGTGGCTAATTATGAAACCATATGGAAAATCAAATGATAAAGCAAGAAAAACAACCCAGGCGCTTTGGTATGTGGTATTGTAATGTTTCCTGGAAGGGGTGAGCTTGGCTAGCAAGATTTCCATCATTATCCCTTTCCTCTTCTACCCACTACATCCCTTGGCTCTGTAGTGCTCTTGCAGGTGTTGTTTGTTGCAAAATACATCTAATCCCCAAGGAATCTTGATGAGTTCTCAACATACAATAAGCTATTTGTGCCATCTGAACTCTATTTCTACTTTTGGAGTGAGAAGTGTGCTGTGGTTTTTCTTCAAGAGGTTTTTACGATCTGCCTTAATCATTTTAGTGTTTACAGGTCTGCAGTTGTTGACAGCATTAATTGTATTGTTTGTTCCCTTTCCTTCTGCAAGTAGTCTGATGTTACACAGAAACACCAGTTTCCTATTTTAGTATTCCAGAGAGCAATGTAGTTTTCATGGGCAGTTTATTTTCTGCAGCTGTACTGCAAGGGTCCAAAATGAGAACTGAAAGATAGAATCAGTTAATCATCATTAATATTTGTCCTTTATCTTCATAAAATACTAATGTTAAGATAAGAAAATGGCCACAAATCTAGTTTGCAACAGCACTGTGTTTACAACTTGCAATGTTAGCAGCCTGCAAGCTGGTCAATCTTTGTAAGCAAATGGATATTCTAATTTCTCATTTCCTTTCCAGTAAATACAGCCTATATTCAGGGCCAGGATAATCAGCTCCCTGAGTCAGTGGAACTTCTTAAGTTGTCCATAGACTACATGCTCACAGCTCAGGACTAGCTTGGGTTTAGCAAGACTAATTATCAAAGTGAAAAAGCAGTAAGAATCAGTTCTCGAAAGAGCTCCACTGATCTTAGAGGATGTAGCCCAGTTACTGTTAGGATAAAAAGTAGAAAAAGCCAAGGACTACAATGGGTGTAGAGGCCAAAAGTAGTTATAAAATGGAGGGGTGGCCTGCACAAGGACTTGACAGTTTAGGAAATGGCTGTTGAATGTGGAAAAAGGTTCTGTCCATGCCTGATGTTATACTCGGGTTTAGGGTTAACAGAGAGACGAAGCCTCAGTAAACACTGACCCAAATCAGAACCTGAATCCTTGTTCCTGGCCTGAGCCCATGATCCCCCAAGTTATGGCACAGAGGAATGAGTTGCCAGGCATCTAATGTCTGCACAGCATACCCTTCCCTCCCTTAGGTGCCTTGTTCCACCTGGTGCTTCTAACCCTAGAGTTCTTCTTTACCCTAACACTAACCCCAGAAGTTGGCTGATCAATATGTAATAATGCCCAGTTATGGCCCAGACAAATACTCCTGTATTTATTAATTTTGTGTGGCTGATCTATTATTTTGGTTACCCTTTTGCACTCTGTCCATGCTTGGACCTGTGTCTTTCTCCTAACCCTAGGAATGGGCTGAACCTCAACTTGTGGCCACCAGGCATGACCCAGACACCATGGGGGAAATGCTTGTACAGCCAACCTCCTGTTCTGGCAGCCCTTTTCCATCCCACAGCAGTCAGAGCTATTCTTTCAAGGTGATGAGCAGACTGGGTGGTGATCATCCAGCCCTCATTACATCATGTTCCTAAGAACAAGTACATTACCAAGAGAAGAGAAGAAATGCCTTTTCTCCAGACCTATTCTGCTTGGCAGACAGACAGCTTCTGTCCTGGTCTGTACTGAGGCTTGCTGGAGCTACCCCCTGACAGAGCCTTCCCCAAATCCTCCCTGTCATAGTCTGTGCTCTTCTTGAAAAATGCCCTCTCTGGTGGGACAGTTTGGAATGTCCTTTCTCCAAGCTCACAGTTTCAGAAGGTTGAAAAACTGTGATATTTCAGGACTGGTCTGTGTTCAACAACTTCATTTTAAATGTAGCCTTAAATAAATGATTACTAACCCAAGCCACTCAGCTGGGGACCAAAGCACTGTCAAGCCCATGGAAACATGCTAACGAATGCAATGCTGACCAAATGTCGAGTACATCGTGTCACATTTTTGAGAAATGTCACAAGGTAAAATATTCATTCTTTGGCAAGAGGAGGTCTCAGCTAGGAGGTGCCAAAGGAATTCACAAAGCTTTGGAAATCTCTACGTATCCCTTTCTCTAGGGAAAGAGAACTTGAACATGATTTCCTTGACTGTTTACATCTGAAAATGAAAGCTGGAAATCCGACAAGGACACACGAATTTCAACACAGTTTGTTGCCACAATTGGCACTCTGTGGATTATTGATTCTGAAGCTGTTGATCTTGTTCTCAGGGATCTGTTTTGTAATTTATAGGGTTTGCATTTTATAACCTAATTGGAATTTGCAAGATTTTTGTGCGTGTTTGTTTATAAAAATCAAGGCTGTGTACTGAGTTTTTAGTTCTCTGCTGTGCTAACATAGATATGAGCAGGGTGTATTCAACAGTCCAGTCACTGTTAACTCAAGGAGATGCAGGTAAGCCTGGCCTTGGATGAAACAACTAAGATCAATTAAGGAATAGAAGGTCATTAGAACAACTTCTCCTTGTAATATTTCTGAGATAACAGCTGATACAAATTCTGATGTGAAAGAATGCACTTTGCTCAGCAATTGTCCCCCACACTGGACTTACCATGCTGCCAGTGTTATTATTTGAGATTTCAAGACTCTTCCCCTGTGGCTGGTGGTGTGTTTGGTGTAAGCACAGGTGTGTTGCAGCACAGCACTGTCTAAAGCAGCAGTACCTGAATCTTCACCCTCCCCAGATTTACTCTGCCCTGAAAAATAAAGTGGATCACAGATCTTGGACCCTTAAGCACATTGTACAGTACTCTACCCATCTCCTTTGTTGTGGGCACTTGAGCATCTAAGGTGTTGCCATAGTCTGTGCATTTCCCAGCCTCCATGTCATCCTCTGCCTGTGTTTGGGTGGAAAACTGAAATAATTTTATTCTAACAACTAAGGAAAGGTGGCTTAGAGACATTCAAGATGCACTCTGCTGCAGCTCCTGGGAAGAGTTGTTATTTTCTGTGTTGGTGAACTAGCTAGAACTGGTGGCAGTGAATTACCCCAGTAACCGGGGAAGGCAGGTTCTTTTGTTTGAATATGCTGTGAGCATTTGTCATGTCATTAATAACATGGCATCAATTGCCTCTCATTTGTTTAATGCTACCTTCCAGGCCTTCCGATCACATCTGTTAAAAATCTCATGGTTGAGCTGGATATCATGTACTCAGGGTTGCTGAAGCTTTGTGGTGCAGGGTTTGCAGCAGAAGCTCAGAGAGAGCAAGCCACTCCAGGTACTTCCCCTGCTTCTCTAGTAGGTTCTGAATCCCATCTCAAAGTGTGTGCTAGGAAAGAGAAGTTACTGTTACTGATTTTGGCTGTCTTAAATTCAGCATGGATTTCTGGTCTGATCTGCATAGCAGCTACTATAGGATAAACCAAAGCTGTAAGGACACCTACAAACAACTTACTCTTTTAAATCTAATCTGAGGGTTTTATTGAACAGGTCCCCACGACAAAATTGGAGAGTGCTGATAAAATTACAATAGTTCCCACTATGGACTTCAAACAAACTCTTAATCGGCCTGTCATTTCATACCCCCATTATAGAACAAAAAGTAAAGTTGGGTGCCGTTTCTGTCCAAAAAGCTCCAGGCTAGCACACAATTTGTAAACTCTGTTTATGACAATCACTGGTTTGTGTCTTTGCTGATTTATATCCTAGTTGAGTGAATAAGCCTTGTACTAAAATTGATTGGCAGATTGCTGGCTGTCCTTAACCTCTGGTGGTACAGAGGATGTTGAACTATTAGCAGTGCTGGGAAGGAGTACAAGTTAGCCAGGAACTGGTATTTCATCATGTCACTATGGTGGTACGAGCTCGCTGATAGCCTGTGATGATGGATCAGGACAGTTGGCCTTGGGGAAAGTCTTGCCTGTTTAAGGACTAATATGGGGAGAGGCAAGATAGCTGTCCTGCCTCCAGGCTGTTTCTGTATAAGAGAAACAGACCACTGGACTGTTTTGCCAGTTAGAATGGAAAGTGTGTTTGGTTTATGTCTCATATAAATAATAAAAGTAATAAAAAGACACAAATACCACACCACAAATGAAGCGGTGAGGAACAAATTCAAGAAAAAAACAAGTAACTGACCAAAGCACATTAACCACTCGGAATTACGTCTGACCAGTCTGCAATAAAGGGCCTTATTAGCCTCTACACTTGATGTGCTCTGTTGATTTAAGGACCTAGGGTTTTTTTCCTGCTTCTGGCAAAAACAAGAAGCGATGAGGATAATGGTGTTCATGAATGCCCCTCACTGGGGAGGAGAAGGGTGCCAGGACTCCTCTTGTTCACTCTTGTCTCTGCCCAGAAGGCCAGTCAGTGCTTGCTCTGTTAGGAGACGCTGGCAGGAGTGTATTTCCTTGGCAGAAATGAAACCTTTTCTGCACACACACACACAAAATAGTACGCGATGTCCTCTTTCCTGAAGCACTGGAAATGAGTATAATGCTGTTTCCTTGCTCAGACATCCAAGCCTGCCTTCCAGAAGTGCTGTGCCTGAGTCCCAGCCCCCAGCTCTGCGCGCCACTGGCTGGGTTGGGGGCTGGGCTCCCACAGCTGCAGCCCTGTGCTCTGGCCTCTTGTGAGAGCTCTGTCTCCAAGGGGACTGCTGAAGCCAAGTTCACATTCAAACAGTCTGTGTCTTGCCATCTATCAGCCTATATCCTGGCCAGTGCCTTCTCGTGTCTGCTTCTTTGAAATGCAGGGCTATTACATTTGTTTGGCTACTCTATTTAGATCAAATGTAGGTTTATGGTGTCTTGTAGGTATCTGAAGGTTGTTGTCATCTCCTCACACAGTCTTTTGTGAAAGTAGTTTCTTGGCAATGGTTAACTTTGTGTTTAGGAGGACCAATTAATATTTAGGTGATTTTTTTTAAAAAAAATATACTTGATCTTTAGATATGTGTTTTTCTGCCTGTGTGTGGTTCACAAAGGTCAGCCTTATTCAGTGCTGAGGAAAACACCATGGACACCTTCTGCTGACATAAGCTGCCATTAGCAGAAGCATATCAAATATATCAGCAGACAACAGGAGTTCTTAAGTGCTTAGGAAAGATTCTATTAGTTAGTGTACATATTTTAGTTATTACTACATTTCTGACCTTTATTAGATGATTACTTCACACAAGAAAACTCGCAGACCAGCCGTGCTGCACCATGAGGAGGGCGGGGACCGCTGTCTCTGCTCTAGGAAAAAACTTATTAAAACTAAAATATGTTGTTTATAAGCATTTGGTTGCAAAATAATCTACCTGGGTAATTCCTTGGGAGGAATGAATTTTTGGTCTGCAAAAAGAAGCAAACAATTTTCAAATCGCTTGGTCTGGTGCATTATGCACCAGGTGGGTGACACTGCAGGGTGCCCCCCTGGCTGTGGGTGCCAATGGAGAAAAATCTGAGACTGAGCAGACTACCAGGGTCTGTCTGAAGACATTTTTTCCAGATACCAGGAACTATAATCTTTCCTGGCTTCCTTGAAATGCTGAGTGCTAAAATAAGTATTGTAGATGGAAAAAATTAAGGAGAACACACAGGTCAAATGGAGTGGAGCCCCAAATTTCACATTTTAGGTTTCCATCAGAAATAGAATTAGATTAAGAAAGATGAAGATAAAGGTGATGATACATTAGGAAAAACAAGAGAAAATTCTGTGGGATTTATATTACCCCCAAAGAAAACACATAGCCCTTGTAAGTCTCAAAAACAAAATAATCTTTTACTGAATACAGTAAATCAGGTTTTCAGCATAGAACAAATAATTTTTGAAGTGTAAGGGAAGCAACAGTTCTGTGATCTGGAAGGCAGGGCCAGCACAGGATGGTGCAGCCTGCTTGCCAGGACAGAGCCTCCTGGGGACGTGAATTAAGCCACTGATCAATCAGCTGTTTCAGTCTTCTTGGGGATCCCTCTGTGCAATGTTTACAATATATACTTCTCACAATTTATACTGTGGTTGAAAGGCAGTTATAACAACTTGTGGCTACAGACTTTTCTATAGTTAACTAGAGTTTTAAGTTATAAAATTGAAGTGGCTTGGGACACCCCTTGTAAAGAAAGTGCTGCCTGTCTAGAGGTCAGCAGAGGTGTTGGAGCTGCATCTCCCCAGGAAAAGTGGGGAGGAGTATCTGGTGCTGTCTTCTTGTGCTCTCTTTGGGAATGTGCTACTCCAGGAGCATGTTAGACATGTTAGCCCTGAGAACCCTGCACAGGATAACTTCTCCCTTCTCTGCAAAGTCACTTGGAGGGTGTGTGTCAAGGGGGATATATCCAAGTTGTAATTCTTAATTCTGTGGGATCTGTGCCAGAATACTGCAGGCGTGCCTCCAGTCGTATCCCAGAATTTTGAAAAACTTTGAAAAGAAAAAAAAAAGTGAAAAACATAACCCTACAGTATCTCAGAGGAGCCTGTTTAAGCAAAAATATTCTAACTGAAATGAGGCCTGGAAATGCACAAGCTATTGAGTCACCTTCTATCCTGTCATTCCTTCTCTTTCACTCTTACCACAGCACATTTCCCCCATATGTGAAGGCACTCTGTCAGCACTTCATTGCAATTAGCTTGGTTGCACTGGGAATGGCTTTTAATGAGGCAGCTTAATCCTGCCTGGTCTCAGGAGTGCAACTGACAGCAGGGAGTTGTGTGCAAGAGGTGCAAGGATACAGAATTTGCAGGGAAGTGTGAGCATTGTGCAAATAATCCTGTGAATCTGATACATATGTTCTGGGTATTGACTCATGCTAGAAGTTTAATTTGACGTGAACAGGGAAAGAGACTTATCAATGGCTTGAATCTGATGGTTGCTGAATGCTCTCAGTTCCCTATAGAGCTTGAAAAGTTGGTTCCTGGTGCTTTTTACTGTTCCCTTCTTTATTCAGTATTCTCCTGTGAGAATCTTTATCTTTATTTATGGGCATGTTTTTTGTCTGGGATGTTAATTGAAGCCTTTTTTATAAACAAGACATGTATGCATGTTAAGCATGGAGGTTGTGTACCCACAAATTCTACAGGGAATTTTAAACAGAGGAGTCTGCAGTGCAACAGCTGCCCTGGATTAAAGTGCCATTGGGTAGGGACAGACTGTTGTGCATGCAAGGCAGCTGTCTTGGGGAATCTGCTGTTTGCTTAAATTGATTTTTGGGGAAAAAAATTGTTTCTTGGGAAAGAGAGTGTTTGTCAGTGTGAGACTATCAGACCACACTGAGGGAAAAAAATGATGCTTTTTTCCCTTTGTTTTAAGGGAAAGCAAGTTTATTTTCAAAAGCAGAATCAAGTTCAGAAAGCGGGGCTGTGCTCCATAGGATTGTGTATTTTTTGTACCCCTTGGCTCCACCAAGGTGTCCAAAATGTTCAAGGGTTCTTAGTCTGACATTGCTAATGCTAGTAAGAACAGACAGAGTGCAGCTCTTCTCTCGTTGAAAGCCTCTTTTAGTAGCCTTGTGCAAAGCTCTCTAAAGCTAGTGGAAATGTCCCAGCTAACCTCAGTGGGCACTGAGCCAGGTAATACATCCCATCTGTCCTAGTCACCTGTGGATGTGCAATGGAATGTGCTTAAACTGTGCAGCACAGTTCAGGAGTTTTTTTAATATGTAACATCTTTCTTGTAAGTACTGGAGCACAATGCAATCCTTTTGAAAAACATAAAAAGTCTCCCATAACTCACCAGCACACAACAAAAAAAACCATAGCCACAACTAAGAAAAAAAAAAAAAACAGCAAACAAACATACAACTCCACCACCAACAAAACAAAACAACCCACCAAAAAAACCCCAAAAAACAACAACCCCCCCCAAAGGACCATCCAACCAAACAAAAAAACCCAAACTCAAAAACAAACCCCCAAAAATATTAAAGGCAAATCCTAAAAATCTGCTTCTGAGAAACTCATTTATTGTGTGAAAACCGGAGTCCAAAATCAGTCCAGAGAAGTTCTGTGAGACTAAAAGAAAACAGAATTTCCTGCTGTAACACAGCAGATGAGGCTGTGAGCCACTGTATTTGGAAAGAACATGTATATGAGCAAATGGATCACAAGTGCTTTATAAACTTGTTCTCTTTAGTGTTCTCAAGCTGAAGCCACCTCTCTGGGCAATAAAGAGATATAACTCCTGTGCCTAAGAGAGGTAAAAAGTAACTGGCCTGGTGTTTTACTTCTCTTTCAGCCTTCACATTTTAAAACATGGTGCCTTGTCCTTTGAAAGTTTTTTTCAGTATCTTTAACTTTATTTCAGACCTGTGGTGCAGAGATTCTTTTCCTAAAATGCCTGTACCTAGCAGCTGATGAAATCCTTGTCAGAAGGATGTCATCAGTCATCATTAGAGATGTCTATCTTTTGACTTTTTTGAGGCTATTCTGATGATTCTGGCAGCTAAGGAGTCTGAGGGAGCAGAGGAGGCACAGCACGAGGAGCAGCACCTCTCTTCTTTCAGCAGGATCTGAGCTCGTATCTTGCTTGTTAGCTGTGATATCCCCTTCCTCTGGATCCTTGTTTTCCTTCCCCATGCTGCTCATCTTCTAAGACCTTTCTCCCAAGTGCTGGAGATGCCCATTGACAACTTAGTCTTTTTAAAAGCCTCTTTATATGCTTCCTCTGTGCTTGAGTGGAAAACTTCATTAATGACAAACTCATTTTTAGAAACAAGCACATTTTCCTTACAAGCCTCTGCTGGAAGAGGGTGAGAGTTTGTATTTTCTTCAGCTGTTAAAGTTGGCTTTTAAGTCTTTTTACTTAAATAGCTTGATTTATTTTGGTGGTCAGGAATTTACACATTCAGAGCTCTGGTAATGTGTACAAATATTTACAGGTGGCAACAACAGTTGGGATAACAGCCTTCTTCACAGCAGTTAGCAAGGTATCCAGAAAGAACTGAAGCCTCAAGAGACACAAGCAACAAGAGACAAGCAGCTTATTCAGTGGAGATGGCTGATCTCCATTGTGATTTTGAATTTGCTTCTCTATCTTATTAGTCTAGGTTCTTGGAAAGAAATGTTACCAAAACTATCTTTCTTAGTTACTTTCTTGGTTACTTACTTAGTTCACTTTTCACAGAGCCTTTTGCAGAGCAATTTCCTATATGCCCAGGATTAGAGCTCAGGGTTGGAGAACAGTTAATGTTTGATATCTCACCTCATATTTTGTGAGCTTTCAATCAGATAAAATTGACATTTGTATGTAGCTGGTGAGGCAGCTTCTCTCCACAGCTAAGAAGGTATGGGCTTCTACACATAGTATGTTCCCCACAAGAAAGAAACAGGATTATTCTAGAGAATCTACCTCTTCTGTTAAGATACATAAGAAAATTGGCAGAGTTTCCTAGCCTAAAGCAGGTCCTCTTCCTCATCTCTTGTAAGTCATCAGTTGCAGACACCAGCACGGTCTCTGGATCAGTTCCTATGGAGCTTGGGTCATGGCAACAGTGGTGCTTTCATCAGATGAGAGACTCTGCTACTGAGACTGGGGAAAACTTGCCCTCGTGTTAGTTCCTGCCTTTGTGTCAGAGCTGGTGTTCATGTATGTGACTGTAAAGCAAACCACACCAGAGACATGTGCACAGTGAAAACTAAATGTTTGGGACAGAAGGAAGGGGAGGAAAATTAATTTTCACCCAGATCATCTCCTTGATTATCTCATGGTTGCATTGTTAATCCCACTGAAAAAGATAGAGGAGAATGTAAAATTGGCTCTTGTGACAGCAGCCTGCACTCAGGTCAGCGTGAGGCAAGTGTAAAACCACTGCCCAAACCCAGGCTGTACAGATCTCACATTTGGCAGGAGAATCAGAAGCACAGTTCTCCACAGCCTTTGTTTTGCCATTTTAAGCATCTGGTTTAGTAAAAAACAGTGAATGAAAAGATGTAACTATGAAGAGTATGTGGTATGGAATTCATGCAAAATATTGATATCCAAAACAGTTTTAAATCTCTTTAGAGCCTAATGTGCTCTGAGGCCATAACTGTATTTTGATCTGATTAGAATGTGTCCACAAAAACCATGACATGCCACAAATGCTACTTGATTATTGAGTTCAGCTTTCAAGGCCTTGTCCCTTTACCTCCCTGCAGATGAAATTGTGAGAAGATACTAAGAGCCTGAAAGCTTCAACCTGAATGAGTCCTGAACAAAATAGTATCTTTTTCTTGAAGTTGTAATGAGCTTTCTAAACAAGCTTCCTAAAGCTAGGTAGTTCAGTTCATCAGGAGAAAAGTACTTGGAATGTGGATATGGCCGGATTATGAAGTCTGTTATTTATTCAAAATGTATTGCAGCATGACTGCCCTAACTTGCATCTCTTTAAAACTCAAGAAAAGCCAAGCTGAATGTGCTAATGGCTGGAGTGGTGCTTGGTGGCCATGCCTAACAGCAGAGAGTAGCACGGGCAGTGCTGAGCGGTAGGAGCTGGGGCTGGCCTGTGAATGCTGCACACGGGAGCTGCTCTCGGGGCAGCACAGCCTGCCCCGGGGCTGCTGACAGTGCAGACAGCTGCGGGGTGTGGGATGGTGGTGCCTCATTGCCCGGCTCTCTGCAGCACCAGCGCCAAGCTCTCCTTTGATTCTGACGAGTGCAAGCTGCTTTAAAGCACTGCATGAGGTAACGTGCCAAGGTGTGCTTCAGTGTCTCAGCAAAGAACAGAAATCACAGCTGCTAAAAAGCTTTCAGAGATAAAAAAACCCTCCTGCCTCTAAAGCAAGGCTTGTTTGGGAACGAAAGATGCATCTAGTAATGAAGCAAGAGGTGACCATGATGTTCCCTATGTAGCACTTGATGACAAGTTGCTGAGAGTGATTTCAGCCCTAAGATGTCTGTACAAAAGTTTTATCAAAGATCCCTGGCCACTTACCTTGGCAAATCCAGTCTTAATCAAGTTATGAGAATTATTACTTAGCCTAAAAATGTCAAAAAATTGTGTAGTTAAACCAAATCGATGGAAGAACAAGTTATGGCAAGTTTAACCATGTCAAATGAGGGTCAGGTTGCTCTCCTAATCAAATAACTTTGCCAAATATTTACTAAAATAGGACAGACTCTTGTAAAAGTATAAATAGTTTGTTAGTTATTTAAATAAAAGATCCTTACAAGCCTTATTTGGTATGATTCTTTGATAGTGTTTATGAGGAGGGTTTTAATAGCAGGATTTCCATTGTGATTTTTCACTAGTGAAAAGTATTTTCTTTTCCTGGCAAAGTAGATTTTCCCTATAAAAATCTGATAGAAAATCTAGTACTTTGTAAATTATGAGATTGTAAGCACTCCATACACGAGCTTTACCACTAAATTAGTATTTGATTTAGAGTGTTGCCATTTGTGGGTTTTGATGAGATATTTTGTTGCCATTTTGCAATCAGCAAGTTCTGAACCTCTGATAAGGAAATAGTTGGATATGCATGGAGGAGGGGGAAAGCTTACAGTCTTTTGCCCAAACATGTTCTTTGTGCATGCTTGTATTTACAGAACAGGAAAGACAGACAGTTTTAAAATGTAGTATTAGAGAACATACCTAAGATAATGCAACGTGAATATTGATAGTAAATGTGCATATTTTTAGTCTCCCTGATCTTGTGGAGTTGGGAATGCCTGTATTCATGTCTTGTTCCATCCTGTTATGTACAATTCACAACAGTCCTTAAAAGGAACTCCACGGGAAGGAGTTAGAAGATCCAAATTACTCTCTAATAGTATGGAAGTCCTGTATAAGGAAATTTAAGAACTTTAGGAAGTGAAAAGTAGAGTATAATTACATATTGGGCACTTCTTAATATGTGGGAAAGAGCAGAATTATTTGATTCAGTTTTGGTGCCATAGGTATTAATACCACACATCCAGAGTATTTACAAATGGGATGAGGATGAGAAAGTATTAAAAAACCTAATGTGAATGGATAAATCAGAAGGTATCCCTGGTGAAAAGATCAGGCAATGAGTGCTCACCAGGTTAACCTGAATCATCTTCTTGGTTATCCTGTGTCTAGTATATATCAAGTTTTGGCAATCATAGTCCAACTTAGCCACATGAGGGACCCTTGAGATAGAAAATGTCACATGAAAAAGGTTGGGTTGTGGTAGAGAGAGATTAAAACAAAGATTCAGCAATATTTTCAGCCAGTCCATGTATGAAAAGCAATTTGGCCTGAAGTGTTGAAGGCTGAACTCTGGCTGCAGATTTGAAAATAGTATTATGTCGATATATAATTTTTGCTGCTATTTTTAGTATTCTGATTGTGTAACCTGTAGTTGTGCTGGTGAGTGTTTATAAGGGTCATCTTTGGCTTTGGTGGAAGTGGCTGTAAGTTTTGCCAACATTTTCAACTTCTGCTTTCTAGTTTTTTTCTTTTTGTCCAACGTCACTCAAGGAATCTATCAGAGTTAGGTGCATATTGTACTGAGGCACAGTCACAAGTATAGAAGCATTCTTTACTTTCTGGATGTGAAAATGGCCTGCTCTGAAGTGATTTCAACCCCACGGTAATAGCTGGAGCTATTGGAAATTACTGATTCCGAGAAAGGATTGAGCCTGGTGTTTTCCAGGCATAGTGAGAAAACCAACCAGAGTCCCAGCTGCCAGCCACCAGAAGCTGGTGAAAAAAGATGGGGGCTGCTCACTTTATTTTGCTGAGGCTCCATCCTGACCTCCTGTCTGTCTGCACGTCATAAGGAGTAATAAGATATAAAATTATTTTCAGTTGAAGATCGGTTCCACCCATACAACCATAGATATTTGGAGTATACATCATTCCCTGCAGTCACCCAAGAGGAAAATGAATCTAGCTAAGGGCTAGACTGCCATCTAACTCTAAGCATAATACTCTATAATATTGTTTCAAAAGTCTGGAAGTATTCCAGCTATGTGATCAGATATATTTGAGTCCAAATGATACCTAAGCAAGTGAGTCAATAAAGAGATTAATCATAGATGAAGCAACTAAAAAACATGTCAAATAACTGAAAAAGGACCAGTAGAAAATGGAAACAAAACATAAGGAGTGCAAAACCATAGCAACCGTCGCTGTTGCTGGCTACAATAGGCTTGTGTTAACTAGAAATAGAACAAAGTAATGCAAGGGATCGGAAAATAAAAGATAAAGGCAGTTTCAGTATTTTCTATTGTAAACCATGCCATTTATGGAGTAATACAGCAGAAAGCAGCACTGCTTAAACAGACAGTGTAAAAAAATGGGAATAGATAATTCCGTGAATGAAATGCATTCTACATTTTAAAGTATTCAACTGCAGAAAATACAAAGTGTTTGCAGTTTTTTCCTTAAAAAAGAAAATACTGCTGATGCAAGCAGATTGTGATTCACCTCTCTGTGAAACATCTGCAAAACAATCAGTCATGGTTAAATTGCAGTCTTTAACTGTTTATATGAAAAGCAGTTTCAGTGCTAAAGCCTCATGAAATATAATGGCAAAGTGAGATGTCCTTTTCAGCAAAGAGAGGCAAGCAATAGTGCCAAACTTGTAATACTTGAAAAATTAGGGAAAAAACAACAAGCCTGAAAATAGACAACAGAAAAGAAAGTGAACAGCAAGATTTTGCATTTCTGTTAATGTGTTTCGAGGGGTTGGGAGTTTGCCGGTACAATATAAAAGGTGGCTCCACTTCAGGAGATTTTAAAGCCTGGATATGTTTTATACCTGTAAACATTCTCAAAGAGCTGAGGGTGAGGATGTGGAAATCAAGCTGGGTGTTGATGCTGTGCCTCAGGCTTTCTGCTCCCAGGTTTCCTAATATGCCTGCGGGTGGATTTCTTGCTGTTTTATGCGCACTTTTATACATACTAGTAGAGAAAGTCCCCCTGTGGGCAAGAAATTTGGGTCTGTCTTACGGGCTATCTATTAACAAATCTTAGAGGTTTCTACTCTTTAGCAGTTTTGGTAGAAAAAATCCAAAGTGGATAAATAAGAGATAGGTGTACAAAGAGTACAATCACTAAAACCTCTTTACTGCAGGAGATGAGACCAAAAGCCAAGGTCTACTAGGTAATATGCAAGGAGAAATGTATCAGTTGTTTAACTGAAGGGTGTGTTGAGTGAAAGAACATGCTGGATGGGGGAATAAACAGCTGGGACTCATTTGATTGTAACACTCAAAGCACCAGACAGTAGTGTCAGAATTTCTGCAAAGCCAAGGAATCCTCAAGAGAAAATGTTCATCTGCTGACTTAAATGGAATACTGGGAAGAATAGCATCAGACAAATTACTTTAACCTAGCTTTGCTCCAGTGAATACTATTTGATGAGGTAAATTCTAGAATATTCACTCTAAACAAATTGTTTGCACAGCATCAACTCCTGTCTTTCCTTAGTGTTCTGCACCCAGTGTTCCTCTGGACACAAATGAAAATATTTGGTGGGGACACAATATGTTTTGAGAAAATATTCCAGAAACACGTAACAGCAGCATGCCAGAACTAGTTATGTGTTTTGGAATTGAGACAGAGCTCCCATTTTTTTTTTAATAGATATCATTGATATTGGGAAAGTATGGAGATGGGAAAGCCTGAAACAAACAAACAGGAAAAGTTGAGCAACTCTAGTCATGCTAGTGCCCTACAATGGAGGAAATGTTTCTTGCATGTTTACTTTTATGTGGAATTCCTTGCTTAATAATTTAGCAAAACTGTTTTGCTATCTTTTCAAAGGTGAGGAGGGATGGGAAAGTGAGCTGGTATTAAACCACCTTGGCCAGTGATGTTATTTTATCCAAAATATCAAATTTTTAATCAGCTATTTCTGATCTGAACTTCAGACTTCAACACCAACACAGCCGCAGTTGTACAACAGAAAAACAGTAACAGAAAAATTTCAAGAAAAATATGATTTCAAAAGCATTGAGCAGAGCAGAAGAGATAATTTGTGTTTTTTAAAACTGCAGACAAGGAAACCATAGAACCGTGGTCATATATGTTCTCTATACAAGCATAGGGGAGATTTTGATGTGTCCTTTTCAATGGCTGTGTGTTATCCACACACACAGCCATTGAAGTTGGATTAAATGAGCTTGAAAATATAGTTTGATACATTTGCTCTTCTAGCAAGGCCTATCAGGAAAACACTCATGTCTCTCCCACAGCCTAGCCCCTTCATCCCCTTGTGCTCTCCTTATAGTTCATTATCCCCCAAGTAGTGCTCGTGCAGTGCTGTGGTGATCTGCCTCTCTGAGGGGACACAGTGGGATGCTCCATTGTCTCAGTGGTTCACTCTGCAGCAAGGCTAAAAAAGCAGCTGTGACAGGCTGGGGAGTTGAGAGGGCAGAAGGTGTTCTGCAGGAGGGATCCTCTTAAACCAAGAATGTTTCTGGAGGAAGGGTATTTTTGCTGCTTCCTTCAGGCATTGCATCTCAAGAATTTGAAATCTGTAGGTTATTGTCACAATCTAGAAAGTAAACACAGCAAAACCTACAGCTGATCATACCATGCATTTCATTTTTCCAAGTGGTCCTTTGAGTAATTTAAGGAAACTCACTAAAAACTGTGTGCTGTATTCTGGCCATAAGGGTCTATGGCATTTCCCTGTAGGACATAAGGATTACCCTTCAATTCCTACCTCATTTAAGGTTTAACTTGAAGCTAAACTGTTGTTGGGGTCTACATACAGCTCAGTCAAATCTACTCTGGAAGAGTCTCAGAGCAAAGAAATTAGGAGATTAGTCACACCAGCTTGCCATGAGACTTTGCCTTATATGTCACACAGGAATTGCGAAAGGGAACTTTGGAATTATGGAACTGTGCACAGCTGTAGAAATACATGAATAGCAGCAACAGCAGAAGGCACAAGTGAGTTGGTGTTGCCCCACAAAGCCAGGACCTGAAAGACTCTGTTGTTGCTTTGTACTTCTGATAGAAAATGCACTCCCAGGCAACACTGTTCTGTGATGGCTGGGTCACTGTGTGCTGTGACATGTCTCTATCCTGAATGTCTCATTCAAAGAAAGGTTCATATTTGGGAAATCTTTGTTTATGAGTTATCTTTATCATCCAAGAGGAGGTGGCCTGCACGTGGGAGGCTGTGCCTTGACACAGAGGCCTGAGCTTGGTGATGAGAGATACAGAGTTTGGACAGTGGTCCTGGCTTTTTGCACCTGTGCAATCTTCTGATTGTGCACTACACTTTTGGAGAGATGAAGGTTCTGGGATGAATGTGCTTGTGTTACAGATGTGCCCCAGACGGTTGAAGTAGCTTAATCACCATGAGAGGAATGGGGAAACAGACACAGTTCCTCCCATGGTGGCTGCTGACATGTAGAGGTGGGCAAGATGGGATCCCTGATAGATGCTGGTATCTTGTTTAATTAATTATTATTGGTTGTATTTTTATTTTGCTTAGATTTATAAACACCCAGTACTGAACAAATATTAGATTTTTGTGGGTTTTCCCTACACAGAAACACCCACAATTCTCTCTGTAGTATAACATCACTTTCCTTCAGGGCAACTGTTGTCAGGAGCAATCAGTATGGCCAAGTATTTCCCACTGCCTCCACCCAGTCAGGAGGTTGTTGAATAAATCTGATTTAGCCTGCACTCACATGGAAGCAGGATACTGAGGGAGTTTGGGTTTTTTCCTCCTGTTCATTGGTAGCTCAAAGAAATAAACAGACTTGTTAAACTTAGAAAATCTAATTGATTCCAGCTTCAGAAGTGCAAAAAAGATCTACAGAACTAAAAGTCTCTCTCTTTGATTTTTCTCTGTGAGACAGTAGATATAAATATTTTCATTTAGAATTTAATTTTTTTGAATGCTGATGAATATAAAAATCAATTGTACTCAGGTAAATTAAACTCTTCCCTATGAGGACCTTTTGATAAATCAGGATTTTTTTCCTCTGGAAATGAAAACTTCCTACTGAGACACTGGCCAACACTTCTCACTTGCAGGTTTTGGGCTAGGGACTTGAGCTACCCTAATCTTATCAAACATCTATTCGACAGAATTCATCCTCCAAGGACATTAAGGAAATTTAACTGAAGTAATCTATTACAAACATACATTGATTACAGGATAAATTTTCAATGCTAAAGAAAATCAGCCCTGGGGTTTTGCAGCTATTCACTGGGAATCTTAGTATGATACAAACAGATTTGGGTTAAAAGCCAGACATATAACAGCTGTGTTTTTGGAAAACTAGGAACCTTATTCTAAATATTTTAAGCCAAAAGAAATGTTTTTAAAAATCTGCTATGCTTCAAAAATGTCTCATTGTGAGCAATTTCATTATCTTTAGGGGAACAAGGACTATTTAACTGTTTCTGGATCTTGTCCCTAACTGGTGACATATTTATTCCTAATTCAGGAAGAAAAAAATTAAAAAACCCTTGCATTTTAGACATTATAATTGAAGTTAGTAGTGTCACTTACAAAAGTAAATCTTTACAACACAACCCACCCCCCCCATATCTGTCAAAAAACAGAGAGGATTTAATTTCTAACTTCAGCAAAACCAACGGATTTAGGTGTTTCTAAGGGGTATTTTTAAATTAGTAAAGCACGTGGGGAGTGCTGTGTGGAGGAGTCCCTTCCCACCACCTCAGTGCTGGAGGAGCTCCGTCAGTCGGAGTCCAAGGTGGTGACTCCTGTGCCAGGTCTCAAGGAAGCTGCAGAGAGGCAGATGTGAGCCACAGAGGTCACTGTGTTGTGTTTCCTCACAGCAAATGGGTCACTCCATGAGAAAAAAACCCATAAGGATGTTAATTGTTCATCAGGGGCTCCGTGCTGGACACTGCTCATCACAGACTCATCAGCACTGAAAAGAGATGACATTTACCTGCTGGGTGGCACAGAGTGGTGGAACTCTGACTGGCAAAAAACGATCCTACTTGATCCTACTGCAATTATGAAGAGCTACTCTGTGTTCTAGTTTGAGGAAAGTCATCTCTGCTTGGAGAGGCAGAAATGAGGAGGGCTGCTAATGCATGCCTACTACATAACAGTTTGTGACAAGGGACACTGGTGATAACTGCAGCACTTGCTTGGGTGTGAAATGAGATGAAATTTAAGGAGAAGCAGGGTTTGGAAGGTCTGGTCTTCCACGAATAGCAGGCATACGGGTTCTGCCACCGATACCATAGGAACCCCCTTTACAGGGAATTTTGTATGGGTTGGACGCTTCTATTCTGCCTTCTGTACTAGCTAAACTTAAAAGAATTTGCAACTTTGTTTGTAAAATTTATTCAAAACCATCCAGCTATCCATCTCCCCCTTCCAGAGTTCCCAAGGGTGGAGATAACACTGCCTTAAGCAGGCAGTGTGAAAATTCTTATCACTCTTATACTCAAGCTTTCATGCAAAAAGTGAACCACGTCTTGGAGTGGAGGAGTGGACACGTGTTTCTACATTTCTACTGAAAAATGAGGCTGTTCCTGAATTTGCTGCAGCAATTCAGCCCAATTCTTTCAGGGGCAGGGGATTTGCAACTATTTTCTGAATTTAGCATGTGGGATCCTCTATGGAATGTCTTGTTGCATAATGCACTCCATTTCCACAGTGCTCTTGGGTGTTTAGAGAAGGCAGGTATCTTGCCAGGGTCAGTGAGCCTGTCCTAACCCAGGACTCCAGGGCTGGGCAGCCTGTCCTGAAGCAACATCTCCAGATGTTTGGAAACACTTGGGCTCCTTGGTGCCAGAGCTTGAGAACAAGGCAGCTCCTTGTAGATCTCAAAAGTAAACCCAGCTCCCCTTTCATTGCTCATCACAGACACCTGATTAGAAATCAAGCAGCTTGGAAATATTTGGAGCATAGAGAAGCTGGGATAGAGTTAGAAGAGGACCAGGGCAGGCTGACTTTTCTGAGTCACGTTCAGTTGGAATCCTGCTCTTGTATGTTCTGCTGCTGCCCCGTGATGCACAGGAGATCTGACAACAGGGACCACTTATAGGTGCAGTATGGTGTCCTGATCTACTTTAAAACACTTTATTTCAGCTGAGCCCCACTCTGCTGGCTTGGCAGGAGGCTTGCCTCAACGCCTGCCTTATTTTCCTTTTGTGGACTAACTCTTTAGTGGAATAATTACTGTACAAACTCCAAAGCCCAGCAAGTAGCTCTGCATTCCAGTTTCACAGGAAGTAAATTCCGAGCTTGCCAAGTGTTCTCACTCATGTGTGGCTGCTCAGTATCCCAGATCCCTAAGTCTGTTAGCAGGGGGTTACGTAATAGGCACACGCCGGCTCTGTGGCTTTTTATACAGAAAACCAGAAATGAATGAGTGTGATGTGGCAGGAAGCAGCTTGTATGAAAGGCCCAAGCGGAGATTGAGAGATGACAGTAATATGTTTTCAATACTAAGTTAAAGCAATGAAGTACTTACATGAGCAGCAATTCTGAAGTCCCTGAGGCTGTTTTTTAAAGGTATAAATGAAGTAAACCTCAAAAATTGCATGGTCAATTTATTTGACAGCATGAGCTTAAATTACCCTAACAGCTGGTTTAAAAAGTGTTCTCTTAAAAGAGAGACAGAAGTATTAAGGCAGCTGTCTGTCTTTTAGGAAACATGATGATGAAGGCAATAGGACTACAACAGTAACAGCCTTCTGTGAGATGAGCAGTCAAGGTTTGAACCACTATGTTGGGAGTGCAGTCACTGGCCCTGGGGCTGTGCATTCCAGTTTCAAGCTTTGTCAGTGTGTTTGTCTCCAGCCGTGGCCCTGGGTGCACCTCTGCACTGTGGTCTTGCTTCCAGCTCAACCTCCTTTTGCTGCTGACTGGACCTCTGCATGGACCTGGACCTAATTTATATCCCCTTCAGGGACTGCTGATGTGCCAGCACCCGTCTCCACCTGCCCTGGTCACATGTGGCAGGCCTGTGTGTGAGGGGACTCTGTGCTCTGGGCCACCTCAGCCTCTGGCTCACAGCCCTGCTCATGCTGCTCTTTGCTGGCCCTCAGTGGCACTTCCTCGCTGCTGGATCGCAGCCACTCCTTGTGCCAACCACCACACAGTGTCCCAGGGCTGGACACACCAACTCCACAGCAGCGTGGGGCTGAACCCCCCTGCACATCATCAAACTGCTACAGAAGCTGATGGAAATCACCTTCATCCTGTGCCATTTATGCTTCTCGAGGGGTAACAAAACTCCTCAAGGTGTCTGCCATGTACTCAGACTAAGACAATTGACAGCATGTTTCCTGACCTCTCTTTTCAGGTCACTTTTTCATGAGTACTGAGGGCATTGATTGCTTCTTGGGATGAGCTCAGGCTTTTGTTTAACAAATTTCCTGTTGCTGCAGGGACAACAGTTTCTTCAGTGTCCTTCCTACAGTTACCAGGCTTTGGGGTTCTTGCTGCAAGTCTGAACCTTGCTGATGTTTGTTGAGAATTATTTTATGTGGTGATATTTGGAGACCTTCAGAGTTCAACAGTTATAATGCAGATATGTTAGACTTGAACAAACATAACTCTGAAGCAAAATACTGTCCCAGTTTCCCCCAAGAAGAGGAGAGATGATACAAGGTGAAACTTTCAGTTTTGCTCTGTAGCAGGTGTCAAAGCTGGGGGGATCCTTGGTCTCTAATGGGTAGGGTTGAGACGATTTTGATCTGCTAGAATGCAAAATGACAGTTTTTGCCTACTTTATGTAGCATGAACAACCTGGGGAAAAAACAAACAAACAACAACAACAGCAACAAAACCAGCAACCAGAACAGGCTAGGATCTTACTTGCAGCCCTGCTGCAGCGGAGAGTGGCATGGGTGCTGAGGAGCAGACTGTGCTGTACTAGAACCTGGTGTTGTGTGAATGTTCCCTCATTCCCTTGACCTGTCTGGACCAAAATGTCTCTCCCCAAGAGGCAAGACCTTCCCTGGCAGAGCCTAGCTGAGCCTTGGGAAGTCCATATTTACCTGCCAAGGTTGTCCTCATGGGTCATAGACAGGCCAACCCAACCCAGTCTCAGTCAGGACCTGCGGCTCCAGCAGCACAGCAGTGTCTGAGCTTCACCTGTTTGCAAATGACTGGAAATAGAAATGCTATGCAAAAGCAAACCTATGTTTTGAAAGGGATATATAGAAAAATATTGCTAAATATCAGCAAATATTTTCAGGTGATTTTTGGTCCTTTCAAAATAGTGACTAGAATTTAGAGACAGGAGCAGAAATATTGTTCCCATCTTGTAGAATTAGAATCAAAACAGAGAAAAGATGGAGGAGAATTGATAATAATTAATTTACCAGGATGGTATCGCTCTCATTCAGTGTGCTCCAGTAAAAAGTAAATGAAAATCCAGGTTGTCTGAGCACATGAAGAAATAAACAGTTCCTGTGTATTTCAGAGAATGAACTTCTAATTGCTGTGATTCCCAATGGTTCCTCAGTTTACTCAGAGATGGTCATTGTCAGTACATTCTTTAAACATGAACTAAACTCATTTTTGTTTTGAAATTACATACTCCTATCATCATCAACACCCTAAGCAAGATGCTTTGTAAACTTTTCTCATATTACAATTTCATAATGACAAAACCAGACTAACATATATATATATATATATATATATAAAATTTAGAAGGTCATAAGGTACTGCCATCTTTTGGGGGTAAATTCTCTGATTCCTCTGAAAGGATTGCTAACCTAATACTGCAGAATTCTGGTGCCTCAAGCAGTGCCCCATCTGAGCAATCACTTTAAAAGTACAGCTCTCTGGGGATGAGAAGAACTATCCTACCTCTACCATTGTTTATTATTATGAAAGCTAATGGAAAAATCAGATTTGGAAAAGATATTATGCAGATTCTCTGCTACTAGAAACCCAGCAATTGTAGAAAGAATTTTATTCCTTTCAGCTACAGGTATCCTCTTTCTTTCCTTGTGCTTCACTGTGTCCTCTCTTTGTACAGAGGCACTGGAATTTGTTTGAAAATCCAGGCAGGGCCTTGGTCCTTTGTACTGGCCTGACTGGGCAGGTACAGCCAACATTTACATAGGCTGGATCAGTTTTAGATTTGGTTTTAGAATCATGTGTAGAGCATTTAATAGAAGGAATTTAACAAAAAAAAAAAAATCTTTTCTACTTTTATAATTATTTTTGGTTTGTATTTTTTAAAAGCTATAAATGTAAATGTTTCCTAGTATGTCTAAGTGTTCTGTATCGCATTAGTTCATATTCCTTTGGTTCAGATTGCTGGCACTTGCATGTGTGCATTCATCCCCATGGTGGATGATCTTTTTCTGTGCAGCTGAACTTTTTGGGGAACTGGTATGTTTCAGCAAACTTAACCGTATAGAAAAGGGAGAATGTGCACTTTACCACTGCAAATTTCACCTGTGAAGGGAGTAAACACATTTAACTTTTTAGGAGAAAGGCTTAGGCTTTCCCTCATAGATTTCTCTTAAACGGAACATTTAAGTGGCTTCTTCATTGTATGCTTCAGAAACTAGAAAGGATGAGAAAGTACTTTTTTAAAAATTGTGACAAGACTTAAGCATCTTGTGACTCTCTTATCTCTTCCTCCCAGATGATGTTAGCATCTGCAGCAATTTTTTTGAAAAGACAACTGTAAGCAGCATTTTCAGTGTAACTTGATTAGCAAGTCAGTTGCTGTGTGTCTGGAGCACCAGTGTAGGATCTGTGCGCCAGTTTGTCTTTGTAGTCAATAATCTTTTGCAGGAACACACTCATGTATTCACAAACTGCTCATGTACCTCTGGCATGGACTTTTAACCAGCACACCTTGTAACCTGTTTCACAGCCACCCTAGTCTCCTATATGTGTTGCTTGCTAACTGTAATTAATGGACTGAGTTTCATAGCAATGGATGAGTACACTCTTCATAAATGTCCTAATTCTGGCAAAAGTTGTGTTACCCAGGCCTCACTATGGACTGTATTTCGGTATGAAATCAGAGCATGAGGGGTGCCTTCAGCAGGCTGTGGAGATGGCTGCTGGAAACCTATCTTTAAAGCTTTATTGCAAGTCAGACTATTCTAAAACTTGGCATGCAGCATTTGGAGTGGGCGCAGTTCTTTTCGTTAAATCCGGGTCTGTCTCCTGCTGTCTTTTTATAGTCCAGGTTCCCTAGGGTAGAGGGAAGTACCTAATTGCAAATCTGTCTTGCCAAGTGCTTGGCAACTAGAGCTTCCCCCCACAGTGGAGTCTATCTCTAAAGCAGATAAAGTCCATTTGGAAAAACCTGACATTTTAGGCTAGAAAAGGGCAAAGAGTTTTGAAGAATAATTTAGAGATTAAACTCAAGTAACACACTTATTTATAGACATTGTGGATAGGACAATTTTAAATGTCATTGGCTGAAAAGAATGTCTTGTAACAAAATCTGTACTTTTCCCTTTCTCTTGCATTTTTTTGTCTTTGGCCACTATTGCTCTATTGTGGCATTTTAGGATATTTGGGTGAATGATAAAGTTATGAAAACATTTCGTACTTGTGTATCACACAAATGTATCTATAATTTTCAAGAAACTTATGCACTTTATTTGAATCAACTAGATAGAGTTTGAGAAGTACTTTTATGGCTTTGTGTATGTTACAAATCTGGCATCTGGGTCAGTGCTTGCAGAGTGTGCATACCAAGGAGCACATATCAGCAGAGCAGAGGTACAGCAGCATTAAGGGCCTGGGGTTGCTGTGAGTCAGTCCTGTAAACCAGCAATCCTGCAGAATCAGCACAGGCCCCACGAGCACAAACCTAAACATCTGGCTAACTTTAGGCTTGTGCTTAAGCTTCTTTGACATGAGCTGCTAAAGGGAGGGGGGTGGGTTTGCTTTTAATCTCTATTCCAAGAGCTTTACTTCACAAGGTTATGTTTAGGAAGCACTTTGCCAGCAGGATGCAGTTTTTTCCCTAGCTTCAGCCTGCCTTCACATGGTGGGGCAAGATGAAGGCATCCAAGTCCCCAGGTTTCTCCCTTCCTTTTCTCTCTCTCCATATGTGAGCTTCGCAAAGGGGGGAGCCAGCCTAAAAGATAGCTGTAGCTTGTTCATGTAAATATTCCAGCTGGAGCATCAAGGGGTGCAGAGGTGCTGGGTGCACACCTGCCTCAGGGTACAAATAGTCCACAAAATGCTGAGATTTCCTTTTTGCCTGGGGTGGTGTATTCAGTAATACCTCAGTGCGTGGGCTGACTAGCATTTGTGCAATTATCTGAGGCACTCTGGCTGTAAACACTTGCAGTGGGCTTGCTCCTTCACTCCCCCAAGATATGAAAACAAATTGTTCTTCCTTTTGGATTGAATTCTCTTCCCATTTCGTTTTATTGCTGCTCTTCCTCTATGTTTCTTTTTCATGTGTTTTCATCTGCTTTTTGCCTCTCAAGACTTTCTGTATTCATACTAATTACTAGCTGCAATAGTTGGTATACATATATATATAATTTATTATAAAGTTCTGAATTAAAATTTTGGTTGTCGTAGTTCTAGTGATAATATGGTCAAAGAGAACCTTAATAGAACAACCATGGCTGAAAATGCCTGGGGGAAACTATGTTCTTGCCATGACACTGATGCTCTATCTGAAAAGCTACCAGAAAAACAGCACTAGACAACAGTCTGTCAGGCTTTCAGTTGTGCTCTGTTCCCCCAGACAGTGGAAAATGTTGCTTTGATCCACCCAAATAAAGGAACTCGGCTTGGAGGCCTCTTCTGACTCTTTGGTCACCAGCAAGTTCGGTAAAGTTCTTAAAGATCCCTGCTGTGCTTAGGTCTGATACAGTTAATTACACATTATAAGCTTGACAAATTCATTTTTGGGAAGAAGAATGTAGAAGTCAAAAGAAGAGAGTGGGAGGGGAAACACCTTTTACTTCTAGAAAGACTTAATTGTGAACTGAGGGAAATAAAGCTTGACAACAAATGCTATGTTTCTGCTAACAGACCAACAGGATGATCTCCATCCAAGAGGGAGGATGTTAATGACTCATTACAGTTAGTTTGATGGGAGATGGGATTTATTGTGGTATCTGGTAGTATCTGTCTTTCAGTTGTTTCGATAAGGAAAAAATCCTGTGCTGCTGTATCCAGCTTCATTCCTCCTGATAAATAAACTGCATATCTTTATAAACCATCAATTACCCTCTGTTTGTCAGTTTTATAAACTGGAAAAGATTAGTGGGAAGAGAAAGGGAGGGTTGCAGCTCTTGCTGTGTGCAGGGCCTGATGGCATCTGTGAGGCAGCTGAGGGCTCCTGCTGAGCAGGGAGAAGGGAAGGTGGACAGGGGACATCCAGGCAGGGCACTTCCCTGCTGCTGCCCCCAGACCTGCAGCTCCTGCCCAGACCCTGCATGGCCCAAACGTGAAGGACCTGCCTGTTCTCTGGGCCTGGGGAGCTGATTGTTTGGACCAGTGTTGCTGTTGTAGGATGTCTTCTGCGGGGCTGAAAGGTGCCCTGGGAGAGCTGCCCCACTTGTAACCATCACCTTGGGGGCCTGCTGTGGGCAGAGCTCCTCCTGCATCCACAGCTCCCTTGCTCAGCCATATGAGCTGCATTTTTACTGTGCCAGCTCCGGTGCTTTTGGGACCATCAATTTCCCCTGCCACAAACACTGAAACTAGCAGAGACAGGTGTTTCAGGGCTACCTGAATTCTACTTTTGATCTCTTATTGAATGTGATCCTAGTTTTTACAGAAGCTTGTCTCATACCTTCCAGTAAATTCAGAAGGAGCTTTTTGCACTGGAAGATAGAAAATAGACCTGCTGGGATTGATCCAGACTACATGTACTTGGCTGAATTGCAGCAATGTATTTCTCCCCTGGATATGTTGAGGCTTCTTTGAACATTTCAAATTAGCATTTCACTCAGGCTGATTCTAGTGATAGGGGATGAGTGACGTTAATATTTGAAAATTCTGTAGTAAATCTAATTTTCAGGTTTGCATGCCAAATCTTAGCATGTACTGAGGCATTTGAAGCTGACATATAGATCTTGTAGTTACAATTTAAATGTGTGGCTTGTCTCAGCATTTCATGCCCCTGATATACAAATGTTACAGGGCTAAAACCAGTGCACTTTAAGCAGGATGATTTGGTTCTTTTGAATAATCAGTACCTCATAGAGCAAAAGAATATCATCTCACAAACTGTGATTATGGTCTGTCACCACATAAAAAACAATCGGTAATTTTAATATTTTACCTCTAATTTTACTGGTAGGCCATGGGCAGAGTGATGCACATCCAGATGATGCTCTGATCTCCATGTATCAGTATGTATTCCTCAAGGGGGTGTGACAGCAGGAGCTCAGCAGTTCAGCACCCATCAGCTGAAGTGGCTCAGTAATGTCCTGCCATATTCATTAGGTTCCAAAATGGCTGGGAACAGCAGGCCTTGATTAATCAGTTTTATGTGCTCTATCAAAGTTGTAGGTGATGAATCTCCACAGAAAATACTTCAAGGAAAAGCCCAACATTAAGTCTCCATTTTAAGTCCTGAAATAAGGCAGGGGAATGCAGTTCTGGAGCACTGTTGGTCCAGTATATTTGTGTCCTTGTTCAGTCATTTACCACAGATTTTACTGTCCTCTTTTTGCTGTCATGATAAAGGACTTACCACATGTAAGTCATAATGCAGCAAATTAATAAAAGCATTGATTTTTAGCAAACAAAAAGCAGAGCTAACAGGAGGTAATTAACAGACATTTCTCCCCTCCCAGCATGGGCTGGCTGTAAGTGAATATTTCAGGATACTGTGAGTTTTACGAAAACAGCTGGGGTAAATATCGATAAATTCAAACTGCACATTGTTTTTTCATTAAGCAACTGCAATGAACGTGACTCAAGTTACAGAGTTACAGAACTAGTTGCAAGCAGATCTGCAATGGAAAACATATGCCAGATTGTGAAGGATCCCAGCAGGCAATAACTGCTTGGCTGTAGGCTGTGGACAGCACAATTCTGTGTCCCAATGAATTGTCCATAGTAAACTGCCACAGTTTAATCCATTAAAAGTACTAAAGGAACAAAAAGATCCTCAATACGTCTGAGTTCAAGAAGCATTTGGACAATGCCCTGAGTCACATGGTGTGACTCTTGGGAGGTCAGGAGTTGGAGTCGATGATCCTATAGGTCCCTTGCAGCTCAGGACATTCTGTGTTTCTGTGTCTTCTCTGCTGCAGTGAGTCACTGTAATCCCCTCACTTCTGGGATGTGGCAGGAGCCCCACGAGTAGCTAACACAACCCACGGGAGTGGGCTGGCCATCACAAGGTGGAGTAGCTTCTGGGAGTTTTCATAGCAAGTTGGAAAAAATTTTATGGCTGAGTATCAATCTGGTGAAGGAGAAAGTTGTGGAGATGTTTATAGAACAAGAAAAAAAGCTGGCTGTGGGATTTTGTGTCCTTTGAGATCCACACCTGTGCCTCATCTCAGTGGTTTCCTCCTGACAGGTATATATACTCACCTATAGTAGGAATTTCAGCAGTTCTCTTTGAAATTGGCGTTCCCAGATCTGACAAGAAAACTGAAATGCTACAGAGAACTCTAGAATTTCTTACCTACACTGCCAAGTCCAATGGAGGGATTTTGATAAGGAAACAGAGCTCTTTGGAACAAGCAGACAGAAGTACAGGAGCAGGAGTCAAGAGGACTCCCAGGACACTTGGAAGTAATTGGCACTTTGCACATAACAGTAAAACTTAAAATAGCAAAAGAATAATTAAAGACAAATGCCTTTTCAGAGTGCATCTGATCCTCTGGTAGGATTTTTTTGGGCAGGTGGTGAGAAACAGGAATGGGAAGTACAAAGGAGGTTTTATCAATGAACTGCCTGCTGCTACACATGACCAGTGGCATTCATTATATCAATCATTTAAGCTTTCCTCATGAGATCCTGGTTTTCTTTTAAAATGTCAGGTGTTAGGCTACATCCCTATCTTGTCACATCAGGACATAAAACTAATTATGCATTATTTGTTACAATTCATTTGTTATGCCATATAAAATTCATGGCTCAAATTAATACCTGAAGCAAAACATTCTTAGCACTGTAATTTTTGAAACGAAAGTTTAATTAGGTCTTAGATTAAAAACTGACTCTTCTGAAAACTATGGAAGAACTTGATGCAAGAAACCAAATAACATGTAACAAAGCCACTTTCTTCCCTGCTATATCCCCATAGGAAGATGTGAGTTTTTCCATAAATGGAATGAACAATACTCTGGGGATGGTCAGGAATGCATATAGTGGTTAGTTTTTAACATGATACAATAAACCATTGTATAGGGATAACATTCTAGCAGTCAGTGGAGATGAAAGTAGAAAGGATTGAGTCATGGGAGAGGTAGAATTAAGCATACAACAGGCATATTTAAAAACCCTTGGTTATCAAGGTTATGCTGATGCAAAATATCCAATTTACTGGGCCCTCAGCTCAGCAGTACCAGATTTTTTTTTGTTACCAGGGTAACAAAACTCTATATGCTGGCCTTTGTAAGCATATGATCAAAGGGACTATCCAGTTTCCACCCACTGTGTGCAGTCTGCCAATTTAAATATTTACTACCCCTTGAACTGGCCAGCCAGAAACGCAGCAGCAGAGAGGGTATGAACCATGTGTGTGCTGCCACTGACCTGGGACATGTCCTGTTTTCTGGATAAGCTACAAGAGAACTCTAAAGTGAACATGCTGTGGCTGCATTAGTAGAATAATTTACTATGTGCTCTAAAAAAACAAACATCAGAAACTCCCAACCAAAAAAAAATTTACAATTGTGCTCCAGTAAAATATTGCTTCAGAAAAGAGAACTGTCCTTGCTATAAGCCTACCACCTGAGCTGCATAGTTTCATTGTAGACTAGGAATTCATAAAGCCATAAAGTACTAATTTCCTTTTAAATGCTGTTGTTCTATTAAGTGATGTGAATGGTTAGTCATTTTCTCTATACAGCCAAACTGCCTTAAATGTGGTGCAAAATTGAGCAAACAGGAGACCACTGGGTTGTTGGGGTATTTTCTTCTACTTCCGTTGCCTTGTGTGGTCTGCCTTCATGAGGCAGAAGACATTCAGGTGTCCCCTGCTAAATGCAAACACTTTATTTGTATCACCTCATTCAGAACATACCTCTTCATCACCAACAAATATAAGAGGCAAGCTCTAAAGATTTTTTCTTTGTATTTGGCTGACTAGTAGAATGCAATGGCCAGAAAGGTGCTAGGAAAATAATTATAAATATGTATTTGTTACCTTTTTCAACTAGGATGAACACAATAAACATGTCTGTTTCCTCACCTAGTCTGGCTTAGTACTGAGAATAAGCTAGTCTTGCCTATGCTAAATACACAGACATATTTAGATTTGCTCCCACCATTCTGTTCTCAGAATTCTAAGTATCAGTTTCTATTCATCTCTCCAAGTCCATGCAGCTTTTTGCTGCTGTTTTTGGTTTCTGCCCAATTTGTTACTAACCTTGTCATAAAGGGTGTCCAGAACTCAACACTGACCCAGCTGCGCCTCACAACCACTGAACATTTGTTGAAGTAACGTAATTTCTGTGCAGAACTCTTTCTAATTGCAGCTCTCATGGTACAAGATTCATGTTCACTTTATAAATATCTCAAATCATGTATTTAAACTTTAAAGCAATCTTAGTACTTGGCTCTTACCTATGGTTTTTAGAGATTCTTAGAAACACAGCAGAGAGAAACAGAAAATCCAGTGGCAACTACTGCTTAGCCCTAGTGTTTTCTTGCTCTTTTCCTTCAGCTTTTTCTTTTTTTTTTTTTNGGAGAGCCCATTACATTTAACATTTTACTTCATACCTTCTTCTTCTGTAGAGTGCAGCAAAAAGTACTTCCTTAGCATAATGCTAGTTCAGACACACTTTTCTTTTTACTCTATCCTTCCCCTTGAAAAAAATTCTCCACATTTTTAATAGTTGTCTGGAAGAAGGGATCCCAATGTGTTCTTCCAGCTTGTTATGGAGTAAACGGAGCCTGTTCCTTACAGACTTTACTTACCCTTAATGTTTTGGTAAAAATACCACTAGCAATGATTTTTCCTTTTTGGCTATTAAATGAATGCAGAGGTTTTTGTTGTAGGGCTCATGGAAGGAGCTCCTGAAGGCTGTTAGCAGGGAAGCTTAAGAGCTGAAGTTGCTTAGAAAGCTCACAATAGATAGCTGACATATTTTTGCCTGTTGTCAGCTGATGCTCTCATAAGACCATAGACAGCATGAGTGAATGTAGGAGGAAACAATACATCTGCAGACACTGGCAGACAGCACTGCTTGCCAAATTAGGCCACAGTTCCTTTAGATAAATAATTTCTCAGTGACGTGCTGTGTTGAAATTATACAAACAGCAAAAATTACAAGACCTGGGCCCCAGAGTCTTGAGGGTTTCAAGACTTTCTGCAATCGATATTCTGACATCTGCAAATATTTTTCCCTAACAGCTGATGCCAGAAACAGAGCAACATTACTGTTATTTGCTATGTATTCAAGGTTTTGAAAATATTGAAGTCTTTTCTCTTCAGCCCCAGTCCTGGTCAGGATCGTTGCACTATCATAATAACCATCAGCTCATATGAGAAGGCTCTTACAAGAATTATCAAAGCAGCAATCTTTTCTCAGAATAGCCTGGAACCTCTTACAGCAACTCCATCAGCATCTCAAGAAATGTGCATGCAAAAACACTGTATTATGTTTCAGTCTCCAGAATTATCAAGGGGTTTAGAGAAACTTCTGTTGAACAGGATGTAGCTTACTTTGCACTTAGAAGTTATGGGATTTTCCTCCTCGGGACCACACAATATCTAGCTAACTCTGTGGTAAGAGTTCCTTGATAATTAAGATAGTTCCACAATCACAGCCATACACACTAGAGCTATCCAAAAAGTGTCTTCTATCACTGAGGAATTTATGCAGGAAACCAATGTGCAAGACTCTCTGAACAGAAACATCCCACAGGAAAACCTTACCTGTCTTTTATAGAAGCATCTCTAGACAAGCTCCTGGAGTTATAAAACCAAATCATTTATTGAACAGGTATTTTTTAAGAAATCAAGTTTCCATAACACAAATCAAACCTATGCCTTGCAGCAGCTGTGGAATATTGACAGTTACCCATGGCACTGAGGAAACATGGGCTATGCAAAATCAGTGACTGCATATTTATTACTACTGCCTAAGTAGGAGAGGCCAGACAGGAACAAAAATGTGTTTTTAAAAGTTATGTTTTTCTTTTGATGATACAATCTCCAGCACCTGGCCTTTCCTCTAGCAACACTCCCAAAGTAGTACTATTCTCTGAAAATAGTCTGAACAGAATGAATACACTTTGTTCCATTTTCAGTCCTCCACACACTAAACAGGAACAAAGCAGAGATATGCAAGTACAGAAAAAAGTCTCTCAAACACTTTCTTATTTCAGTCTTACCTTAAGGCAAACTTGTAAATTTTAAGGCAATATCTCAAATTAAGCATAGAGCTTATGAAACTCTTTTTTCTTTGTTTTTGATCCAAGTTAACTTTCTTAGAGAACAGGTATGCACAGCAATAACCTCTCGGAAGTTAACAATCCTCTTAGGATAAGACCATGTTAGTGATGTTTATGTAACTTTTGCATCTGCAAGTATTTCTTAAACTGACAGTTGCAGTCTAACTGTACAAGACAAAATTTCAGTAGCTCAGAGCACAGTGTGATGTTATTTCAATGAGTGTAAATATCGAGGGCAACAAGGTAAAACTGCCTCAGTATTCCATTTCCGCACAAAACATATGAAAGGAATAACAAGAGTAAGTTCTCTTCTTAGAGCCTTATGTCCTTAAAAAAGGGATGCAGCAAAGCCTCTTTTGCAGTTATTCTTGTTGCAGGGTTTAAGTCTAGTAGCTTATCAAGTAGGTCATATGCTTCATCAGGAACCTGATCCCATCCTTTCATGTCAGTTGCCTTCATTTCCAAAGCAGCATCACCTTCCTCAAAACTCTGTAAGTGTTGAGTTTGTTTTCCAAGTGTCTCAGGAGCAGAGGGTTTGCCTGCTGCAACTGGCAAAGCTGTGCTGTTTTCAGACCTGCTGGGTCCTTCCCCCTGAGATCTCTTACAGCTGCTATTTGTTCCTCTCAGCTTTTCACAGAGGGTTCGTAGGTTTTGAGCTGGGACAACTTGGGTGCACACAACTGATTTTCCTAGGGAAAAAAGATGTACAGGAAGCCACATTTTATTATACTTCCTATACAACTGTAACTTTTATTTCAGAGAAACTTCATGTCTCAAAAGTATAACCAGCATGAAAGAAAACCATCCCAAATCTATCAAAGAACCAAATCCACCCCCCCACTCCTCCACACCAGCCCTGCTGTTACAGCAGCAGCTCCTCAAAGTCAGAAAGGGTCATCATCTCAGTTTTGCTCAGAAAAAAGAGCTCTGGGTTATATGAAGTTATGTAGTGACAGGTTGTTAGCCACCCTGTATACCAACTTTTTGCATTTCACTGTCATTTTAACAGAACTGAAGACAATTAAATACCCTGATTTTTACACCACTGTCTGAAGAATGAAAACTGATGCTGGCAGTTAACACGTCCAGGTAGCAAGTGCTGCAGCATTTAGCCTGCAAGCAATTGGGGGAATGGTTATTTGGATATTTTGTGTTTTGTGGTGATTGAGTCTCTTTTAAACAGGCCAGCTGTTGAGTATTGGGTTTTTGGGTTTTCAGCGTGTTTGACTGTTTGTTTTACTAGGCCTTTTGGGGGAAGGGGCGGGGGAAAAAGCAAGGTTTACATCATTTAAATATTAAGTCATATTGACTTAAGCCTCTGGGCCAAATTTTGTAGGAACAGAAATTCTAGAATTCTAACCAAATGCCAGTAGGAAACATTTACTTGGCATACTTCACCTCAAGTAGCCCTGACTTAGTGAAAGGCAGTAGACAGGTTGGGAACACTATGACATAAAGTACCTCATACACACATTGCAAAAGACAGAAAAACACAAAACTGTCTTAAAAGTCTGTCAATATAGACATGCAAAAAGTGTGATTTACTTCCAAAATTACTCTCAAAGCTAAAAACGTATGTATATACATAAAAAAACCATTGATTGTAAATCACAGCATGAAGTAACATTTTCACCCTTCCCCCATAATTAAGGTTTGCATACCAAAAGTTCTAGCAGCCTGAATGGTTTCTCTGGATCCACGAACTGTCATGATTTGTGCCAAAGCAGTTAAATCATCACTTGCTTTGAAAAATGGATACCTTCCACTGAGTAGAGAAAGGAATATGATTCCTGCAGACCACATGTCTATTGCTGCAAAGGAAAGCAAATCTATTAACAACTAAACTCATGATTTCATCACAAACAAAATCTCAACTTTCTTTAAAAAGAAATTATGATCTGAAAAGTTTCTATCAGCAGAAGTTATGTTCTAAAGTACTTCTTGACTTTGGTCACATAGATAATACTTCAGACAAGAGTGGAAATTATTGTAATTACATTGAAAAATAATTTCCTACTTTGATGCAGAGGGAATGTTTTTCATATAAATAATTCCACTAACTTGCTAAACTTAAGATGGACCAAAACAATGTTTGAAGTTTTTTTACCTGGGAAGATAAGAGGGGGCAAATGAAATGGCAGGTTTGATACATATTTAACTTTACATCACATGAAGAAAACCCTATATAAGGGTCATAAACAGTAACTCACAAATGTTCATGAAAATATTTTTGGGGGATTGAGGCTGGCATAGGTAGGCAGTACGAAGACATTTATCTTATTTTGAACTTTGTTCCTCTCTAATATGAACTCACTTGACAAGATAGGCAGTTTAAAAAGTGTAATAGTTCAAAGTTATTCATCACTTTCATTGTGTCATGAAGAGTACAGAGTGGACACAGTCCAAATCCTGATGGAAACTTCCATCTAAAAGTTACAAGAATACCTCTCTGCCATCATTTTTTTGGCTCACTAAGGTGCACATTTTGATAGATGGCAAGGAAAGTGAAGGACAGAGTTTGAAGGATCTCAAACTCTGAAGAGAAAAATTAACAGTTGAGAAATAAGAGGCATATTCATCTTAGTCCTATTCAAAAAAGTGAGTAGCAAAACAGGCAGTAATTAATTTGGACATTTTAATTAGAAACACTCTTGGCACAGGACTTTGATTTGAAAAAAGTATTAGTTAAAGTTTTGTTACAAAACCAGATTTTATGTCTTTTATTAAAAAAATTAAAATCCAAGTTTATAATTTGGCACGTTTTACAGTGGAAAGGTTTTCTGTCTTCTGCACAGTTCCTGTAAAAAAGTTTCAGTATCATCTTTCCAATAGTGATATAGTAATGCTGTCTGTTTGAGGGGCTGTGCATGCCCCTGAGGATGTGGCTGGGTAAGCTGGAGTAATCAAGGTCAAGACCTTTGAAAAGGCTTAATTATGTAACTTTTGCTGAAATTAAAAGGCATTATACACCTGAGGGGGCAGTAAATCCTGCCCCCAGCATTGTGGTAGAGCTGTGATCATCAGCAGAGTGCAAGATCTTGTGGAATGACATCAAAATCATGATTCCTCCTTATGCTTTTGTCTAGTGTTATCCAGCTGCTGAAGAAAGGGGAACAGAGGGCAAAACCAAGGAAAAGAAAAAAAAAACCTGGACCTGTATAACCTCAGCTTGGGAGTTTAGGCTGTACTCCCAGCACTGTGAACCTGGGCCAGATGTGCTACAGTAGCTCTGGGTAAAGTTAGCTGGATTCAGCCAGTAACTTGTCTCAGCACAGAGGCCAAAACTAGGAGTAAGGCTGGCAGGAATACAAGGAGGTGACTGCAGCAGCCCCAAATGAAAGTGGACAGTAATACTTGCTAGTCCAAATAATGATATCATAAATATTAGTATTAGTCTACCCATTTCTAATTAAGGCCTTTGTTGACATACTGCAGGAGCTCAGCACCACTGACTCAGGCAAGAGATGTCTGTGCCACACCCAAGGGTGTCCAGATTTACCCCTGCTTTTTGTAATCCTGCTCTTCATGGCCCTAGAGAACAGAGAACCATCTGAAAGCGTGTTTGACACCAGCATGTGTCCAAGATTTCCCAGGTATGTCTTCTTTCTGCCTCAATTCTGTCTAGATAGATTCAGAGATTGTCTAAACATGTCCTAGATTTGTGGATGAGTGCTAGCCCATAGAGCTGGCTGTTACAGCACAGGCACAAGAACTCCACACAAGCTGCCACACCTTTGAAATCTCAGTCACAGCCACAGGACAGATGTTGTTTCAAACAGCAGTAAGCTATCTAGGCATAACACGATCAAATATTTTGTTAATTCTGTTTTGAGTGTGTATACATACTTTACTGAAAATTGACAACTTTCTCAAAAGTTATTCAGAAAAAAAGCCTTCTATTTTAAATCCAGTTTTTGAGGACATTTGTATTTTTTTTAAGTGAGAAGTCCTGGTCATACACCAAATGTTTAATAGGTAACTGCTTCTGTTGGTTCTCCATCCTGCAGGTAGGCACATCATCTCCCATCTTGCTTGCACCAGCTGATGCATTAACCATCCCCCTGCCCTGCCCCAATATTTACCCAAACCAATGCATCTTATTAACTAAATTTTAAACACAGGGAAAATAAAATTTTTGTTTTTAAAAATAACAATATTTACATACCAGCTATTTAAAGCACTAGCAAAAAGAAAAAATCTGATAAAAAGTCATTAAATACTGCTTTCTAGAACACATTTGCAATTACACCATTAATTATGCCTGCTATGGCAGCATATGTTACAACCTGCCTAGAAAGGTCTAAACAATGTCCACTCTCCACTAAAAAAGATTTATTCAAGACTTTTCTTGAACAAATAAGCCAAGAAACTTCATTAAAAATTCTTCTTTCTTTTAAAATACATTGTATTCTGCTCCTGTGTATGGCACTACTACTCAAATTAATAAAGACACATTCAAGTTTCAAACACACAGGAAAAATATTCCTGAATTGCTCTTTCTCTGAATAATTAACTTTTAATTAAAATCAGAAAATATTTGCAAAGAATGAAAAAGGATGAAAAATGAATTTCACAAGTTAAAAATTCCTCCCATAAAAAAGACAACAAAATATGCATAAATGAGAAGGATGAAAGGGTGAAAAAATCCATTTGTTTGAGTCTGTTGGGCAGTACCTGTGGTCTGAGTGGGGCACTTTGTTAATACTTCTGGTGCTCTGAATCCAGGTGTTCCTGCCCTGGGAGCCACTTGCTGACGCCTTGTAATAAGAGACAAATACAATTAGAATATAAAACTTGATAAATAAGTTCTAAATCTAATAATATTTAATATTATTTTTAGAATATACTTATACAAGTATATACTATATTTTTAGAATATACTTGTGTAAGATGTGTAAACAACCTAACCCTGCTTTATGCAAGTTTCACAGAGGTTTGAAGCATCTTACCTAGCACGAAATCGTAAGATACACACATAATAGCCTTATTATCTATTATATTTTAATTATATTATCTAGAATATAATACCAGAGAAATACTTACTGCATACTTAATTCACAATGACCTTTTCTTAGTTTCATCTAAGAGAAGTGTCATTTTTCTTAAAGGCTTACTTTCTTGGGAAACTTTGAAGTTGAGGCTAATTAACCCAAGGCAAAAGGCACATGAGATTCTTGAATGTGGATGCTATGGCTTTGTGTTAGCCCAGAGCAAATTAAGGGTCCTTTGGGTGTTGCCAAGAATTTACTTTTTGTTACACTAACTAAAAGGTGTGAGGTTATCATTATTTGAAAAATCATGTGTGGATAAAAGGTAATAGTAGATCATAATCAAAACCACCTGCAGAGGGATGGAGTTTAACTGAGCTACTGAGATTCTCCACCATGAGGCACTGGAACAGGCTGCCCAGAGAAGCTGTGGATGCCCATCCCTGGCAGTGCTCAAGGCCAGGTAGGATGCAGCTCAGAGCAACCTGGTCTAGTGGGAGTTGCTTCTGCCCATGGCAGAGTTTTGGAACAAGATGACCTTAAGGTTCCTTCCAACCCAAACCATTCCGTGATTCTATTAGTTTTTTAGATGAACAAATACAAAACAGTTATGCTTCCTTTTCTACATTTCATGATTTCCAGAATCCCAACTGTTGGTATAATTTAGGCCTATTAGATAACTACTACATGACAGAATTTAGAACACTTTTCTAAGTGTTGTAGTTAACTCAAGTAATTTTCTACAACACATATAGGTGAATAAATACAGCAGCAAGAAAATATTTACCAGTGAATCTTTCTAGCTGCAGATAGCAGTAAACTAATCCATGAATTCCATGAACTAATCTTGTTTAAAAAGAGCATACTCAGTGTTTTAAGGGCTGCAGAGATCAAATGCTATCTTTCACTTACTACATCAGCAGTCTAGTAAATCTAAGTTTCTAACTTTGCTTGACAGCAGAGCAGACAATTTTACAACATTATCAAAGCAAATTACCTTGAAAGGCAAACACTGCAAACTCTATCCGTTGCATAACAGTCACAGGGCAGGTTTAAAGGGCAGCCACTGGCAGCTTTCCTGGCTGCCCCATTGCTCACAGTTTTGGTAGAAATAATCTTCTTCTTTGTTACTAACTTCCTAGATGAAACATCTATCATCTTAGATTGTTTTACGAGCTGTAATGGAGATATTTTAGAGAAGGTGACAGATTTAAGAAGTTTCGCTTTACATATAGATAGGACAACTCCTAAAATACTGAGTTAACAGGTGCTCATGAACAAGACGAATTTTAAAACAGAGAGCAAACCTCTTTAACAGTATCAAAACTACTATAAAACAGACACTGGAACTTTCTAGAGAGCCTGACTTCCCCCCCGCCTTCCCCTTCAGAAGACATTTTCAGTGTTTACCAAAAAACCAATATATATTAGATATTCTGAAACTACAAGACAAGTATTTTTCAAGTTAGTATAGTGTTTCAAGATTTTTTTTGGCTCAGCATGAGAATAAAAGCATATAAATGCCACAGCAACACACAGACATCAACTCTAGTTCTACAAAAAAAATATCATAAACCAAACTCTGTAATTTAGTTGGGGTTTTCCCCTTGTCCTATTAAATACTAATTACAAAAAAATAGTTACAAGTTTTATCCTCAGCTTCAACTGCAAGATAATTTTTAAAAAAAATTCACGAGGTAAGTAGGGGGGTGTTTGGGCACTGGAACAGGCTCTCCAGGGCAGTGGTCACAGCACCAGCCTGGCAGAGCTCAGGAAGCATTTGGACAATGCTCTCACGCACAGGGTGTGACTCTTGGGGTGTGCAGGGCCACGAGTTGGGCTCCATGATCCTCATGGGTCCCTTCCAACTCAGCACATTTTGTGATTCTATGATTAGCTGCACAGAGGGATGTATAGGAAAAAAGATTAACTTAGCATCCAAACAAGATGAGCTAGGGAGACAGCTACAGAACTCATTGTTTAAGAGCTTCAAAAGGGACCGAAACAGAAATGACAAACTCTTTGAGCCTTTCAGGCAAGATACATTTAGTAGTCTGCTCAAAACCTTTTAGTTCCATAGCATTCTGGAGCAGCACTCAGTCCTGCAGAACAACCAGTTCTATGATTTTTCAAATAGGCAGCAGATTGATCCTGCTGATGAGTCAATACTTCTTACTTTTGTGCTTGAGTTCTCCTGGTTTGTGGAGCTGTAGACATTGAAATTCCTCTCCCCAAAGACAGAGCGCTGGACAGAATGGTGCACAGAGTCCTCCTACAATAGCAACAAAAAGGACAATAAGGATCCTGTTCAGCAGGCATCTGGGTACTGAGAGTTCATAAAAGTGTGGAGTGTCATAAAACAAGAACAGCTGCATGTAAGTCATTTTCAGGCATCAGTTTACTGCAGATGAAGAAACGTGGTCTAGACAGAAGAGCAAACATGTTTACAAAACCAATCACACCTCTGAAGGGCCCCAAGACAATCTCAGTGTAGTCTGTACTGCATTTGTTATGCAATTGAATGGTTATTGGCTTGGGGAGGAGTTTCACCGTCCATGTCTCTAAAAAGGATTTAATGCTGTCTAAATAGTAACCCAAGCTAGACTTTTATACAGCCTTCAGCAGTGTATTACATCTAACAGATAATGATGAAGCCAATAGTTATGTAGGAGCAGCTCCTTAGACATGAACAGCGATGCTGTGCAGGCTCAGCTTCTGTGCAAGTGCCGCATCGCCCCCTGTTGGATGAAGGAACACATCAAACACACACAACAGCGTTAATGAAAGAGACAGAACCTTTCCTCCTCTTCCTTGTTTCATCTGTACTTTTGAAAGTGAGCTGGACCTTCTGTCAGCTGCTTTTGAGGCTGACTGTTGAGCTATCTGTTTAGGTGCTGTGACACTGACAGAAACCCCATTTCCCAAGGCTACAACGGGATTAGTTTGCAAGCAACTTCCCTGCTGGTCTTCAGAGTGGGCAGTTCTAAGAAGCTCAATTTTCGTATCAGGGGTTCCTTGTGCCAAGCCAAAATCCACCAAGGCATACCTGAAAAGACACAAATTCAGAATCAGGAGCCACAAGCTATTTATTAATCATTCAGTTTACTATGATTACTATTTATCTTTCTTTCACATTTCATTCAGTGTTGCTTATCTGTACTGTTGCCAGCATCACAGTCCTATTTTCTTCTTTCTCCTCCTACTGTCCCATCTTAGCTAGCCCCTCAATGTTTTTACCCTATACCATTGTTCATTGCTTCTTGTCCCAAAATCTTCTCAAGTGCATCCTTCCTCCAAAGGTGTTAAAAAAAGTATTTCCAGCAACTCCTTTTGAAGTTCTTCTAATCCTACAGCCCGGACTATTCAGCCAGCAGTCACGTACGAGTGACAACTCCTGCAGGATTCCCACAGGCAGAGGACTAAAGGTAGCAGTGAAGACAGACAAGACCAACAGGGCTTTAAGTTTTGACAGACTTCTGGCAAATACTACTGGAATTTACCTTAGTCTTCAAACAGGTAAGACTACATTAGTTCACACTTCAGATCTGTCTCTAAAAGAATTAATTTTTGCTACAACCAGTACATAGACAATCCATCTGTCCCTGGGTCTCAAACTCAACTCCACACCTCTAAATGCAAAGTAGAGATTAAGGCTCAAACAAACACTGGAAGACCAAAATGACAGTACATATTCATTTTGACAGAGTAAAAAAAAAATCAGTATTTCTCAAATTTTTACACTTGCAGTTTGGCAAAACACAATCAATTCTCCCCTACAAACTTTCACTGCATAGAAGCACAGAAACATTTATGCTGGAAAAGACCTTTAAAATCAAGCCAAACTGTTAACCCCCTCTGCCAAGTCCCACAAAACCATGTCCCTTAAGTGTTGGATCCACAGGTCTTTTAAATTCCTCTAGGGATGGTGATTCAACCACTTCCCTGGGCAGCCCATTCCAATGCTTGATAAACCTTTTTCTAATATTGAACCTAAACCTTCCCTGGTGCAACTTGAGGCCATTTCCTGTCATCACTTTTTACTTGGGGATGTGCATCCTGCTACAACCTCCTCTCAGTGCTTTCCTTTGGCACATTCCAACACCTCAGTGTCTCAACTGTACAAGCACAATGCTAACAAATACAGCTATAGGACTGCTGGCACTGAAGTATTCTGTCCATTTCAGCTCTTCACAAAGAAACAGTACTTCACTTTTTTAAATCTTTAAATTTTGTAATATGCAGGCAAAAGAGCCAACCCTACTAGTTATAAATATTAATTCAATGTAAGGTGAAAACAGCCCAAAGCCAGCTACCTTATCTGTATCAGTTTTACTCTATCCACTATTAAAAATGTACAAAAATCATTCTATGCACCACAAGTTACAATTAATGTTCTTATTTTAAAACCCGCCATATTTTATTCTTCTCATTCTATTTTGAAAATGTAGTACTTTTACTCAGTAGTAAAATCTTCATTTTAGCAGCTATTTGTTACTCTATGAAGCAAATATTACATTAAATAATAATAAAAAAAATCCTTCCCTTCTTAAGTCCCTAAACAGTGAAAGAAAAATTTTACAACTAAAACCCCACATTTTCAGCTTTATTATTTAAGCACATGTTATGCAGCTGGAAGGAAAGAAGCCTAAAAGCCTAATTGATTCTGCTCTGCCAAGGCACACAGCCCCAGATGAGATCACAGTATGGCCAGACTCACTTTTTCAGCTGCCTGTTGTAGAGGAAGTTGCTGGGCTTGACGTCACGGTGCACAATACCAAAGTGATGAATGCGCCTCAGCGCTTTAAACAGATTAAACATGTACTCCCTCACTTCTTCAAAGGAAAGGGAACTCAAAATGTCCTGAAAGATTATTTGCATATTGTAATTTATACAATCATAGAATAATTATAGAATGGCTATGCATCTGCTTTTAATTAAATGTTTTGCTACGTATCAAAAGTCTGAGACTCACCAAGAAGGATTCATGCTCCAGATATGGCATAACAATAACAACATGATCATTTTTCCTAAAGCAGTATTTAACTCCCATAACATTATCTTGTCCCCTAGAAGAAAAGTAATGTTACTAAACAAAGACCAGAAGATGGATGTTTATTTTCCTTTATTTCTTAAAAAAATTCAGTCAAGCTTTCTTTTATAATTCTAATTTATATTTTGACAGCAGTCTTATCAGCAATCAGTAGCTGTAGCTGTGCTCTTGCTGCCCACTGCTATGTTCCATTGCAGCTCCATTTTCTGCTCCATTCTGCAGTTTGGAATGGGAACTCTGCAGATTATCTGTGGGGCTGTGGTTTGTAGTTACCACTGCAATTAATATAGGCCCTAACTTTCATGAACCTGCTACTTTAAGAAGGTGCTATTCAGCACACTCTGCCAACAAGTATTCATTCTCAAAACCATATTTTCTAATGAAGTGATTCTTTTTTCCAAGCATTTCAGAACTGGAACTTTGTGACCACAGAGATATATAATGGAATTTTCTCAGCTGGTAAATAGAGCAACTCCCAAACTGAGACTAGCAGCAAAGGGCATCCATTACAGGTAAGACACTCCTTTTGTTATTTGCTCTCAATAAAAAGAATGTCTACGGTTAAAAACAAATCAAGACAAGTGCCAGAACTTAAATAAACACAGAATGGGGAAACAACGTTCAGCAGTTTAGTCATGACAATCAGCAGTTTTTTTGTTTATGTACCCTGCCACTGTGAGGCACTGAAGTTCAGCAGCTATTCGCAGAGGGTGGCTGGTTGGAATCAAGTGTTTCAGAGCCATTTTTTCCTCATATCCTGTTTGTAGCTGTGCTGTGGCCAAGTAAACAGAACTAAAAGTACCTGTAAACAAAGGAGAAAAACACGGTGTTCAACATTTTTAATTAGGTCAATGCAGATTCTTACAGAAGTGATCTAACTGTTCACAATCCTGCTGTACACTTGATACTACATCAAAAGCAGATTCTGGAAGAGAAAAATCCAGTTCCTTTTTTCTACTACTGAATATACTGATCTTGTATACAAGTTTTTTATGTCAGTAAAAATGCAAACATAACACTGTCTAACTTGCCTGGGACACAGTGCTCTTTGAATGTAAATTTCCTATCTTTGATTTGCTTTCTTGTTTAGGTAGCTTACTTTCATCTGACATCTAACTCCTCTCCCTACAATGTAAAAGGACTATATAATGCTAATCCGGAAAGCACTGCCAGTGCTATTCAAAGGACTTCTGAAATTGCTACATTTTCCTTAATTCTGTACTTCATCTATAAAGTAAGGCTTCCCACTCGATATATAACTGCACTGTTTATTTGCCCAGAGTATTTTACCACATCCAATGTGATACACTTGCTTGAGAAAGGGAATATTCAGACTGTACAATAAGCTTACCCAGCCATTTAATTTTAAGAATATCGTAAGAAACCCCTCAGAAGGTGAATTTATCCTAATGATCTGAAATTTCTGAACATACAAGCTGAAGTGTTCTTCCATACGAATAAAGAATAGAAATTACTTTTGATTACATTTTAAGTAATGTGTTTGCATCATGCTGGTTCAACAGTCTGCGTGCAAACATACATCAAAATGCCAGCAAAACCTAAATACTTCATGCAACTGTAAAAAAAATCCCAAACAACCTATAGACCCATACCTTCAACAGAACCGATTGCAGCAACAAGGGTTACCAAATTTGACAAAAGACATCATTTTTGGTGGTGAGAACTGCTAAAATGAAAGTGATTCCAGAGTGGAATATGAAGTTGAAGGTTGTTTTCTCGTAATGCTGCTGAACTGCAAATGGTATTTTTTAAAAACATCGTTTGCTCCCAAAGTAAAATCAGAGTACTATTCATAACCAGAAATTTTCTTTCATTACACTACCTTTTTTATGATAGGTACAAATCTATTTTTTATTATTTTTTAAATTTTACATTCCTGAGGGGAATGGAGCTGGGGTTTTCAAGTAGTTGGATGGTTTTTGAAATAAAAACTCTTAGGCATCTCACGTGCTGCTCAGAAATTCCATCACAAAACCGATGCAAAACAATCCAGCTTCCCATCACCATCTTTTGTTTTAAAAGTATGGAGTGTCACAGAGCATTTCAGAGAGTAAATGGGTAAAAAAAGTGCTGAAATCCCACACTCAGAAGTACCTGAATCCATTTATAGGCATGCCTGACACTAATGTAAGGTATTTGCAATACTGTCTTGTTGAAGACAAGGTGAACACAAGCATTCTAAAATTTGATACTGTATGTCTTCAAAAATAAAATAGTTGTTCATTTTTAAGTAAAGCAGCTCCAACCTTTCTGTTTCCTCTTGCCCAAGAGATTTTAGTGGAAACAAAGCTAACTTAAGGAACACCAATAAGTATGCCAAAACACAGCTACATATAAGTAGATTTCTCATTTAAAGGAGAAAAAGAATAGATTTTTTAAGACTATTTACTTGAATCTACCTCAAAAAATTTTAATTGCCAAAACTGGAATGCTGTTTTTTCAAAAGGCTTTAATATACCAGATTTTCAAGAAAATATCTTGAAAATGTTCCTAATCAATGAAAATGTTCCTATGTGCTCAGCAACATATTATAACTCCTACAATGGCCATGTAGTAAGTCAAAGGCATTTGGCTTAAATGGATTATATTGGGATCTTAGATTTATATTTTTTAAGTTAGAAATGCTGAAAGAAATCTTAACTCTAAGCAAGATAAAATGAAACATTTACCTTCTCCAATTTTTTCCTTTATTTTGAACACATTTACAAGCTGTGGCACTGCTTCATAAAGTTTTTCAATATCTTTTTTTACTCCTGCTGTGGAAAGAATGGGGAAAATAAGTTAGGAATTTTATTACTTGATTCAATATCTGATCTATTTTGGAGATCACAAATGACACTTCACATACACAGAGGAAAAAACAGCACAAAGGTATCCTATCCTGCTGACATTACCATGTGGATGGATACTTGATATTGTTGTTAGTCATCAGACTCCTTTATAAGTTGCAGCATTTAAACAATTGTTTTTTACTTATTTGACACACAGCAGATTCTGAGAGGGCAAAAACCTTCTGGTTTGTAGGACACTACAACTCATCACTGCCTGAGATTGGCAACAGCAATTTCACACAATACAAAACTGTAACAGTTGTTTCTGTTGTTTCTGTAAGCACAGGTGCAAATCCATCAGATGCAAATCACAAATGCAGAAAAACAATTATGTTTTAGATATTTTTAAGACCAGTAATGCAATCTTTCTCCCTGTTACTTAAAATAGTTGGCACCAAAGCCCACGTTTGCTCTGCATTTAGGCTGCTGCACTTCATGCTGCAATCACTAGATGGCACAACAAGGATGCTGTACTTTATTATTTCAAAAAAATCATATAGTTTTCCATTCAGCTTACAAATCCTTGTTGTCCAAGCGATTTCTACACCCCATGTAAGAATTCACTTCTTTTGAAGCTAGAGGACTTTTTGAAGAGAGGACTATATAATTTTAAAAAAATCAGAATCCATTATATCCATAACTGGCTGACCATCAGGGCTTCCTGAGCAAGCACAGTACAGAAAGTGGAGACTCGGGTACACAAAGAGACTCGGAAACAACCAACAAAACCTCTATCAGAACACACGTTCTTAGGTCAGCTTCTACAAAGAAAAACAAGAAGAATGTTTTTATGGACATAAACACATCTAAAGATATTGAAGCATAAGGCTGGTGATCATAGGTTAACAGGCAAAATACTGGGTTTGTGTACCTGTCTGGTCAGTTTTATTCCCAAGGGCTGGCTTTTGTTCATTCTGGTCTTCTTACATGTTCAATAAAGAGTAGGTTTAGCAAATTGTGACAAACTACTGTTGCTGAAGTTTTGTAACGCACTAACAGCAGGAATAAACTTAAAACCAACAGCCACCTCAAATGTTTTCATTTCATTAATTCTTTATACAACATGATCATACACAGACAGGCTAATAATCAATACTGAAAGTTCCATAAGTGATGAAGCAGCAACAAAATGTAATTTGCACAATCCCTATTTCAGCACATACCTGAAAGCTTGCTGTTCTGCTCAAGATTCCCCTGGAAGTCTTCAGCCTGCTGAGGGTGCTGTTCATCACAGGGAGACTTCAACACCGGCTCCATCACAAAACAAGTCTTGAGTAAAAAAAATCCAAGACTTCGAGGGCCACTTCTGGACACCTGGGGGAGCAACATATCTGGTAAGACACTTCCTAGCCCTGCACTCAGTTTTGACATGAGATTTAGGGAGTCTGAGGAGTTCCTCTCTGCTACCTAAAACAAAGCATCACCCACCTTTCCAGTGAAATAGTAACCAGTAAAGCAATGAGGACAGAAGGGGGAAGGGAAGGAAGACTGCAGGATAAGGTTAAATACAACTGATTTTCATCTCTCATGTTTCCTCATTCACATTAAAGTATTGTCTCTTCCCTGAAGTTTGCTTTGAAAGGCAAGGAAAGGACGTACTCAGAAACAGCTGTACGGCACACTACAAAAGCTATAGAAAGCCAGAAAAACTGAAAAGAATTATAAGAGAAAAAATACTTTCTCCATACAAGAGATGTCTCCCTCCTAGATAAATTCAACAATACACATAATTATTCATTGCCCTCCCACCACAAGAAAAATAGAACATGATTATTTTGAAATGCTTCTTCCCAAATCTTGGAAACAATACATAAAACTGTCAACTAGTAACGTCCACTAATACAATTTAAAAAAAACCCTCTGATACTCCCTTTTCAGGAGCAAAAGAGTGACAGGGACTCCCAGGACAGAACAACCAGTGACAAGTGAGCTTGGAAGCAGCAGCTCTTACAGTTACTCAGAACTGGTTCCATCCAAAAACCTTTCTTCCTTGTTACTTTAACAAACCTTCAAAGAGCTGGATGAACTTTTCCACAGGGGGGAAAACATATTCTGAAAAACTCCCGATGAAAGAATTCATCTCTTTCAGCTATGGAGCTAGAAATACACTTTGTCCCCAAAGAATTTGAGCTACCTTTAGGCTGTCATCCTTGTGTAACAACAGGGACAAGAGGCAGGAGCCGTCTCTTTTGAGCCCCGTTTTTTGTAGGAGCTTTGCTGGAGAAGGATTTGGAAACTACTGGAACAGGATTAGAGATGGTTCTAGTCTCTTCCAGGTAGCCACTCCCTCTGCTAGTGTTGAGTAGGCAGATCGGCCTTTTCCAGACGTGTACCACCCTGCCCTCACCAGCAGCACAAAGGAGTGCAAGCTAACACACATTGATACAGAACATCTGTCTGCTACAGGACGAGCAAGAGCCGTCACACATCCAACCCCCCGCGCGCCCCGCTGCTGTCGCCAGTGCCACACAGAGCGGGAACACCCGGAGCTCGTCACTGCCTTTATGGGACAGCCCCCGCCAGCGAGGCCCCGGGCCAAGCGCCCGCCGCGGGCTTGCCCATCGCGCCCGGG
>VYXD01006830.1:4012363-4026274 GCA_013397195.1 Hylia prasina
GGCGCGCTCGGGGCGGGGCGGGGCCCGGCCTGAGCCCGACTCCCGTCCGGGGCGGGAATTGCCCGTGGTGTTCACGGGCCCTGCGACGGTACTTGTCCTTTAGACTTCCTTTAGTACGTGTGGTTATTGCGAAATAATCTAACCCCAAGTCCCCCATAAGTTCTTGCTCTCATTAGCTCCGCTATAAATTCAGTCAAGTGCCCCAGAGGCCGAGGGGTGGCTCCATGTACACCATTATAACGGGGGAAACAGCTTGGCTTGCAGCTTTGCCTTACTGCCTGATTACACAACAAAAAGGATCGCACAGAATGCAAAATTCAATTTGCATCTTGGCTCTGGTCTGGGCTGTAACTGCTGACCAGCAATGAGTAGGACTAGGAAATTCAGTGGAACTATTGGAACCATTTACTGTAATGTTTTGCAGATGTTTGGAGTAATTGGATTTTACTGAAACCAATGCAGTTGTTTGTAAATGAAAGGATTTAGTGCTTCTTGTTTATTACCTTTTTTTGGTCAATATTTCTTCTTTTTTTAAATATAAAAGAATATTACTCTTGTTGAAGAGTAGCTCCACTGCACTTTCTAATGCATAGATCTCTTGTTCACTAGAATATGAACCAGAATAATCTTGTTTATTGCATAATTCAGGTAGAGATCTGTAACTGCAGCCCTTGGTAAATAACAATCAAGCCTGGGGTTGCCCAAGTTCCCAAGGCAATGTTCTAGCTTGGTTTTACCTTATAACAAGCTGTATTTAGGTTAACAAATGGTTAAATGCAGAAGCAGGTTCCACCACTTTTGTTGCATTTCCTATTACGTATTTTAGAAGGAGGGTGCAGAAATGAGTTGCTGGGCTGCTTTGTTGGCTTTAGCAGATTTTGGTTTGATGTGTGGGTTTTTCTTTTCCAACAGTTCTCATTTGCACTTTCTGTTCAGGGCTCTAAAGAAGTCAGTGCAGCAGCTTGAGATTTAGAGAAGTTAAGTATGCAAGCTCAATAATTTCAGTGAAGTGTGACTGTATTTAAAAGCAGATTATACCAAGCATTAATTAAATGAGTTATAATGACAAAATAATGTAGGCCAAATTCCATTCTTTCTTTTGTCCATGTAATCTTACAGAAGTTCAAAGGGCACCATAAGCATTCTTGAGTGCAAGTTTGTCCTAGTGCTAATGACAGGCAACATTATTCTAAATTAATCTCTTGGGACAATCTTACCTACAGCCATTTCTGAATACTGTTGAACCAGGAATTAATTTGCCAGTTAATACTTGCAAAATAGCTGCTGATTATTTACAGGTTGCATACTTAGCTCTGTTGCCTCCTGGCCAGGTCAGAGTTTCATCCAACTTCCTTGGCCTCTCTGCCTCGGAGTTGTCCTTATGTGAAATACCAAATCACCACCATTTCTATACAGCTCCCATTATTGGCACTTCTCTGTCAATCATATCCATATATAACTTCCTCCTCATCACTTCAGTTGTACTTTCACACAGCCAGAAATCTGCTTTCTTTAGATCTTCTTATCAAGACCCTGTCTAGCCATGGTTTCTTTCCCTGCAATGTCTCAATTTATCTCGATTCCAACACCTAAAATTATTTTCATTTAGACCCAGGTAATTTTTCTAGCTTAATCATTAGCTCCTCTCCATTTCCTCCTTTCTTATTGATCCAAATACGTTGTGCTCTCTCATGCCATCCTTCCAGTGACTGTGGTTCTGTATCATGTCAAATTTATATTTTTTTTGTTCTCACAAGCATAACTGGCTTTGTAGTATAATCTCATATTGCTTCTTCATTTATTGCCCTACTCTTGAGCCTGCCAGAAACACCAGCCTTGATGCTTGCCTTCATTTATGTCTTGCAAAAGACTTTTTACCTTCTTGTTTTTCCTCTGTTTAAAGAGGAAGTTAAGTTAATTTGGATATGACTCTTCTCATATCTTCTCAAAAGTCACCTCTTCATCAATGTTTTTCTCCATGTACATCTTCACAGCAGAGAGATAGAGTATATGCACCATTTCCACTCTATTTCCTCAGTACTTGCTTAAATACCTTTAGCTTATTTTTGCTCTATTTTGAATGAATGTAGAAAAACTAAAGGCATGGCTTCTGCCTCACATCTGCACAGCTTCTGTGCCTTTGCTGTAGCATGAGACACTCCTTCTTTGCTGTTGGCTTGGATAAGCAGAAACTCCTTCTTCACTGGTGGGGCAAAGAAGGCTCCACCCTCTCATTCAACACTGAGCATCCAGTTCCAACCATGCGCCACGGTAGGAACTTCTCAGAAGGAAAGAGAAGAAATTGCATGAACTAAAAATGACAAACAAAGCAGCACATTTAATGCTCTGTGAGCCAAACTGCTGCACTGTCTTCTCTTGTGGCTTTATCTCTAGGTTGGATATGAAGGGTGAGAAGATGATGCAGAATGTTCCCTGTGGCTGACAAGCAATCACCAAAACCCACATCTGGGAGCTCGCCAAGAAAGGATCCAAACACTGATGTGTGATTGCATCCACTGCAGCTGAATCAAACTTTTTGTATCTGCTGACAGGCCTAAAAGAATCTGTGCTGACACTAGAGCACATCTATTAACTGCTTCCTAGGTCAATTAAACTAGAAACCTCCCTGTGTTTGCACAGCCTTAGAAAAACAATAAGCAAGATCCAGGAAGGTAATTGATGAATTGTGTCCAGCACAAACAGAGACAGATCCTTAACATCCCCTTGCTGCCAAGAACATCTGTTCATAAATTAGAAATTTAGAATTAGAAGTTAGAAACTACTTAAAAATGAGCAAAGAAAAGCTGTTGTTGCCCTGTCATTATTAGAAGTATACATATATACATATAGACAAAATTCAATTTTAATGACAGTAGAGACTGTTAAATGTACTGTTCAGTTTTAATTAGCCTAAATGACACATGCTTTCCTACTTCTAATTACTCTTTTTGTTAGTAATATGATTGTATGGCAAAAGTTTGCTCTCTTTGGCACCAGGTTGAGACAAATCTCTTCATGCTATTATGCCCTTTAGGAATACTGTCAAATTCAATCATTCAGGACTCATGAGTCTTGCACTAACACAAAGAGATTGATTTGAAAACCATGGCACTAAAGTCCTTTTTTTCTGTTTTTCATTTTCCATTTCCATTTCTTAACCAGGAAAACTGAGATTGCCAGCTTTGCTCTCACATGCAAATAATTGCAGCCCTGGAATAATGCACTCAGATGTGTCAGTTACTGTCTCTGCCAGCATTTTCTGATCAGCTATATCTGAAATATGAGGAATTATTGTGGTGTCAGAAAACATACTACAATAGCATTATCTACAGCCTATTTAAAGGCAGTTAAAAATAGATTTAAAATTTACTTCAGGCAAAGATACAGAGGAATTCTCAACCTTTTATAAACCGGGTCTCATTCAAACAAAGTATGTTTTAATAAAATCTACTGATAAATACCTAATAAGGAATGTAGGCTCTCCTACACAATGGAAAAGTTTAAAAAGGCCAAGCTGAGCAAGCTGATGAGTTTGCTGTAGCAGAAAGGGTTTGTGCAAACCTTGACTTATAGACAGAGCACAGCTGTTAGTGTTAACAATTTTTACCTGTATGTGCAAAGTGCTGAGGGTGGTTGGGCCATGGTGTGCATGGCTCTGGTGCCCACATTGCAAGATGGATACTGAAAAAACCAAGTGAGTATGGAGAACAGCTACAGAATGATCAGGAGTCAGAGAAAATGCTATGTAATTGATGAACTAAGAACCTTAACTTATCCACTGAATCAAAAAATTGAAGGGTGAGTTGCTAACTGTATACATATATACACAAAAAGAATGTGGATTATAAGGGACATTTGAACCTACCAGCCTGAAATAAGAAGGAATAATGTCTAGTAGCTGGAATCAAGCAAAATAAAGTAGTTTTCAGTACCTAGTTCAGTACTGACAAGAAGTATTCCCTGGAATAATTAAGGGCCATCATTGATTACTTGGCTTTGGGTGTCTTCAGATTGAGACCCGATGTCTCCCTGGAAAACACAGACTAGGCAAACACAGGCTGTGTTGTGTTTGAGTACAGCAGGCTTAGTTCAGGGTTGAACACACTCACCTGTAATTTACAGATCAGACTATGTACTCCCATAGTCTCCTTTAGACTTCATAAATAAATTTCTATACTTTGTAAACTCCCCAAAACATCCATAAATAATTCTTTTCCTCCTACCACCCTAAGTTTAGCTTTACTTTCCATGTGTGCTTTGTCTGTATTTGACTAATTTGTCCCACATGCACAGCACTGTGGCTGGAAAAATATCACTGACAGGTTATGGAGGCACCCACTTCTTGTCTCAGCTGCTGAGACTGCACAGCACCTCTCTGAGAAGTTTCTTAAGTAATGTCATGGCCCTCACTTTCGTCTAACCTCTAGGAGAATGTGCTTAATCCAGTTCAGCTTTCTCCATAGCTGGTCTGGGGTTGTGCTTCAGAGATTTTTCAACCTTTCAAAGAAAACAGATAAAATTCAAGGTTTCCTCAGCAGCAACAGTCCGTTTGAAGTAATTTCGGTGTTCTTATAACTGCAGCAGCTTTTGTGATTGCTTAGACCTAACAGGAATATTTGGCTTGGCCAAACTGGCACCTGTGTAATTTAGGGCAAATCTGGCATCCTATGTGTATTAGCTGTGTGCTTTTCCTTTCCTCGTGTTGTATATTGTCTCTGAATGTAGAGCTACAGTTTTCTTTGTTGTTCTTACATTTTATCAACACACAAGATTTTCCTCATGGTTAAATAGGAGATTCAGGTCTCCTGGTTGATGTGTAGATAATGCTGTGTTTTTGCTCCAGTAGCTGACATAAGGCTGAATGTGGTAACCTCACTTACTGAATGGTTGTGTTGTCATTGGGAATACTCACACATGTAAAATGAGTAGGACCTGGCCCTTTGGTCATATTTTTGTAACAAAAGATAAAATGAGATTTTTAGGAAACTGCAACTTATGACCATAATATTTATGAGGCTGTCAGGACTGCACTGTAAAAATTCATATTATTTAATTCTTCACTCTGACACTAAAGCATCATTTCATTTATATGCAAATAGGAATATGCTGTTTTTTCACTGAAGAAGCTGTTTGAATTATTCAGATTTTATTAATAAAGCTTCATAAATAAGTATTTTTTCTACTCAATTGGTAGTGGCCAGGGGAGAGAATCTATTTATCAGATTTTGTTATTATGAGCTTCATAACAAAATATGAAGATTTATGGAGTACATAATTAGACATTATGTGATTCTAATGGAAACATTGGGTTATCCAGATGAAATACTGTTTTCTTTATGCATTTCTACTTGGCAGAGGCAGTTTCTGGAAAATGGACAAAACCTGTCCCCGTCATTAAGCTCCAAGAAATGCCAATGAAAGGCAGAGAAGTTTAATACCTTTTTTAAATCATACACTCCTGTTGCCACTCCATTTTTTCCTTGGGGCAGAAACACTGAAATCTAAGAAAAAATATTAATTTCTTGCAATCTCTCATACTGAAAGTAGTCATATTTCCAAGTCAGCTGCCTCCAATGTTTCTGCAGTGCTTTCCAGCTACTGTAGGAATAACAGTGCTGAATTTGAACACAGAGCCTTTTTTTTTGTTGGGTGGTTTTTTGGGTTTTTTTTGCTTTGGATTTTTTTTCCCTTTCACTGAGAGGATAACATGCCTTGGAAAGGCTTTATTTAAAGTGTGTACTGGTGCACTGCAGAGCTTGTTCTGTATTGAATTCCAAGGATGAATTCTCTTGTGAGTAGTTTGCTACAAGTCGACAGATTCATTTATTTTTAAAGACAATTGTCTGGGGTTTTTGATTTTTCCTTTTTTTGTTGTTATTCTCAGCTACAGGTGATGAAATGAAAACTAGCTTCATTGTTGTTATATGAAAAACTACAATGAGGTGACTTTTCTAGTGCCAGAATAAGGTGGTAATTTCTGTGGGCTGGCAGAGGAACGTGGTGATGTTTACTGTGGCTTCAGCCCCACGTGACAGGCACAGCTCTGTGTCAGGATACAGCAGAAGGCTTTTCTCAAGCTCTGGCACAGGGAAGGCAGGGATGTGATCATGTGGAAAGGCAGTTCTGCTTCTCCTCCTCCCTGCACGGAGAAGCATGCCATGTTTCTAGTCTGCTGTGACCTCTGGCAAGTAAGTGGGAGCCATGTTCTCCTTGTTACCAAGTTGTATGTTCAGGTATCTCAGACAAGCCCTCTCCAGACAGGTGAGGCAATGGACCAAATAGCACAGATGGCTGCATCTGGAATAGACAGGACACTCACTTAAAAATGAACTTTTTTGAGCCCTCAAATGCCTCAATCTTTTAATATTCCTTTTAGCATAGACACTCACCTAGAATATTTTATAATGTGACACTGCCTTGCCTATATTTGGTTGCTTGCTTTCTGCTGTAATATGCTTTTTGTGGGGAGGCATAAAGGACATTAGTTGTTCCAAAATTCCACTTACACAACACCTTTTCTGGAGTTTGTGGACCCCCTTCACATCCTCAGTGAGGAAATACTTTAGTGCTGTAATTTGGTGTTAGCATGCTCTGAGTAGTGGGTTTTGCTGCACATGAGCTTTCCAGGGAGACTTCTGGTGACTACATTCAGATTTTAGTTCTGTTCTTCACTCTGTGGTATGCAAGCCACAGGACTGTATGGTACAGCCACAGAAATACGTGTGCTCACTATGAAACTGCTTCCTATTACAGCTACAAAATATGGAAACTATGAGTTACATTCATCAAAAGTTATGTCGCTATTCAAGACAGCAGCAAGCCCAAAGCACTTACCTGTGAAAACTGAAATGTTGTTGTAAAATAGGCATTTCTAAAATATCTAATGTTAAGAAGAAAACTACAAATTAATTTATTTCATGAGTAGCACAGATATTTTGCCTAACTGAAAATAGATTTTCTACTAGCATTCCCTGAAAGGGGCATGAGGGATGCAGTGGTTGCTGTTCATATTTTGTCCATAGGAATTGTCAGCTACCTAATGACTACTGCATATATTCAACAAACGTGAGATGTTGAAATGTCCCTGGTTTTGATACAAATGTGGTGGCAAACTGACCTTTATGCAAGTCCATGGCATTCTCAGACATTGCTCTCTGACACAGAATTCTCTCATATTCTCTTTTGACCCTCTGTTAACTGAAATTTGTGTCAAAGTACAAGGAGTCACTCAGAAATAGGTATTATCATATGAATTTTGAAAACAAATGGGAAAGCAGTAGGATTGGATGGAAGGACTGAGAAAAGGATTTTTTACAGATAGCAGAAGCAGTTTTGTAAATAATGCTGGTAAAACTCTAACGAAGGACAGAAGGGACTGGAGAGAGTTTTGCTAAATGGAGGGTGGGAACTCACAGGAACACTACAGTGCTCATTTGGAGTGGCTGGGGAGAGCTGAAGTCTTCATGTTTGTTCTTCTAGCAAGGACTATGAAGCTGTTGTGGAAACATACAACTTAGCAGGGTGTCTTCCTTCAGAGATCTGAGTAAGGGAAAGGAAATAAGGCAACTGTAATGCCTCCCTCCACTATGAACACTGCCTTTCATGCCAGAAGAAAGGCATAGCCTCTCAGCCTTTCTGATCCCTATTATATTCAATATTCTTATAGCCACAGGCTCTGTGTCCTAACCATTCCCTCTCAACTCGGAAAACTCAATTTCCTCTTGTTTTTTATCCAAAATACATCCTTTGGACACAGTTAGGGGTATTCTGTGTTGTAGATGGTCTATTTATCCCAGTGCACTCTTGCATAGCACTGACCAATGGGACCTTATTCTCTGCTGACTTTATCTGTATTTGCATATATACAATGCAAACAAAGCTGTGTGTAACAGTTTTACTTTAATAGCATTTGGTATCCACACAGCTCTGATGAAAGTTACTTCCTAAGGAGAGGTGGAATGAAAAGTCCAGCCTTAGATGAAAAGGTAGTCTGGGGAAAATCCTTGGAGGAAAACAAGGAGAGACATCTTTTAACAGATCCTGCAATCAATGAAGAGCTGGTAGGGATAGCTGAAGATAAAAACTGTCATAATTTTTTATCATTAAAATTGGCCTTTAGAGGATTAATTTTAATGTTTCTGCAGGGTGCTTATATGGAGAAGCATTAAGGTCAAAATGCAAGTATTTCAAATTAGGAAAGCAAACAGATTCAATGATAGCTTGAAATAATCAGATTTCTTAATGGGAGACTTCAGTGAGGATGAAATTACAGTAAAAAATAGATTGCCAAAGCAATGAGAGCAGTAATGTGCAGCCACAGGAGAATTGGGGTGTGGAAAAAAGCCAGGGTCAAGGATGAAGTCAGCATCCCAGCCAGCAGGGACAGCCCATAGGTCAGACTGGAGCAAAACAAGAGAGTGAGCAGCACATGTATAATAAATGTGATAGGCAGGGCCAAATCCTGCCTGAGCTTACATCAGTACAACTTCAATGGCTGAAACCTCTTAACACAATGTCACTTCCAATATGATCTAACAACATACATGCAGGCTTTTATTTAAATCAGTGCACAAGGCTAGATTTTCCACTGTCCTATGCTATTGTAACTTCATTGTTCCACTGCTATTACTATTGTGGTCTTAGATACCGCTGAATTTCTTCTCTTGTTATCTTCTGTGACTAAAAATATACCTGTTTCTTATTGGCCTGCTGTTTTAGTAAGACTAAATTCTTCAAGTTTAAAAGATCATTTTAGGAAAGCATGATATTGTACACTATTTCTTAAACAGTATACATTTTTATTCAGATTTTAAAACTGAATTCTTTGTGCATTCTACCCACTGATCCGCATTTTAAAAAATTTAGTGGTTGTGTTTTTTTTTTTTTTTTTTTTTTTTTTTTTTTTTTTTTTTTTTTGCTATGCTGCTAGCATTCATGATTTCCATATTTTGGCATCAGTGGTTTAAAAAAAGGTGATAAACAGGAGAGTCAGCTCCCAGAATTAATAAGCTGGAAAACTGACTTTGTTTGAAACACCTTTCTTGTAATATTTTTTATACTTGTAGCATTTATATTATTTTTGAAGTTGTCACTGATGTGAGACAGTTATTTTAATCTAACACTTAGCTTTCCACACAAGTAAAACTGTGCCCACTTATCTGCAAGTATGTATACACACAAGGATTTACTACTCTAAACCCAGAAGAAGCTATGGGTATTTATGTTTTTGAACTCTAGCTTTTAAAACACTGGTTCTTTTATTCTTGTTGTTTGGCAAAAAAAGAAACAAACCCCTACGGGTGATGTTACAAATAAAAATCAAAAAATTGCAAATCTCTCAAATCTCCAAAAGCCGCCACATCCCTGCCCCAAAACTCTAGGCTTTAGTAACTCCTTTTTATGTATACTTTCTTTTAGATTAGCATTATAGAGAAGACTGTATTTCCTCCTTTTTTACATCAGTATAACAGAGGTAGAGTTAACCCTCAGCTCACTGGCTAGAGCAGAGCAAGAGTGGGACTGTCGGGGTTTTCCCCATGCCTGCCGCACTTTCATCTGAAGAGCTGAATACTGAAGCTGGTTTTCATTTCATCACCTGTAGCTGAGAATAACAAATATGCTAGCACAGGAGCAGAGAGGCACGGTTCCTAGAAGTGTTCTGTTCCACAGCTGCGTGCAGAAGAAGGTGGAAATACACTCAGGAGAAAGTGTGCTGTGCCCAGCTGGCAGCATCCCTGGCGGAGCTGTGCCGGGGGAGGCGCCTGGGAGCCCCCAGCAGATGGTGGCACTGGGCCCTCACACCAAAGCAGCCTGTCAAAGAGAAGTTTGGTACTGAAAGGAGACTAATACATGTATCACTTAAGGCATCTAGCTTAAAATATTAAAAAGGAGGACAGAACTATGGTAAGGAGAGTTCTTTTAGAAAATTGCCTGTGGACTGTATTTTCACTTTCTGAAGCTGTTCCCTCAAGCTATTTTACACAATACCCAGTTTTCTTGAGTTTCAGAAGTAGTAATGATTCAATGGATACAGATTCACAGAAAGCTCCTGAACTTATACTTTCCTCCACTACCTTGAAGTCCTATTTTCAGCTAGTGGAACTACAGAGCATTGCAAACGGGCAAAAAACTCTCTGTGGTGTTAACTGATACCCTCTTTAAAAGAAATTAATTTTAAACCAGAGAAATTGGGTGTATATGAATGATTTTTTTTTTTTTCCTGAGAACTGCTGGGTTACTAACCTAGATGCTTGGTTTAATGTAACAGTTATAGTAATGAAAGGCAGCATTGTCTTTTGTGTTTGGTATAAGGATTTTTTTTCCTCTCTTTTCTAGTATTCTGTAGATATTTCTTGAGGGTTCTTATGTTCAAAATAGAATTTACTTGAAATGCTGAAAATATGAATAGAAATCTGGTGAGTAGCAAGCCCCTGTCCACAATTTGAGGACAACATATGGCAAACAGGACCTTCTTTGTATAATGTCAAAATGGTAGAAATACCATTTTGTGCAAATTTCAGTTTTATAGTACTTAAGATACTTGCTGCGTACTGTCTAGCTATATAAATCCTCATGGGAAAATTGGCTTGTTTTTATGACAAGAGCAAATAACATTGCTGAGATTTTTCCCCTTTTAAAGTAAAACTAGGAAAAATTTAGATGATGCAAAAAATATAACTGAAATTTTCATTTTAATGACTTTTCCTACAAGACTGTTCTGAATTAAGTAGAAATTACTGAAGTATTGTTGAAGCAAAGCCATGATCTGCTGAATTTTCACCATAATAATATTCCCCTTGAAGGTACCAACTTGGACCAAGGTTTCTATGGAAGTCTCAAAACAGTAGGATATTTTTAAACAGAGGTAGTCTTAAGTATTAGGATTTTACCAGGATGAAAACTCTATTTTTCAACACGCCTTTAGGTGGAAATGTGCTCTTTTAATTCCTGTGTCATTTTAATTTCAGAAGCTTTTACTTACCTGTCCTGTCAGCAATGAAAAGTAGTCTTGGGCTGGAGAACAGACTTCACTCTATCCTACTTCACCATATTGTTTGAAATAATAGTCTTCAGCAGAAAAAAGGCAGTTTTAAGAAATTAAAGCACAAACGCCTCAAACATCATCTTAAATCTGTACCAAATTGTCCAAATATAAAGACAAAGCCAACCAAACTGCTTACCATTAGTATCATATATGGTAAAATCTTACACTGTGATTATGATGCCAGTGGGCTTCCCAAAAATCAACAAAGGAATCAATAGTTACTACCATTAAAAATAAATCTATGCTTTACTACCAGAGAAGTGAGGTGGCAGTGACAGGGAAATCAGTCTGCGTCCTTAAAATTCCTTGTTTTTCAGTGACCCATTGTAAAACTGTTTAATTGGCAGGAAAGAAATAATGGTTAAAATGCTTACTTCAGGCTGAATGTGCAGCAGTGGTAGTTTCAAAGGGGAAATTGTGCTGCTGTCTTGTTCCCTAAGATAATTACTGTAGATTAGCTTATGCTCTTAGAATGGTATGTGTGTGCTACGTGTGTGCTTATATTTCTGGACTTCCCATGTATGAGGGTCTCTAGGTATTGCTGTGTCAGATAAAAAGGACCAGGTGACACCCAAGCTGTGTTTCCAACCCTTGAAATAGACACGATGCACACCAATGAGCTAATGACAAAGCAGAAAGATGGTGAAAGACAAATTCCCTTTAGTCTTTTGGGAAACAGATGATAAGAAGCAGTAGTAATGACTTTGATTAAAAGCTTGGAACGTATTTGGGTAAATAGGAATTTACTTTCAAAACATAAAGTACATGTAAGTAAATGTAACCAGATCTTTGGGAGCTAACCTAGACAGGTGCTACAGAAGCTGGGACTTCAGGATCCAGATGCCCTTCCCAGGAGCCCCAGCCACTCTGGAAGCTCTTTCCTGTGTTGTTTTTTTTTTGTTGGTTGGGTTTTTTTGTTGGTTTGATTTTTTGGTGGCGGGGGGGTGTGTGTGTGTGGTGGTGGTGTTTGTTTTTTAGTAACCTTCCTCTGCTTTTCTGATGTCTCCTGTTTATTGCAGTTGTTATTGTGGTGATAGATCCCAGCTCCATCAGGGTAACTGCCTTGTGCCTCTGCTCTTCTCTGGCATCTGGAAACCAGTAGTTGGAGCTGCCTTGCAGAGCTCTTGGCACTGACTGGCACCAGGATAAATATGTGCCCACGACTGCTGGGCTTTGTCTTAACATTTTAGTGCATTTCTCTTGCTCACACTCCAATTTTTAATTACTATTACTTTTAACAAATACTGTGAGTTTGAGTTAATTCTGAAGTTCTGTAGATCTATATTCCGTACCTTGTGCACAGGTGATTAGGATTCTTCCCCATACATACAGAGTAGCTATGAGGAACACCTTGGCACTGTGATTTTTTTTTTTTCCTGTTAAGAGGAGATTTATCCTAGCCCTTTGTTTTCCTTGGTACTCCTGCTGTTACCACTTCTATTGCCCAAGGAAATGTTTCTACCTCAAATCCCTCTGCTTCCACAGTCTTTGCACAGACTGTGAATATAGGCCATAGGTCACATTTTGGAGAAAACAGAAGGGTGGAGGGAAAATGAAAAGTTACAGGTCTGAAAAAGGAGGTGACTTAGTGAACTTGAATGGCTTTTTACATGAAGCAGCTCAGGCTGGGGATTCTTACAGCCTCCTTGGTCATACCACTCTGGCTCTGTAGAGGCAAAGCCAGAAGAAAGAGCTAAAACAAGGAGACAGGAGATGGATTTCTTTTTGTATATATATTAATTAAAGTACTGTCGGAATATAATGAGAATTTCATCTGTCAGCAGCTTATCAATAAAGAAAATAAGAGTTTTCATGAAAAAAATATTTTTGCATTGGGTATTTTGTAGTCAGCTTCTGAAGACCAAATGTTAAAGTAATTTGCCTAGATGTTGCAAATCCAGCTTGTTTAACAGGAAAGCATAGCACATTAAATGAAGAACAAAGAAAGTAGTGAAGGGCTACTAAACACTTGAAATTCACACTTTGTAACATTTGGCAATGCTACAGCAATAGTTTGGGTTAGGCTGATGTTTTTTGTAAGTTAGTATGACTTGCAGAAACATTGTTAATGCGTGATGTTTTAATCTTTAGTTTCTTTCATACTAAATTAAACCGTTTTAAGACCTATATAAAATCCACTCCTGCAATTCAATGTTATTAGCATGTGAACAACTTTTCACTTTTAAACAGTGAATTGACTTTTTGGCTTTTCTTGCAAATGTGATCCAAACATCACTGATGTCACTAGAAATACTTTGCTTACTTACAAGGGGTATTTGATTCCCAAATACAATGCATTTAATTCCTTTGCATGAATTAAATATTTGGACAAGAGCACAAATGACTGTATTCTCTTGTAGCCTAGTGGAATGCAGTGATTTGGTTGGGGGGGGTGGTCTGACAAGGTGATTTTCCCGAGTCAAACAGTGCTTTTGGCACATGTGCTCTTTCTCCATAAGGTTTAATTATTCCATACAAGTGTAAATGGTTTTACCCTCAAAGAGCTGGTACAGGCTTGGATCACAAAACCCAATAATGGAGTAACTGGAGCTTTCACCCATGAGATGGGAGATGTGGACTGAAATCACTTCACAGAAAGGGAAAGGATCTTGAGTGAATACTATAATGCTGTTTGGTAAAATGAGAAGGGAGAACCCTACCATACTTTATAGTGATGGGCTAGAGTCAATAAACTCCCAAGTCCTCTTTAGAAATTCATAGAAAGCCAGGGCTTTCAATTTTCTACAGAATGTTCCAGCAGAAAACAACATACCACCTTCCAGAAGAAGACTCACAAAACTGTCAGACCATTATGACACCCTAAATTCTTCTGCAGACAAAGTCCAGTGATCATTCCATCTTTTTTT
>VYXD01006830.1:4032939-4105663 GCA_013397195.1 Hylia prasina
GAGTTCTCCTTCCTCGGTGCAGGGAGCGGAGCCTGGCTGTGAGGGGCCTCAGGGCCTGGAGCAGCGCGGTGAGCTGGGGATGCGCTCTGCGCCTCCCAGGCACCGGGCATTGCGGTTTGTGTGGGTCAGCAGCCCTGAAGGTTGTGACCTTCACTTTGGGCCCCTGGATAGAGTGCTGTGATGAAATACGTGGACTGAGGAAATAATTTGTTTTAGGAGGAAGGTGGAAAGGAAAGTGGCTTCAAGCCGGAGCAAATTCCCTCATGGCCTGCAGTGTCCGTGGTAAGGTGTTTGTTAAAGCAGATACACAAGAGAGGTCTTTGCTCTCAGGATTTGGCAAACACCTTTCAGTAAATGTGAATCAGTGGCCTGCGCTGCTCCAGCAAATACTTACTCCCTCATTCTGCCATCTGGAATATGCCTTTTCTCTGTGGAATGCAACAGCATGGAGCATGTGGAAAAGATGCTTTGTTTCCGGGCCATCTTGGAAATGTTTTGGGCTCCTCCCCACCACTCCCACTCCCGCCTTTTTTGCATTCTTTTCCTTTAAAAGTCTGAGAGACTTTTCACTGTTTCGCAGCTGGGTGAGTGCAGAGCTGCATAGAGGAGCGCGTTTTTTTAGATTTCCAGTCTTGTAGAATGACCACGATGTCTCCTGTTATTTTTTACCTACATTATCAAGCAGTTGGGCTCAAGAGAGCCGGTCAAGGAAAAAATGATACATAGGGAGCAGAGCAGGGGCCCGGGAGATCAAACAATGTGCGTAACAAAGGCTGCTCAAGAATGGGAATCATAAATGCAGCCTATTTAGGTAGAATCATCATATATTGATGATTCCCCACCTGAGGTAGGAAAGCCATTTCATACTGGTGTGCAGTATTTGCAGCTCCTGGAAGCTGATGGAGCAGTGGTTATTCACTTGGATAGGCACTAACTCAGATTATTACTTTGTCATTAACAACTTGATTAGTGCTCCTCACAGATACTTTCTGCTGCCACTACTGATACAGAGCCTGAGAGCTCCTACTTTAGATTACTGACACTAAAAGCATGGAGGCAAAATTAAACACCCTTACTAGATTTATCAGTGTGAATTCTAAATTCTAGATTTATTAATGTGAAGGGGAAAGTGGCAAAACCTGGCAGTGGGGGAGTGGCAGAGATTGGCAGAAGTGGTACTGCAGACTTACTGTGTGTAAAAGGGGCACTGACAGATCGCTTGTTTGAAGTTCTTCACTGTGTTCACAGATAGTTTTGATTACATGCTCTATATTCTGTTATTGTGAAATGTTTTCTTTTTTAAATTTGAAACCTCTCTCCGGAATATTTGAAGATTTACAGATTCTGTGAAAGAAAAGTACTTTTCAAATTTTTGACTCACAGCTGACAGTCTACAGTAATTAAGTAAACCTGCAGACTATTTGCAGGTAAATCACTCTTAGAGATCCTTCCCATATGTTACTAATGAGATGCTGGAGTACAAAAGAAGTGTCACCTTTGGTTTTGTCTCTGTAGATAAAGAAGAAAGCTTTGCTTTGTTATTTTACCTCCAGAGTTAGCCTTTATTGAACTTTATAAACTTTATTTGTATTTTACTCTTTGTTTCAGTGTGTCTAAGATTTTTACTCATGAAATTATCTGTGTGGTATTCTTTTAGTAAGATTTTTGCTTTTTAACGTCCTCAAGCAAAATTAAGAGCTGTAAAACTTCTTAACAGAAATGCATAAAGAGGCATGTCTAATGCCTACAGATGGTACTACATGAAAAACATTGAAATTAGCTGGGGTATTTTTAAGACTGATGTATACAATAAATAATTTAGAAATATCCTCTGGTCCTGATGTTTCAGAATAAACCTGTTAACAGCTTCAAGGTGTTGGGCCCATACTCCAGTTATCCGGGTAAGCAGTTTGCATGTATGTTGAAAAAAGTCTCATTTGCTTGTAAATTAAAATAATTGTTGGGGTAACAGTATAGTTTTATTTTTTTAGATAACAGTATCATTTTGTTTTGCAAAAACTTGACAGACTGTCATCATAACAAAACAATTGGAGAAAAAAAATTGGGTGTAGTTATATAAAGTAATCACAGAGTGTGCTGAGTTGGGACTCAAGGATCATCAAGTCCAGCTCCTGGCCCTGCACAGCACCATCCCCAGGAGTCACCCCCTGTGCCTCAGAGCATTGTCCAAATGCTTCTTGACCTCTCCCACTGTGGTGCTGTGACCCCTGCCCTGGGGAGCCTGTTCCAGTGCCCAAACTCCCTCTGGGTGAAGAACCTTTTTGTAATGTCCATCCTAAACCCCCCTGACACAGTTTCAGGCCATCCTCTTGTGTCCTGTCACTGGTCACCCCAGAAAAGAGATCAGTGCCTGCCCCTCCTGTTCCTCTTGTGGAAATTGAAGAGTGTGATGTATCCCCTCAGTCTCCTCTAGGTAGAACCTTAGCATTGTTCTTGGAATTTAAGTAACATAAACTTTATCTGGATCTTCACTCCTACCCCCTTTTTCTTCCCAGACATGTCAGGTAGTAAAGGTTGCTTCAAGTGCTGCCCTACAGGGCTTTTTTAGCAGAATAGGAGCCATATTTTATCAGGAGAGAGATTCTCTGTTTGAAGAAGGATTAAGAATGCAGTCAAGAGCTCTAAAAGAAAACAATATAGAAATTAAATATTGGCACTTAAAACTAATAAACTTTGTATTGCTTTAGACGGGTTCAAGTCTAATAATTTCAGTTTTACATTTTCTTGTGCTGCCCTTTGCAGACTAAGAGACTTCACATTTGATCTCAAAATGTTCGACTCTGCAGACATGGTCTTTTCACTCGATAGTTTATTTTATGAAAAACCAGATATGAGACAAAGGTAAATGTTTATTATTAGATAAATATAATTGATTTCCAAACTGAATCATTTTATAGCAGTGTTTTTTCTTATGACTCACTTTTTTGTCTACTGATAGAAATGTGAGGCTAAAATTTCTAGGTTCATAACCCATAATTTGAAATGTTTCTTCAAGCACATTCGGCAATGCTGGTGTATCTTAAGGCTATGAGAAATAAGAGTTAGCAGAAGTTTTGCCTCTGTAGTCTTATGTTATTAGAAGTGACATGAATTGAAGAAGGATATGCTTTAGCAGGAGAAACAATAGGTTATGACTAGTAATTTTGAGCTAGTTGTTGTAGAGTGTGCTTAAAAAATGCTTTTATCTCACATTTGTGTGTTAAAAATAGGTGTCTGGAAAACGAAGAGCGTAAGACTTGGTTTATTGCACCTGCTCCAGCTATTGCTGCAATTCCAGCTGCAGAGGAGTTACAGAGGGAACTGGAAAAAACCTCAGCCAGCACTCACATGGGTAAAATATCATAGAATAGAATCACAGAGTCACTGGAACGGTTGGAAAAGATTTTTAAGATGATCAAGTCTACCCATGAACCTTACACTGCAAAGTCTGACTACACCATAATACTTGGCATTGATATTAAATTACACAACACATAATTAGTGTGACAGATCATTCCTCTTTTGCTGTGAAATATGAAATATTCTGGGTATGCAAGTAGAGACAAGGAATGTATTTGAGTTGAGAATGATGGTGTGAGATGTGCCAGGAGCATAGCAGTCCTCCTGAGGAATTTACATGCCACAGGTTTCCTGTGCAGAAGTTGGCAAGGTAAGAAGTATAATCAAAATTTCAGTTACTGCACATTGTTTCACGAAGCATTGTAACACAGTGGGAAGTGGCTGTAAGAGCATAATGTTATCACATGGATCTGATGGCCTGTCTCCCACCCAAGGAACAGAGACTTTATATTAAACTCACTTTTTTCATCCCTCTGGGGCCTTTAATCAAATTGCTGGGGCAGATAAATTTGAATCTGGTCATTAATTGCTGCCAAGTGGCATACTCCTAGACATTCAGGATTATCCTAAGGAAATTTATTTTAAAGAATTTCATTCCTTTATCTCTGTCAATTAGATTTGTGCATTTCTTAGCTGCTGTGCTGATTTATGATATTCCCTATTTAGGAATTTCCCTATTTAGGAAAAACAGAAGGTGGGTTTTTTTTCTACTTTATGCAAGAATAACTCCATTAAGTGCTACTTATTCAAATAAGCTTTTTGATATTTGTAGAATTAGAACTGTTGGGGTTGTGTCCCAGACAGGGCATGGGAATTGTGAGTTTCTAGATGGATAACACTGAAATGAAGACAGCAAAATAGAGCTGTTATCTTGTTGCATTTGGTTTGCTTGTTTCTGTTCCTGCCTTTGCCTTCCTGTTGCCAAGAGCAATGCTTGTTCATCTGGTCAGCCAGATCAGGATACTGATTCTACACTGCAAAATGTGATTAATTAACCAAGAAGGTTATGAAACCAGCCTGTCACCAACATCAGTAGCAGTTCCAACTGTTGAGATTGCAGTTTGACTGTTGAGATTGAGTTTATCTAAGCTGTTTTGTAGCAGGAACTTCAAGCTTGGTCACTTTTTTAAAAGAACATCTTTATTCTGGGACAGGGTAAAGAGTTCTGTCATACAAACTGTTTTGTAGTTCTGAAGAATAGTTTTATCCTTTCCTTTGCATAGGAAGGAAAGAAAGGGACCTTATTTTTGTAACTTTTTAACAATGCATGCATTACATTCATTAGCATGTCATAAAATACACACTAAACTTCTTGCAATAAGATAGAAATATCAGTTTGTATAATAGATGTGAATTTGGCTGATTCTGTGTGAAGGACACTTGATTAAATGGCTGTGAATAAGGATATGAATGAAATAGTAAATTTTCATTTTTGTAGGAGGGAGAAAGCACGAGATGTTTATACAACAATGTAAGAGTAACACAGAGGAAGTAGAAGACAAATCATCAGCACCTGTTGGTTTTGGCATAGCCCCTGAAAAAGAAGTCCTACAATTAAGTCTAGGAGAAAGAGATAAAATTAGTTTTCAGCGTGAAAATCTGAAAGTGGTTTCATCTTTTCTCTCTTTTGATGAAAATAAATCTAAACCAGTAATAGATTTTTCTCAGCAACTGCAAAATAAAGCATTAAGTGAAAACAGTGATGATGAGAGTGTCCATTCAACATTAAGAAAAAGGTATGTGTCTAGTCAACTCAGATAATTTATCACTGTCAGAATTATATTCTTATTTTAGATAAATCTGTTGAACACAAAGTTTGGGATCCTTCAATTGAAGGTACTTTAGCAGGCTCCAGATGCTAATTCTTTCAGTCTAAGGAAAAAAAAAGTTTCATTTCGGTAATGTTTTAGTGCTTCAATTAAATGTGTCCTGAGCTCAGCCTCATTCATGAGAAAAGTAAGCCTCAGGTTTGTTGCTTAAATTTTAAAGGAATTTTATCAAAGCTTTTGGAAAATACTGCTCTGAATTCTTTGTCTGCATGGGGACAAGGAAGAAGGCTGAGATCTTTTGCTTTGCTGAGCAGAGGTCAGCCCCTCAGGAATACCTTGGGCAGTTCTCAGCCTGATTTCTGTGCTGCCTGGGAGGAGAGGTTTTACTGATAAACTGCACTTCTGTGTCCAGCTCCTCCCATTCCTCAGAACCTGGATGTCTCTATTGGTTTTAATGATGCAGAAATTCAGAGTTAATCTGCTCTTAGGAGTCAGAGCCCATCTGGACAGGCAGTTTATTGTTTCATGTTCTTTCTGGAAGGAAAGTAAAGTTAAAATGTATCTTGAAAGGGGTCTTCTGGTTAGATTACATAAAGTTAGATACAATTTTATTATTTATCTTACTAGTTCTGCTGCTAATACAAATGTATATCTAATATTTTTCAAATATTAGAAAAACTAACATTACAGCAAGCTAATGAAAATTCTGGATCTTTTGCAGCTTATTTAAAAAGTCTGGCAATATTCATAAAAATACAGAATTTAAAGCTGGTTCTGTTGATGTGAAAGAAATTGGTACTTACTTAAATACAAGTGAAAACATGAAAGAAGTGACAAAAGAAGGTTTTTTGAGAAATAATCATCAGGCTCCAATAACTAAAGACTCAGAGTTTACTTTGCATAGGGTAAATAATAAGGAGATTGTGTCTGAAAATGGAATTAAAATTCAATCATTTTCTAATGCTTCAGAGATTCTGGATATGACAGGTAATTATTTTTACTCTATTTCAAGAAAAATAGTCCATTGTCTGTTTTTGGTATATAATAATAAATGGTATCCAAGATCTGAGGTAGAGTGAAGAACATTTTCCCTCCAGCTCAGGGTGAGATAATTGGCTAAAATTCATAGAATGAATTGCAGTCTTGTGGAACTCAATTGTTGTTGTTTAATATGATCTGGCTAAACAATTTATGAAGAAGATTCACATTTTCAGAAGTGCTAAGTCATGTAAAGCTCTTTGAAAATGTCACTTTGCATCCCCTCAGCAATTTGGAAAAAAACAGCCTTGTCCCTTCACGTGGTAAAGTTTCATCTTCATTTGAAACCAGAAATTTAAAGTTAAATGTTTGTTTGTTTGTGGTGTGGCTCATATTTGTATATTTGTAGAAATAGATTTTAAATAGCAGCTACCTAGAAAATGGAGGGAAATGGTGAGATTTTGCTGAAATTATAAAATACCTGGTTTAGAAATTATTTTGGCTTTTGAAATTTTTTTACTAAGTGCAGTTTATTTCTAGATTTTAAACTTTTTGGGACATCTGTGGAATGTACCTTGTGTGCCTGACTAACTACCACAGAAACATGGAGTAGAAGATTAGTTCTAGCAGAAAAATGTAGGGCAGAGCGGTGGCTTAGGATGGGATTTGGGAACAGGTCAGGAAGGAAAAGCGTGATTCCTGGCTGATTGCCTTATGAGCAATAATGCCTTGTGGTGGTTGGATCTGTGGGTGAGGGGACAGCAGTGGATATCATTAACTTTGCCCTCAGTAAGGGTTTTCATGGAATCAGAGTGGTTGAGAAACACCATCTTCCACAACATTCCGGTACCCGGTAGGGTGTTAGGAGTGCATCAACAGCTGCCTGGTGTAAAAATGGTTGGCTGGGCTCAGAAGATGGTGGTGAACTGGTCACACTGCCCACATGCCAGCTGACAGCAATCTCATGAAATTCAGCAGGAACAAATCCACAGTCCTGCCCCAGGGAAAGAGAAGAACCCCTGGGGTTCCCCTGGGATGGTTTGACTGGGGGCAGCTCCGTGGAAAGGTGCCTGGGGTCTGCTGAACAGCTTCCTGAACTTGAGTGAGCAGTGTGTCCCAGCAGTCACAAAGGCCAACAACAGCAGCCTGGGCTTTGTTAACAAAGCTGGGAAGTTAGGAGAAGTCATTGTCCCCTTCTTGGCACTTTTGAGACCACACCTAGATACTGCATCAAGTTTTGAGTCTCAGGTTTGTGCAAGACATGCTTAAACTGGAGTGAATTCATCTAAAGGGCCACCACGATGGCCTTTTCAAAGGATGAGCTAGTGATCTCCCTGTCCTATCCCATAATCTCCTTTCTATCACCTGGACCTTGTTACAGCCTTGAAGCTCCTTACAGAATGCACAGCTTGGGGTCAGGAAGATATTTGTCATGGTTATTGGTTGAAAATGAAACTGATTTTATAAATGTACTATGTTTACTTCTTTAGGAACTACAGGAAGAAAGTTGGAAATTTTGAGGGCTGTTACAGAAATACGTATCCTTTTATTTGCTGTATCTGGTTATATTACAGTGCAAAATTTGCAAAATTATAGTGTTTAATTTTTAGCCATACGAATTAATGCATTACATTGTAATAGTTTTAATTATTAATTTATAATGCTGGGAATCAAATGTTCAATAGGTGTTTATCCTTTTGACTTCCAAAGCCAGCATGAAAATAAAACAATACATGGATCATTCATTGCTAAGAAAGCTCATTCTTATTTCAAACATTCAAATTTTATCCTCAAAACTTTATTTTTAAAGCATAAAATGTCAAATTTTAATTTTTCATAATATATATTTCAGCCATTTTCTTTGTAAATACAGCTATATATCCCCATACATTTAAATAAAAGAAAAATGAACTATTATTTAGGCTTATTAGGAAAACTGAATTCTACTTTGTCACATTTTCTTAGAAGAAAATTAACTTCATGTACTCCTTTTTTGTCTGCCCTTATGTTGTGGTGTGCCTATACTGTATTTCCATTCTTTAAGCAGGTTTTACCATAATTTTCTTTCTTCTTTGCTCTGCCTTGAACATGTAATATAATTGAGCATTCATCTTTATCTGTCAGACTTCTGTTTTTTACATACTCTTCAATATCTTGTTTCTAGTAACCTTAGAAAATGGTAGGTTAAATATCAGGAAGAGGAATGGGTAAATTTAGGCACCTGAAATTCATGTAAATACCTTTAAAAAGTCATGATTTTCAAGATGAGTAAGGATTCCATTGTTGCGAATTTACCAATTTCAGATCATTAATGCTTTGCAGTTTGAAAACCTATCACTGATTGAGAGCATGGATTTTAAATAAGTATTTTTTTAAAATATTTCTTTTTGTCTAATGCTACTGGCTTATTTTTACCCATTTTTAACGTTTAACTGCTTTTATTTCTCGCTTTACTCCTGTATCTTTTCCTCTGTAGTTGTTGAATGTAACATGGATCCGAGGCCTTGGCAGTTCATTGTTCTGTTGCTGTCGGTGCCACACCTGACTGTGCTCACCCCCAGCCTGGTGAGATGGTCACAGTCAGGCCGCTGGTGTGGCTGCTCTGCAAGTCCAGACACGGATCAGCTCCCTCCTCTGGAGCTGTAACCTGGCACTGCTCTCTTGTCATCTGCTGCATATTTTAGATAAGAATGTTGTCTGAACAACACGCGATATTGGCAGCTGAAAAATATCTTTAAAACCACAGCCAGCATTAGGTGGTCATAGGTGAATTTCTTTGCTACTGTTATGTCTGGGCATACAATATTATGCTGATTGTGTTGTATTACAAATATTATATGACCACTGACACCTTAGGCTAATAGCAGTGTTCTAGTTGTTGTTGTATCTGGTTTGTCCCCTGTAGCTTCACATTCCATACTTGTCTGCCATTCCATGAAGCCTGTGCCAAGGAGGAGGTTCCTGATTATTGGCATAGTCCTGAGACCTCTCAAATAGGTGGTTTTTTCACTGATAGGGAATATATGGGACGCCAAGAATATAAAACTACTGAATCATTTAATAGGTTACTTTTGGATAACTTTTTACAAAACTGTGAAACAGTGTGATATGTTTTAAGTCTGCATTTAGTTTGCAAGAACAAGGTGCATTTCTGTTCCTAAACTTTTATAATTTACACTCTAGTATTTTAAATTCCTTAATGCTCTCAAGCAACCCAATTTAGAAGTATTTTTAAGGAGTTCCCGTATTTTAACTATGCACAGTCAAAAGCCTTGGATGATGTAAGTATGGAACATAAACTGCAGCTGCAAGTGGTACTTTGTAGATAAATTTAAGTGATACTTTGATATTCAGAACATAAAAGGAGTTAGAAGACTGTAATATATCTAGAACCTCTTCCTGGAATAGTTTATCAGGGTTGTGCTTAGCTGGGAGAAGAGACCAGAATAACTTTAAAAAGTGTTTCTCTCATCTTAAAATATGTTTGTGTGAAGATGAGAATTATATTTCTCTTTATGCATATAGGTTAGCAGTATATTTGCATGGAGGAAGGGTGGGTGGATGAGTGAATGAGTGACGTGGGTGAGTGACACTGTGGAGCAGGAAAGAGGGAAGAATCCATCTTGTCAGAGGAAAATGAGGGAGTCTGACATGGACATACCTGGCTTCTAAGCTGGTGGAGGATAAAATGTGCAGGAAGGAAGCATAGTCATGCAAACTGTTCATTTGTCATTATTGAAAACTGAACAGGACTGGGCAATTCTTTCCTAGCTTTTATACACAGACAGGAACTTTGTGGTTTGTGCTCCAACTGGCTCTGGAAAGACTGTAATGTTCGAGCTAGCCATTACCAGATTACTCATGGAAGCCCCACTGCCTTGGCTAAACATTAAAGTTGTTTACAGTAAGTATTATGTGGCTTTAAACATGTTGGTGACAGAGCAGAAAATGTCATTCTGTGAATGCAGAGATCTGGAGTGAGTGCAGAAATAATACTGAAATTAAATACATTAAGAAATTGCAGCCTACTTAATCCTTTAAAAAGTCGGTTTAATGTTTATTTGTAGTACCATTGTAACTATTATTAGTATTTAACAGCATTGTGTAATTGTAGTGTTCAGCATTGCCTACACAAAAAAAAAATTAGAAAATCCTGTAGCAGTTTGTCCCCCAAGAAGGCAAGATGTACACAAAAGGAGGAAGCAAAGGAAACTAAAACAAATTCTTAGTGTGTGATTTCTGGCTGACACTATCTTTTGTACAGCTGTCTCTTGCTGTGAGATGAGGATCAATTTTTCCAGTATTCACTTACCTGGCAAATTTTCCTGCTGTTTTCTGTGTACTACCTCAGAGCCACCAGAACTGTGATCTTCATGAATTTAACTTATCTGTGTAGAAATATGAAAATACTTGGAAATAGTCACACCAATTACACTTTTTTTTCCTTTCCTTCCCAAAGAACTGAGTTCATATCATGTGAATTTGTCCCAGTTTTAATTTATTCATACTCTGATGTGTCGGTATTGCTATTAAAGGTTTCATTCTTGTATTAACAAAAGCTTCATATTTTTAAAAAATTCCATTTTGTTCAACTTCTTACAATAAAGCTAGTCTTGCTTTAGAGTTTACTATGTGTTGTGAAGTGATCTTAGAAGCAGGCATGTGCTCCAGGTTCTGTCAGCTGCACAAGGTAGATAGAGTGTGTGGTAATAGTTTCCACTTGCCTTGGTAGCATTGATACAACTTGGTTGGAACTGTCAGTAAGGAAGCAGTTACCTGCTAGTGGAGTTAGAGCTGCTGATCTTTCCAGATTCCACAGTGCTGGAGAAGGAGACTTACCAGATTTTGAATGTTGGAACAGAGGTGGTAACCAGACTATGTCCTGCTGGTGTGAGCACTGGTGCCTGGCTCATCAGTGGCCCCATGTATGTGAATTGTCTTGCAGTAGTTCTGTAGAGTTGTTTGCCAGTAGATTTACATTGAAGGACTGGTGACTGTAGTTCCAGGAGCAGTCACTTGATTCTCACCTTCTTGCATTGCTAAAGACAATTAGCTGTGTGATTTTGTGAATTACTTGCTGTTAGCTTAATCAGTTTTCTGGAGCTAATTTTTTTTCTGATACTCTTATGAGATTTTATACCTCTTTCTGAAGCAGAGGCTGGTTCTTTAAATCTCTTCATTTTAGGGATCATTTGTGAGCTAATATGCAGAAATCATTCATATTCCAGTGGCTCTAAGTAAGCTAGAAAGTCATCACCGTTATACTAGGGCTGTTTTCAGTTCATGCATAGATTGCCTCTTTCACTTAAATCACTGAATTTTCCATATAGATTAGTCATCCAGTATAGCCTTACATGTGTTGTTAATATCAGTCCTTTTTGAGAATTACATTGGATTTGTGGAAAAAAAGAATCTGCAAAAGTACAGTGTGTATCCTCAGGAAAAAAAAAAAAAGATTAGATTTTTTCAGGAGTCTGTTCATGAGAAGCAGGATGAGGACTGCTGCTTGCTGTGCTAGCTGCTTGGTATGACCCTACACTTAACTGTACATTTGATTTTGATAGAATACCAGAAGAAATAAAAGTCTGTCTCTTGTTCCTGGATGATTTCTTGCTTATAACCTCTTTTCTTTCTGAATACAGAGTACTCCAATCATTCTTAACTGGGAAAAGATTGGTATTTGTATGAGCTTCCATTAGAAAAGATGTATTTCATGTGGTTTCTTCCATCTGTGAGAAAGCCTTTGATAGCTGAATGATTATTTCCATGTGGTACTGCAAAAAAAATCAAACCCAACAGGATACAGGATTAAGAGAGAGCATAAATAATCTTAATTAAAGGGTTCTGTTTCTGCTTGATGGGAAAAACAAGGGCCCAAAGCTCAACACTGATTGTACACATGGAGTAGGATAATAAGGACAGTAACACCAGTTACAGATTTTATGGTTCTGGAAGCAAATCTGAAAATTAGGGAAATTAAATTCAAGAAGGTATCTTACTAAAGAAAATAAATGCATACATTTTTAATACAGTTGAAGATTTGTTTTTCCTGATTTAATTCTCGTTGTTTGGTGTTGTTTTTAGTGGCTCCAATAAAAGCTCTATGCAGTCAGCGTTTTGATGATTGGAAAGAAAAATTTGGACCTATAGGACTCACCTGCAAGGAACTGACAGGAGATACACTGATGGATGATTTATTTGAAATACATCATGCTGACATTATTATCACTACACCTGTAGGTTTCATTCCCAGTTCCTGCAAGAACTTAAATAAACAGGCATTAGCAGTTTTCTAATTGTATGCTGCAAGGACTGCTCCTTTTTCTTTGTAATACATAGTAATTTAATGATCCTTTTGTTTGTCTGTGCCCTGCTGTACATACTCGCAGGTCATGTAAACAAAATTTAATATAATAACGTGCCAGATGAAACATAGCATTAGCTTGAATTCAGTTGTTTCTGTTTAAAGATGTAGTAAAGTTTAGGCCTGTCTGCATGTACTATAGTTGTGGCGTATGTTGGCCTTTAAAACATCTTGCAGCTTCTGTTGTTGTTTTGATGTGTTGGTTTTTTCCTCCAAGGAAAAGTGGGACAGCATGACTAGAAGGTGGAGGGACAACTCTATAGTCCAGCTTGTACGACTGTTTCTCATTGATGAGGTAAGAAAATGAATGAGGGTGTACACACTGATTTTGTATCTTTTGTGAAGAGAAATGGAAGCTTAGAAAATATTACATGTATTTAGCACATGTCCAGATAGTAGGTGGAAAATATTTACCTTTAAAACTTTTAAATCTTTTAAAACTCCTGATAGGTACACGTTATAAAGGATGAAAGCCGCGGTGCAACTTTGGAAGTTGTAGTCAGTCGGATGAAAACTATTCAGTCTTCTCTTTGGCGTCTCTTAGAGAAGCATGACAATGTTCCTCCCTTGAGATTTGTAGCTGCTTCTGCAACAATCCCAAATACTCAAGATGTAAGAGTTACATTTTAAGTGTATTCTCATCAATGGAGTTGTATTTTATAAAATTTTTTTTGGAATTACAATTTTAGATTGACAACAAAATTGTGATTTTTAAGCTGTCATCTGAAGACAGCCATGAGGCTGCTGCTAATGTAAGATTACCTTCAACCATGTGGAAATACCAGCCATGTGTGGACATGCTTCAGTTTTAGATTTCTGCTTGTGATTTTTGCCTCTTACGTACAAATTACAACAGACTAGAAATTTTAGTCCAAATTGTATTGGTCCTGTAAAAGCAGAACCTCACGTGGAATCCTAAATTATTTAAAAAGTGTGTTGCTCGTTTACATGTGACCAAAGCTTAAGTTAATTACTCTGTGATGCTATTAGAGCAGGAGCACAATTAAAAGACTAAATTTATGTTTTCTGTTCTTCTTTTTTGAAGATTGCAGAATGGCTTTCAGATAGTAAGATGCCTGCTGTATGCCTGAAAATAGATGAGGATCAACGACCAGTGAAGCTACGCAAAATTGTTCTTGGTTTTCCTTGCAGTGACAATCAGACAGAGTTCAAATTTGACTTAACTCTTAACTACAAGATAGCTGGCATTATACAAACATACTCGGAGCAAAAACCGGCACTTGTGGTACAACAGCTTTTTTTTAATCACATTTGAAATTGTTTCTTTCTTGAAAGTGTTGATTCAAAAAATATCTTTCGTTTGTAGTTTTGTGCCACAAGAAAAGGAGTACAACAGGCTGCTTCTGTTCTTGCAAAAGATGCTAAATTTCTACTGAGTATAGAACAGAAACAAAGGTATTTTTCTATTTAAATTGGAAATAAGTGTTTGTACATTTTAGTAAACCTGTGATATCAGTGAAGAATGCTGTTGAGCTAATACAGTTTCTAGCAGAGGAATGTGCAACAAAATTGTGATCACAGTTGACTTTCTGGTAAACTGCCACTCTTCTTGGGAAGTTTTTGCTTCTCAGAGTTTTAGGATACCTTTCACAAACATTAAGTTGTTTCTCAAAGCTACTTTCTAAACATTAAAGTGCTAATTCTTATGGCCCTCTGAGACCCTGTAGTGCAAAGATTAGGCATATGAATAGTTGAATTGGATGTGACTTTACTAGTGTTTTAAGTTAAGCCATAAGATGCCTTTCCTTTATCAGATACTGTTAATAAATACGGCCATATTTATTATTATTTACTTCAACATTGCCTAGTCATGGCAGCTCAGAGGCTACCTCCTGACTTTGGACCTAATATATGATCTTATTTGCTTTATGTGAACAACACATAAGGATTGTAGATTGTCACTTGGAAAGATGAGCAGGCTCAAAAATCTACAATAGCTGCCCCAGAGAGTCAGTCTGTTCCCTCTGTGAAGATGGCAAAGGTGGTGGTTGAAAATATCCAAAGAATGTATATATTTTAATTTAATTATTTTGTTTGTGTGTGTTGCACAGATTACAGGGGTTTGCAAATTCATTGAAAGACTCCAAACTGAGAGGTAAATATAACCTACTACTTCTCTGCTCTGTGACTGAATATTTGCTTGAGAAATCTTAGTTAAATGATGTGTATAATAATTTCATTATTAGACCTTTTGACGTATGGTGTGGCTTATCATCATGCGGGTATGGAGATATCGGACAGAAAAATAATTGAAGGAGCTTTTACTGTAGGAGACTTGCCAGTACTTTGTAAGTAAATTTAACTTGGAAAGTCAAAATGTCATTTGTGTATCCTAAGACTGCAGTTTGGAAGTGGTAATATTTTATGGTTCTGTAGTTTGCTTAACCTTTGGAAGTTGTGAAATCCAGGTAAAGATGTTTTTGTGTTTCACATGCACTTTTAGCCTGTGAGCCTACATATGCACTGTTACTGAGCCTACATATGCACTGTTACTAAAGGCCATAGAACTTAATTTCACCACACATGGAGGTCATCCCCCTCATATGTCCATAGAGATCTGGCCATGTCCATTTCCTTTGCCTTTCATTGAGCCCTACCATGGAGGTGGAGCTCTCTGCTAGTGAATGTCTCTCCTGAGCTCCCAAGTCACTGGGCCCTTTGCAACTGTGGCTTCCCTGAAGGTAATCATCTACATTTATGCATCTTAGGTGGGCAGGAGGATATTTTCAAACTCCCATGCAAGGTGTTGTGCCTGATGGGGAGGTCCCTGTGAAATAGTCCACCTGTTGTTATGTGAAATGACAAGGGATCTGAGATATGATTGTCTCATCTCATTGGGCTTTCTTTTTCTGTAAAAGATCCAGACCCTATGGGGAGTTGTCTGTGTGGTTCATGTACAACACTAAATGACTTGTGGGTATTTTTCTTTCCTGTTACAATGGTCATAAGAAAAAATAATATAATCACTAATTTTAATTTTAATTTCAAAAATAATTGGAAATTTCATTAATCCTTTGTTTTCCTAGCAGAATAGTAATATCAGTTGGCCCATATGACTGGTTTTCTGTGTTGAATTCTTGCCACTCCATATATTCTTCAGAGAAAGTGAATTAGGCATCATGAGTGTAAGATTACTTGCCACATACTTGTCTGATGTTTTCCCTGTGAGAGTGTGTATTGGTAAAGTGTTGTGATAGTATTGGTGGTGATTCTGGTTTGGTAGCATGGATATAAACAATGCTAATGACTTAAAAAAATATATCTTAAAAATACTGACCACTGCTAAGCAAGATGAAGTCACGGCTCTATTCAAATACATACCCTTAAAGAAATAAGAATAAGGTTTTTTCATTGTGAGTGTGTTATATTGAACATGGATCATATTCTGGATTATCTCCAAATATAAAGGAATGTTTAAATAAAAGTATCTGGGCCGTAATTTGTTAAAGAACTTGAAAACAAAGGAATGCTAATGATCAGATACACAGAAACTGTTATGCAATGCTTGTCCATAATCTACATCAAATTTGCTGTGGTGCAGAATGCCCACTGATTCCACTAGAAACTAAGAGCTCTTAGGCATCAAGTGTTAAATCACCTATTTGCTGCTTGTGTAGTGTCTGCCAGACATTTTGATGGTGTTCATATACTTTGATCTGATGTAGTTACTACTAGCACCTTAGCTATGGGAGTCAATCTACCTGCACACCTGGTGGTTATAAAATCCACAATGCATTATGTTGGAGGAGTGTTTCAGGAGTACAGTGAAACTGATATTCTGCAAATGATTGGAAGAGCTGGAAGGCCTCAGGTAAGTGAATGTTTCATTGTGTTGATGCTGTCTGTAGTTAGATTAGTAGAAATTATTCTTGTCAAAGGAAGTACAATGCCAGGAATTTTACTGCAACATTTGGTTTTTAAAGGGTTATTAATACTTAAATTACTCCTAGATAACTTTTCTGTTTCGAAAAAAACCTGTTTGCTTTTGTATTGTCCATCAAAAATTACTGCTTCACCTTACAGTGGAAAAAAATCTGAAGATTACATTTGGGTTTCATAGTGAATGGGGATTAGAGAAAAAGTAGGAAACTGGCATACAATAGCCATTTCAGATGGGATTTTAAAAAAACAATTTTAGTGGATTCAGCAGGTGTGTGATGCATATTCAACTGTCTGTTTTTTTTTTCTTAGAACTAGAGAGCAGCTTTTATTTGGGGCTTTATTTTTCAGTTTGACACTACAGCTACAGCAGTTATTATGACTCGTTGCAGTACCAGGGAGAGATATATACAGATGTTAAATGGTGCTGATATAATAGAAAGCAGGTAACTAAGTATTTTTTATAAGACTCTGTAGATAGTAGCAAAACTTCATAGTTTCTACAGAATGTGTTTTTCTTCACGTGGCCTTTGGGGTGTTTCCTTGGTCTATTTAGAAGAAATCAAGAAAGAAAAATAAAGCCAAGCTATTCAGGAGTTAATGGTCTTTTGTTTTATCAGCCAAAAGAATCTTTAGAACATCTTAAGCTCAAAAAAATAGCTTTAGATTCCTGCTGGAAAACTGAGGAATGTGAAAGAGTATTTATTGCAAAGACAAAAGGCAGGAATGGAATGCACACCATGTCTCTGAATTTCTAGATGATAGAGTCTGGAAAATACTGGACCTATATTTGTTGTTAACAGATTATCATGAGGAATATGTTGGAAAGTTTAGACATTAAAATGTAAAATAGGAAAATTTACTCATGTAATTTTATTAAAAATTAATTTTTTCAATATATTTTGAACATCAACAGCACAGAATATATGTGCTGTAATTTTTGAATGTATGCAACTTTGTTTTCTAATGAATGTGAACCTTCACACTTGGCAGTTTATTTTTGCTAGCTGGACATTATGCCATAATAAACTACATTGTTGATATTCTTTACTGTATTCTATCAATTTCACTGATTACAGTGAACAATTGTGGTTTGGGGAGAGGGATTTTTCTGGTTTTGTTTCTTCCCAAAAATTAGTTTTAGCACTTTTTTGTATTGCTCATTGGTAAAGTCTTTAACTCTTGTTTTTTTGCACTAGCTTGCACAGGCACCTTGTTGAACACTTAAATGCAGAAATAGTGCTACATACTGTCACGGATGTCAGTGTAGCTTTGGAATGGATACGATCAACATTCTTGTACATTAGAGCCTTAAAAAACCCAGCTCATTATGGTTTGTTTGGTTTTCTTTTTTAATTCATCTAATTATACACTAGGATGTGTTATGTCCATATAACTTGTTTCTATCGTTTTCTTATGGACTGTTATTTCATAATGTAATGAAAACAAGATGTGCAATGAGGCCTGTAACATTTTGTTCTTTAATAAAGTATTGGGAGTTTCAGCATGGTATAACATTTAAAAACTGTGAAAAAGTTACTTACAGCTTCCTAATCGGTTTCTTTTGGTCTTAATATGCTGGACCATGTATCAATGCAGTATCAGGCCATAATGTATTTTTCACTGCTGAATATGTAATCTGCTAAGAAAAAGAATAGTCTAGTATTTCATAGGGTATTTTCTAGAATAAAATTTTAGTTATATTAATTCCAGTGTCTTTAATTTGTTTTGTCCAGAAAATGATCCCAGTCCCCAGCCCCAACCATGTATTTGTTCCTGCCCACTTGCTCTACACCTGATTTTTGAAGTCACAATTTTTAATAAGGATTTATAGCTGGAACTGGAACATAGTACATCTAGTACATGAATGGATGTTAAAATGTAGTGGCTTCCTATATTCCAAAATAACAAAACTGTACCTGGAAATTTCTACTGACATTTCTGAAACTTTTAGGACTCTGATATTTTACATGGGGGAATGTCTGCAGCTTTTACCTTTGCACATCTGTTCTAACAGCCTCTTACTGATACTTAGTTACATCCTGTAAGACGACTGACTTGTTTGCAGCATAATAAATATTTCCACATTTTTCACTTTGGGGTGTTTGTTTGGCTCCTAAAAATCAGCAAATCAATTTTAATGGGTAATAAAATTGAGGATGAAGTGCGTGATAGTACTAGGTTAAAACAACTTCTGTCTTTTCCATGAAGGTTTTTCATCTGGATTAGATAAAGTTGGAATTGAAGCAAAATTACAAGGTAAGTGGCTTTTTAGTTTTTTTCAATAAAATGTTACAGTTTAGGGCATGTTCACCCATGTTTATGTTCTATATCCATTCATTTCAACAGATCCATTTGCAGAACAAGTGTAATTTACTATGATGTGTTATTAATTTTATTTTATTAATAATATTTTTTAATACTGTCAGTATTAACTGATCATTTTAACTGGTAGAAAAGGCTTTCTTGTTTAGAGGAAAATAATTAAATGCCTTTACCTGCCTGATCTCCATATACAAACTCAGAAATATGGAGCAAAACACTTAAATTTTGATTTTGTCATTTTTCCTAATTTTCCTTTGATTGATTTCATTTGCTTTCATTAATTTCTGTTCCTATATTTTAAAAAAGGCCTTTTCAGAAATTGTCATCTTCCCTTCATAAATTTAGCCTTGAAAACAAAGGATAGAAAATGTAAACTTCTTTGCCTTGTCCAGAAACAATTTTAAATTGCATGATTTTATGAGGCTTTTTTTTGCTAAAGCTTGAATAAAACCCAGTTATTGACTGTTTTAAAATACTGCATTTTAGCTATTTGCAATTCCATTAGAAAATGTACAGCTCATAAAATAGTTTGGGAATCAGTGCCTCTCAACTTTAATTACAGAAACAGCATACAACTCTTCAGGTGGTTTTGTTTTGTTAATTTATTGTAATGTAAGTTTTCTGGTAGATAAAAAATTAGCATATTAATAAAAGAGTTCTTGTTATAGAGTTCTGCAAATCTACAAATACAGTTTTCTCTCTTCAATGAAAGTCCATCATAACCAGACTGTTTGGAGCTAAAATATCTGGAGGAGGGCCTGGTACATGAAAACATGGACAGATACATGGTCCACTTACACTTTTTATTTCATAATTGTGTAGGGAAAAATTGGGATTGATTTTGGGCTTGGTGGAATGATGCTGAAGCTGCTCAGGTGCAAGTGTTTCAAGGGCCTGTCTTCAGGAACACAGTATATTTGCTACCACTTGAAGTCTCCAAATGTGAGAGACATTGACTGACTTGCAGACAGTGAAAACAGGAGGACTTATCAATAAGAAAATGTGCCTCCTTCCGTAGTTTTCTATCTTTCCCTGACTTTTTTATTCTTGCCATGTAGTGTGAAAGGAATAGAGGGAATGAAGGATGATACTACCTAAATAAGCCTTTATTGCAGAAGGGATGGTTTAAAATCACGTGTACAGATAGTGCTAGAAAAATTCAATTAATGCTTTTCACTGTGGATTATATTTCCTTGAAGTTCTGATGTTAAAAACTATCTCTTTTAAAAAGTTCTTGGAGGAAACTAGTTCCTCGAACAAAAGCACTTTAATACTTCCTAGTGAAGTATATAAGGTTTTCATATATTTCATGTACAAAGTGAATGATTTCTGGTTTCTAAGGGAATTACCTCTTTGAGTGCTGTTCTAACTGACATTTAAATTCTGAATATTGCCTTGGTCTTGAAAAAGAGAGAACAAAAGCACTTTGGTCATTTTTATGCAGATACCTGACACAAAGGGTTTAGAGAAATAAATACAAATGCACCTGACACAGTATGAAAATTTCTAATGAAGGATTCATGAATATTTGTGGGTATTTGAAATTTGGACCATTTAGGTCTTAACTCTGTAGCAGAAATCTTTTGTATAAATGCTGTGGGCTTTCTGTTCTGTCATTCAAAGCTGAATATGGCAACCTACATTCCAGCATCTAGTTTCTTTTCCTTTGCAAATTTTGTCTTACTGGAAAAGGGTTGGCTTGTCCTGTATCAATTATCTTTGAGTGAGTTTCCACAGGCAGGAGTTTAACCACCAACTTTAATAGAAGCAGGATCATATTCCAAAACCTTTACTTGAATTCAGTGGAATTACTTGGCTATGCATTCATTGCAATTTGAGGATGATGTTTCTGGTTTGTACATAGATAAGGTATTTTTAGTACATGCAGAAAACATTTTTCAAATTTTTGACAGAACTGTGTCTGAAGAACTTAAATGATTTATCATCTTTTGATTTGATCAGGATGGATGAAGCAAATAATTTCAAACCAACAGGTAACATTTATTTCAAGCAACCTAATTTTCAGAAGTGATGAAGAGATGGTAGTGAGCTACAGAGGGTCTCAACTACCCTTGTCACCCATTAGCAAGAGTACACAAATGTAGTAGAGAGTAAAATCTGAGGGATTGTTTGAGTAGAGTATATGGACAGTTTTCTTGACCAAGTAATGGATGTTCTTTCTCCTAATCTTGTTTCATGAATAGATCTTCTCTTGTTGCTGAAAATTTGTTGCAGATTAGGAGAAGATTGCAGAACACTGTGACAGATAACTGGTTGTGGCACAGTGCAGTGAAGGACAGGTTTTGTCAATAGCAGTCCTGTGAGAGAGGTGGTTGGCTTCTCAGCAAGCACAGTTCACTGCCGGGTGTGTTAGTGTGACAGTCTCCACTGGAGAGAACTGTAACTGGCCCATGGTTCTTTCTGCCGGGCCATGCCCATCACACAGCTGGGGGCAGTGACCTACTGAGGAGTGGTGGTGAATCTCACAGAGGCCTGGAGTAAGGAAGTTAATTTAATTTTGTGGCTTAAGAAACTCTAACCCACTGAAATATTCTTGGCATACTTATTTTTTTAAGGTATATTCTTCTTTTACAGAGACTGGAAGATTAATGGCATGGTATTACATTGCATTTGATACAGTGAAGCAGTTTTTCACAATTAAGGGAACTGAGACACTAAATGAATTGGTAATTTGATTTTATTTAATTACATATATGCAATTGTTTTTAAACAGTCTAAGAAAAGAAGTGTAAGGTGTTATTCATTTTAAAGAGCTTGGGCTTTGTTTGTATAAAGTTTTAGAGAATACATCTAATTAAATTCTATATTCAGCATTTTTGAGGCTTTGTACTTTGAGGTCTTTTGATTTCCAACTCTTTCTTCCCTCACTAACCTTGCTTACAAAGATACAAAGTTGCTGAAGCTGTTCCCTTTCTGTATTAAAAGTTTGAATTTTTCTGGTTTAGTAGTTTTTTTGGTTACAAAAACCAGCTGCATCGAGAACAGGTTTTACTTTTAAGGGAATTGTCTTTCTGTTTTAGGCAACTTACCTCTTTCAGATAACCGGTGGCTATCGGAATCACAAGACGTTTTGATTTCAAGCAAATACTATGGTTGAACAGATTTGCCATGAAAAAATGGAACACTTGTTTTCCTGTGACTGTCTTTGTTGTTAAAGTGTGAAGAAAGCAAAGTGAAATATGTAACAGATTTGCCTTGTATAAAATGTTAGCAATGTGTATGTGTTAGTCTCAACTGAAACAGTAATCTAAAAGCTGAAACATTTTCCCCTGTCATTAATAGCCTTTACAGGAAGAGGAAGGAGAGTTGGTCAGTATTAAAAAGAACAGATGGATTGTGTCTTCATGGTCATACTATTAAGGCAATAAATTTTTTTAAGTGTTCTTTCTAAAAGAAAGTTAGAAAAAGTGATAGAAAAAATGGCAAATAAAAACAATTACTAAAAAACTTTAATTATTACAGATTAGAATGATCTCCAACTGCACAGAATTTGTGGATGTGAAGTTGAGAACAAATGAAAAGAAAATATTGAACACTTTGAATAAAGACAAAGACAAAATAACCATCAGGTATTAAAAATGCATTGAAAATCAAAAGTACCTTCTTTTATAATAAATAAAATGAATTGTAGAAAATATGTATGTTTTTATGCACAGGTTTCCAATGGAGGGGAGAATAAAAACAAGAGAAATGAAAGTAAACTGGTAAATATTATATTGCCTTTTTATTTTTATTGAAAAACTCTCATTTTATGGCTGTTGAAGTCCCTGCTAACTTTTTTGTCATATTGCAGAGGACCAGCTCTTGTATTTTGTTTCTATTCTGAATTTCCATTTTTTTCCTATTAAAAACTTTTTTGTTGTTCTTTGTTTACAGTATAGCTTATATATCAAACCCATTCTTTTTCCAGTCTCATTCAGGCTCAGCTGGGATGTATTCCTATTCAAGACTTTACTTTGACACAAGATACTGGCAGAATATTTAGAAATGGCTTGAGAGTTACTAGATGTATGGTAAAATTTAATCCTTTTTTTGGGTGCATGTACTAAAAAGGTACATTTTAGTATATTAACATAAGTCAATTTTCCTTTTACAGGGTTATCTGACTTTCTGGCATCATCTAAGAACAACTTCTCTGCTTTATTAAACTCTTTGATTTTAGCAAAGTGTTTCAGGTGCAGACTTTGGGAAAATTCACTTCATGTGTCTAAACAATTGGAAAAAATTGGTAGGTACTAGTTAGAAATTATAGAAATGTAATCTTGACAGAGAATAAAAACTCATAATTAGCTGCTAATTTTTGTGATGTCTGCTTACAGAATTGAATTAGTCTGCTAATTACTTATTTGCCACAATTCAATACCACAGTTGTCAGAAGAGTCTGCCATAACAAAAATTAGCTTTCAAAGTATTTCAGAATTGTTCTTATTCCTTAATGTTCCTCTCAGTATCCCAGACATATTCCACATTGATGTGATTGCATGCCCCTGACTAGGCTGTGCCTTCCTTTCCAAGCAGCTGTTGCTGTAGGTCCTCTTATTTGTATGCATGAAAACCTTTTAATTCACACTGAAAAGGATAGGAATCATGAAATAGAAATCAATTTATTTTGCATGAGGTTCTTATACACATGATGATCAAAAGTTTCTAATGATGTTCTTCCTTTCACTGTATCCTGTTATTGAATGAACTTCTGGCTGGAAGTACAGGCTTGTCATAATTATTTGAAAAGGAGTTCAGAAATTTTTGAGTCCTCTGTGTTATAAAAATGTAGTCATACTTGTTTGAGGTAGTAGTGTATCTTCCTGCTTTGATGTCTGGTGTTACCATACCTTCATGCTTTCAAAATTCACTGCAACACTCGCTGTATTTCTTCTTTAGAGATACATCAGCTCTGCACTGAACAGTGTAGTACAGAGATCTGCAAATTAGAGAATGGCTAAACCCCAAGGTCCATAGGGTACAGTACCTTGCAGCCCTGCCTGCTCAAGTGCAGAGGCTGTAATGCTTCATTCATGTGGATTCAAAGCAAGGGCAGGGCTTGTTAGCCTGTGCACAGCACAGTGCACAGTGCTGGGAACACATTCCCACTATCCCACACCTGTGGCAATGTCGACACAATCATCTGAGGAATCTGCCTCATGTTCAGCATTTCTGTGGAGTTAGGATGAGTGGAATAAATATGGCACTTGCAGTGTAGACAAATCCTTTCTTGTACACTATATTCAGTAGAATAAAGTCACGTTTAGTTTTTTAATAATATAAGTGGTGTATATACAGACATCTCTGTCCAATTTTCCTGGTTTGGGGTACTTTTTTCTTCTGCTGTCATAGCTCTTGCAGCATATGTTACAAAGAACTGCTAACTTCCAAAGTGTCATTTGTTCCCCTCACAAGCTTTTTTGAACATTCTTCTGACAGTTTACTCTCTTCCTGAATCAAACACTGAATTGGTGCTTGTAGTATGATGTGATTTTTAACCTCTGCCTATGGCTGCTAATCTTATTCTGTTTCTTTCTGAAGTTAGATGAATTGTTTAAGTTCATAGAAATTAGCTGATACCATGTACCATATTCAGAAATTCTTAATTTTTTAACTCTTATCTCAGTATGATATTTTTGAACCTTAAAAATGCCTTATTAATCAGTATTTCCATTTTCCACTGTTCTTTGACTGACACTTGTCTGGACTGAGACTGATAATTCAGTTGAATTCTTACTGCATTTCTACAACTCTTGTCCAGTAATGCTCCCTCTTGTTGCTGAATGGTATGTTTGATTTCTGTTTGCTTGTTCTGACAGACAGGATAATGATCAGTTGTCATATAGGATTTATGATGTTTACTACTTGTTCAGTTTCATTTCCACCCCCATTTATTTTTTGTTCAGAAGTGTGGATGAAAATAGGGACAAAAATTTTTATTTATATCCAGTATTCTCTTCACTGGCAGAAATCCTTCTGCCATTTTTGGAATTAGGATGAAAGAGTTAATCTTCAGCTTCAGTTATAAACAGGGCAGCAGCTCTAGCAGCAGAAGTAAAATGTGAGAGTTTTCAGTCTTCAGACTGCAGAGTTTCTGAAAAGGAGCAGGGAGATGATAAAAGATGCTTTCCCTAAGTCAGACCCAAAAGATGTTCAAATACACATCAAAAGACAAAAGGTCTTCTGTTTCTCGAAATTATTGAATTCTTGAGCTAAGTCTTTTCTTATAAGATTACTGTCATGTCTTCCAAAAAGCAACCTAAAAGTATCTAAAGAGGTTTCTCATCTAATTTTCAGGCTTCTTATTGTTTTGCAGAACTGTGTGAGAAGGATCCAAATACTCATTCTAAGTATTTGGTATTATTTTTTGCCGACAGTCATTGCAGTTATTATAATAGACTGGAGTTCCAGATCAGTTAAATGCCCTTTCATATACTGTGATAACTCTGAATCTTACTGGAAGTACTGTGAATCATGAAGAAATAAAAGTGTATGTGGAATTCTCTGCTTTTGTGGCTTATATGCTATGGGAAAGCTTTTTGCAAAAGCTCTAATGACTTGTAGAAGATTATAATAAATACTTCTTTTTCAGTGAATTTTATTATTAACTTGCTCAAAGACATCGAGGTCTTTATTATTTCAACATAATTAAATAATTTCTTGAATATTGAAAAAATTCTGAGAAACAATACTGTGTGGTGTGCTTTTTTATCATACATGTACAGAATACATTTCTTGACTCTTGCAGAAACTGATCTAAAATCTATTTTCCTGTAGAAAATGAAAAAGTTGTCATAATTGAAATACTGTATACTTTCATATTTGGTTTGTATTGCATTTCTTTTTCTCTTGACTAATGGAGAAATTAAGTAATACTGAAATACTTAATAAAAAAAATAGTGATTTGCTGGGCAGAAAGCTGCATCAAATGTAACATAAAATTATTTATGCTTTGAATTTACCTGCTGTAATGCAGTTGTTAGAATAATTTGAGGTTATTCATTATCCTTTAACAGCTTAAAACTTGTATACATGTTTTTCACAGGTGTATCACTGTCAAATGCTATGGTAAATGCTGGGCTGACATCATTTAAAAAAATCGAAGACATAAATGCAAGAGAGCTTGAATTGGTAACCTGTTACTTTGTACATGGATAAATATGATAGGGAAAATACTGAGGATTAACACTGTTGCCAGTAAAAGCAGTACCTTTAATATATATTTACTATATGATCATAGCAAAATTTAGATGTTTAGGTGATTTATTAATTTTAACTAGTAGAATTTAAAAAGCTGTGTAGCTACTGCTGGTTTTCCTTGAAAATGTCTATGATGTTTTGTCGTAGCAAATTTAATGTGAATTATTTCATGGTTTGGCTGGTTGTGGAAAGCAGATGCTTAAATATGTAGAATTTCATCATTACCATGGTTTGAAACAAAGGACAATATGCACTTCTCTATTAGGAGTGTTGGGAAAATATAAAAGGGAAAATGTATTTACAGTTTCTCTTGGTGTATGTTAATTAAGAAAATCCCAGATTTCCATTATTGCAAGTCTGTAAGGAGTAGAATAAAAATCTTCTAAATCATCTAAAAATCACTTCTTATTTTAGGAAAGGTAAATGTTACCCTAGAACTGGTTCCTCGGCTCTTGGCTTTTCTTCTGTGGAAACTGTTATTCCAGTGTTCTGTAAGATGTAACAGGCTTCTAAATCTTACTTGGGTTTTTCTGTTTTGACTTTGGAAATTTGATTTCACATTTCTGGCTCCTTTTGTTTTTTTCTTGTCACTTGTTCTGTTTTATTTAAAGCTAGTGCAACATTGAAGAGTCATCTCATATAAAACCTGAGTAGTCATTGGTAGTTGATTGTCTGTTAATTGAACAAAAGCAGTGGCCATATGAAAAAGTGTTGGAATTTTCTTTTGGTAATGTTGCTCTTCTGGGCATCACTGACAGTAGAGAACCAAGAGTGAAAGGGGCTTTTGTTGCTAGCATAATTACTCAGGTGACTTTGACTCCTTGGATTTACATCTTTGCAGATTTTAAACAGACATCCTCCTTTTGGAAACCAGATAAAAGAGTCTGTTTTGCACCTTCCAAAATATGAACTTGAAATTGAACAGGTACATTCTTTTATATTTATTTTATGTTTTTTATGCTGGTATTATTAAATGAAAAAGCAAATACTGACTTAAAGAAATTTTGAGTCTTCATGGACAGAAGATCACACAATATTGTGACCTCTTTCCAGCTTAGTAGGTAGAATGAAACTCCTAAATCTCGAAGGAGAGCCTTGGAACAGACATTCCCCATAATATATTGGCCTCTCTCGTTGATAGCATTTTATGTTACAGATGTAAAACAGTATATTCACATTCTAGCATTATATGTGAGTCTGAGAGTTCTCTTCTACCTTGTATTTAAACAAACCCTAGAGACAGCAAAGCACCCAAATAAAGCTTACTGAAAAGGTATTAACTCATGTTTATTTTCTGTGGCACACTTGGGAACATAGAGAAACAATACATTATTACATTAACCTAGCTGGTGCCCTTTCAAAGGAAGGGTACAATTCTGGGTGTAATCAAGAGCTTTGAGGTTTTGTCTTTATATGGGTCACAAAGAGACTAGTTTTCTAAAATGCAAAATTAGAAAAGTAACCTTAAAGTAGGTAGAAATGAAGACACATTTGAAGTTAAAAACTCAATAGATGTGTGAAATACTATTGGTATAACAATCAGTTCTAGTTTACTTTTTATTTGACATAATACCAGATGAGTTGCTCAATTCTCTGAACAAAGATTTAACAATTATAAGTATCTTCTAGAGGAATGCTAGGATGCCAAAATATAACTTCTATATAACAAGTCTTATTCTTGCATATTTCTCTTTGCATTTGTCTCTGATTCTCAGTACTGAATCAAACTTAGAATATTCAGCTATGGCCAAGCTAGTACTGAAAATCAGTGTTTCAGAACAACAAATGAAAATTGTACCACAGATTCAAATTGCTTGAGTCAGCTTTTGTGCTTGTATCAACAGATAGAAATTTATGGAAGGGCATATATTTTACTTTGCATATTTTAGCAGTTATGTCTTCTGTATCATTCTCCTTTAGCTTCCAAAATACAGTGACACAGTGGCTGAAATCTTAGTAACTGTCAAATTAACAAACTATGAGCAGCTACAGACAAAGAGAACAGCGCCAGACTTTCACTATGTTACGCTGGTCATAGGAGATGCTGACAACCAAGTCATTTTTAATCAGAAAATTATGTATGTATGATCAGAGGTTTTTTGTCTCATATCGTTTTATGGTGTTGGCTTTTCATCTGTTCTGTGACTTGCAGGTTTTTCAATATTTCTTACTAATGTCTAATAGTACAAAATTATTCTTTATCCTACAGCATTTTCCTAGTCACTGTTGTCATTTAAAATGCTACACAAGATTCAGAAACCCCCAAAACATGCCAGTGTGCTTGTCAATGCAGAGAGCACGTGTAAATATCTGTTCAACATCAATGTCATATTATGGAAAAGTCATAATAATTTTCCCATAAATATAAAACAAGTAAAATACCTATTAAAGAGATAGGTAAACCAGTTGTTACTTACTCCTGTTACCTACATTTCTTTAATTATGTTGTAATTTTTTTTTCCCCTCAGAGATGGATTTAAATTCTCCAGTTGGCTGAGATGCTTGGAGCAAATGGGAAAAGAGAAACAAAATCTTTTCCATCTGCTTGACCTTCATACGAATTCTGGCCAAAATCAGACACTTCTGCTATAACTGAAACTGATCTGCAGGATCCTGGCCCTCTTATGGCCATAAATCATACCTTATTGGAAAGTTATTCTTAGGCCAATTATCAAGCAAAACTGAAGCTCTTTCACTTGGTTGCAGATACCATAGTATGTAGTTGTGTTTTCATGGTCAAGGTCTAACAACTTTGCTGATGCATTACAGGGATTCTGTGCTGCTGAAAACTGGAAATTGGATGAAGAAAATTGAAGTTAAAAGAGCTCTTAAATCAGAAGATATTAGTATAAATTTAATTAGTTCTGATTATGGTAGGTTAGGGTATTCTTCGAATTAAAAAACAATATGTGTAAGATTTTGGAACAAATTATTGAAACACTTTCTATTAAGCCAAAGTATAATAAAGTGAGCTGGTCTGGAAAGAAACCTCTATTGCATATGTTTTACTGGGTTACATACTATCTTTCACAATTACTTATCTGTTTATTTAATTTACTACCACATTAAGGAACTGGGAAGCATCAAAACTGTTACTAGGAGACAGTATTTTACTCTGTTGATACAGATTGGGATTAACTTTTGTCCTTCTCCTTCAAGTGAGTTAACTTTCAGTAGGGATAACCTACCAGCCTGACAGGTTATTTATGCTGAGCAGAGCTCTTTGTGAGTGGTTGGGTTTTGCATTGTTGTAAAGAGGTGCTGGATATGGAGTAATTTCTACTTTGGCAACAAGCAATTCCTACAGTTGAAAACGTTCTCACCGTGTGCAGATTTGAACATGGGTCCCCTCAGTGTCAGTTTTCATACAATTGGAACTACAGCAGCAAATGAGGAGAGACCTTTACAAGCACAAAACACAAAACTTAGAAAAACGATTTAAAAACAGACTGGCTCCATTAAATTCTGTCATCATGCCCCACCAGTAGAGAAGATTGCTGTGTGCTAGATTAACTGAAGTGTAGTTGATGCTTCCATGGTAAATATTGACATTGAGATTATTACAATAATCAGGCCTGGAATAGTCTATATTTCTATAGCTAGACCTGTGGCTCTGGAAAAAGAAGGGTTTTCTAACCACACAGACATTAAAATTGTCCTTTTACTAGTTCAGTAAAACTCAGCACAACAGTTAATTTTTCTGAAACTAGTAACAGTGAAATTACACTAAAACTAGGTGTTCTAATCTCTAGTTCTTTTGAAGTCTGTTCCTATTTCAGACTTGAAGGAAATCTCACATTTTTTTAAAAGCCTGTCTGGTTTTCCAGCAAATTTTATTTCCCTAATGAAAGACAAAATTACACTCTTTACAAAGGATATCTCTCAGTCTCTCGTGAATATTGCATTCAACTTGAAAAGCGTTATCAACATACTCATTTTATGCCTTTGCCAGTTCAGAGCTGCTGATACTCCTGAACACAGACTGGAGTACAGTTTAAAATTCAAAATTTTATCAGCAGTGCAAAGCCATAGATAGATGTAGTTTAACACAGTACAAGAACATTTGGTTAAAGGAACTAATTCTGTTTTTCTTCTAGTAACTATGTCTTTCATTCTAAAAAATGTTTGGGGTTTTTAGTCTGAATCCTAAAGACTCTGGTCATACAAGAGTGTGCTTTAAGGGCAAATTACTTTTAAAAAATTTTCATGATCTTTGATTAACATTTACTTGCTTAAACACTTTAGAACACTGAAGAGAATCAGTAGTATAGAAACAGTTTAAAGCAGTTTTAATTTTTTTTTTGTCTTTTTTCTTCCAAGTTGGCCTTGATATAAAGCAAGCATATACAGCTTTCTATTTAACACCAAAAACAGAGGGATATAAGGTGGTCACAAATCAAAAATTGAAAGCTGAATCTACACGTGATATATGTTATGGCTCACCCCAAAGCCTGCCAGCAGCAGCAGGAGATACAGGTAAATGGTCAGATCACAATATCTGGCTAAAATAAAAGTCAACAGAAAATTGAATTTTGCTTTCACTAGGGAGCTGGATCTTTATTTATCCTTGCTGTTTCTTTCTCAAAGGTAATAAAAACACAACTCTGCTGCTTCTACTTGTCAAGTACTACAGTGCAATTCTTTGATTTTGAAAGTAAGAAAAATCATGGGTGTTTGGTATCCAATATAACTGTTTGAATTTCTGTATTATATTTATCTAGGAGGCAGATCTAAACAGGAGATTGCTTACAAGAAATATGGAAACAGAGAATGCAACCACCGCTGTAAAAATAAAGATGTGTGTGGGCATGACTGCTGTGAGTTTCATTAAATCTACAACTTCTGATACTTTTAGACAAATGCAATTTAGAACAGCTCCCATCATACCTGTGGCTACATGACAGAAACAATACAAGCAAGAGAATGGGGCCTGAGTTGTTATGATGCAGTCATAAAAGCAGTTATAAATAGCTTTATCAATAACACTTTCATAGGCACTACAATGATTATTAATACTTTTTGTACTTAGCATATGATTTGAAAAAATGTCAAGCTTGTTATACTTTTATATATATACTGTGTTAGATCTTGTAGGTAGCATGTTAAATATTTTAGAATTTTTTCAGAAGATACTGAGCCTAGTGGCAAAGTTTTTTAAAGGAATTTGAAAATAATTAGGATTTATCCCTTATAACTAAGGGATCTAAAGATTATTTTGCTTCATTTTCTCAGGTAAAACTGGAGTACCTCCAAAGTCACAGATGAATGGAGACACTGAGTTTTCTTTGTACCTAGCTGATTTAAGGAGCAGGAACTCAATTTCATCTATACCCCCAGTAAAACGGCTCAAGGTTCACTTGAATGCAGTCAGCCATTTCATAGGTTTATTTTAATCTGTTACATATTTGTAGGCATTGTTTGCAGAGAGAATTTCATCACTAAATATGAGCATTTAAGTTTTGACTTTTCTGTGTGGAGTGCAAAAAGTAAAGTACAAAGGTCCAGGAATCTTTGAGAGGTTCTACTGTTCTTTGGAATACTTCCAATGGTCCATTTTAGTGCATGTCCTCTGTATTTTTTTTCTTCTGTGGCATTTGATAGGTTGTGGTTGGTGAGTTCAGAGGCATTGTTGGAAGGTACTGCACTGTGACTTGCTTTGGCAAAATATGACCTGAATTAAACAAATTGTGGTATTTATTAGTCACGCTACTGAGAGTCCTCTTTTCACTAGCAGGTAGATCCACTTATTTAAAAGCCATCTATATTAGTTTTAAACTTCTGAAAGAGTTCATGGCTTGCACTTTATTCCTCTGAATGTGGTGTTAAACTAGGTCTTTCTGCAGCAAGAATGATATTTGAGGTATTGGAGGGTTTTATTTCCACCTCACAGCTTTGTTTGCTTGTTTATTTGCAAGAGAGGCTTATTTACCCTACAGCTAATACAGATGAGAGTCAGCCAGTCTGGCTTTGCCAGGGTGTTTGGATACCTCCATTAGAAGCACATAATTCAAAACTTTTTCACTGAGTACATTAGATATGCAGACATCAGAAAGGTTTTATGACATTTAAATATTACGCTAACTTACGATATTCATGATGTCACTAAACTTGTTAAAAAAATAACAGATCACAGTATGTTTATATCTTAAAAGTTAAAATATTTTGCTTTATTTAGATGCAGATGTTAAATCAGGCTGAAAATGTGGATCTCAAACAATTTGCTTTTACACCTAAGTCTTTATTGCCAGCCTTGCCAAGGTACTGCTAAAAATTGTTTTGTGAATAAAATTATTTTGCAACTGTCTGCAATTGTTTTACTGACATGTCACTGATTTATTTTTTTAAATAGGTCTACCAATACAGTGTCATCTTTATCACCTCCAGTGGACCAGATAGATAATATTAATACCTTAGAAGTATCTCAGAAACAACTGCAATCCTGGAATTGTAGGAAGAGTAGTAAGTTATTGCTAATGTTTAAAATTACAATGTTCACTGTTTTAATCTTTAAATTAATGCTTCATACTTTTCTGCCACAGATAAAAGCAGATACTGTTTTTCAGATGCTTTGAATGTGGACTTTGAACTGAGAGATGATATTTGGGATGATATTGATGATGAGAAATTGGTATTTGCTAGTAATTTTGTTAGTAGAGAATTAGGTAAGATTATTTCAACAAACTTTTTTCTTTCCTACATACAAATTATTCCATGGGCTATTTGATAATAAATTATTATAGTATACAATGAATAGAGCAACCTGAAATTTTTGGTTAATTAACTTGACTGACAGGTTTATTATTCTGCCTTGAATATCAGATATATTTTGACAAATCTAATACAGAAGGGAGAGTTGAAAAAGTCACAATTAAAAATTTTTTGATGGCTTGCAACTGCATAATTTCTGTTGCATAATGTATACTGACTGTATATCTCTGCTTATCTTTATATTAGCCCAAAACCCACAGAAGAAATACTTCATGTGTTAAGACACTTTCATAATTTTCAAAGTATTATTTATCATGTTGTGTGAAATATTTACAAGGGGTTGTGTCTGCTTCTCAATTCTGTTTTAAAAACTTTCATTCTTTCACAGAACATGGAAATAGCTGCCTTCAAATTCCAGATGAATGTCAACCCCTCTGCCAGTATACAGCAAGCAAAGCCACAAATAACATTTCAAAAGAGTAAGATTTATATTATTTACTACTATTTTATTCAGTTTAAAATATTGTCTGAATCTCACATGTATCTGTGTAATCAAATATACAGAAGGTTGTTCACTCATAAAAGTGAGGGAAATTTCAGTGTTTAAAAGGTGTGAATTGTTGAATGATTTAAACTTGGTTTTTATTTAAGTGTGCAGGGAAATAAGTAGAAAATCCTGAACTGAAAAGCAAATAATTCTGCACTTCTGTAACAGTACTGAAATTATTCAACTTGGTGTTTTCAGTTTGTGCACAGTACAAGATAAGACCAATATTCAGAACTCAGATACTTCTATGGTGAATAGCACATCAAAAGCGAATTTATCTGTACAGAATAGAAATATTACTTTGGTGAGTAAGAATATATCCATAACAGAATTTTCTGTAATTAGAGTATTTATTGTGTGAATATATATGCCATACCTGACTTATGAACCAATTAGGGCATCCTAAATTTCTGAACCTCTCTGTGGTGTCCAAACCTGCATGCATTCTGTGTTGTGGGATATTCCTGCTACAAAGAAACAGGATATGAATTTATTTTATATAGCATGATCTCAAAACTGTTTACTCAATTTGATCGTTTCTCTATCCAGTATATAGTTAGACTCATCACATGCTTGGTCCTTGTCAAACACCCTAATATCAATTAAATATCTGTACTGCATTCTACAACAGTCTGGGAGTTTCAGTTGGTTTAACCATATATACTTTTTAACTTTTCTGTTGCAGTTCAGTTTTCAAGAAAAAAAGCATTCAAGTCTTTCTGAAGAGCAAAAAAATGTACAGTGTTCTTCCATCCCAGAAATAATCTCTGACTCTTCTAAATTCACTAGGAAAGAAGATTTTTTTATTTTCACAAAAGAACAGGAAAAGGAAGTAGATTCTAGGTAATAAAAACTTACATAAGTTTTTCTGTTTCCTTAGTGTTCTAGTGCTTAGGTCTCCATGGAACACAGAACTTTAGGCAATGTGTTAGTTTCTAGTATTCATTGTTAAAAAGTTTAGTTTTCACAATAACAGTAACAATTAACTTTTCTTAAAAGAGACATTACTTAAAATTATTTTGCTTATCTTGGTTTCTCTTGACTCTATATATAGTGTTCCTGATTCCATAGGTTTTGATGTGCTATACCTAATTTGTTTTTTTGCTTAATCTTCTTTAGATATCTTCTTGATGATGAATTCAATGATGTCAAGCCCTTTCTTGGAATATTTGATGGTATTTTGTAAAACATGTAAACAAAGTACATTTTAAGTGCTGAAGAAAGAATTTACAGTCAATTTTACAGTGAAGGCTTCAGTCAAGAGAATTTGATTTCTGTTGTTATCTATTTATCAATAGCTGGATTGCTGCACAGAGTATATAATAGCAAAACTGATGTCTAATTTACAGAATTTATAGAATATAAGAATATCTTGTTTTGATGAGCACTTAAGTATTTGTTTTGTTGACCTTGATGTTTTCAGGATTATAAAGAAAAATATTGAAATATGTCAAAGGACAATAGTTCACAAATTGAGGGTGCTTTTATAGATAACAGAAAATCCCATTAGGAGAAAGTAAGGGATTTGTAGTAATGTGTTAGTAGTAACATGTCCTGCTTCTCACGTAATCTTTAAATGAATGAAAGACTCTTTCCTTGGAAATCTTGTAAATTTTTTTGTTTTCCTTTCAGTTTCTCTAAAGGTGAATTTTTCATAGTGCTGATTCTGTAAAACAATTAGATTTTTAGATAGAAGTAGTAGAATGGTAAATTATTGTAGATTCTAAATATTCCTTTTGACAGTGCTATGAACGTGTTAATAAAAAATGCAACTTAAGCATATATATTTCCAGATTCTCAGCAAATCAGTCGTTAAATGTCTGTAAAAATAATCTAAAACTCTGTTGCCTGTTCACTTTCATACCCAAGGTCATAAAATGGGCATTCATGTGTCCTGATACAGATTGAGGCACCAGGCATTGGATTTGGATATCTTCTTGTAGCTTTAGTGTTTGAAGAGTCGACCTTGTAAGTTCAACAGTTAGTGGGATATACGATACTGCCTAAAGTCCAAGCGAATGTTAAGTTTTACTGTTAATTATTCAAAATGTGAGGAATTAAAATGTTACAATCACATGTTACAATTATTAGCTGTCTGTTCTTTCAACATTGTTTGTGGTGCAACTAAATGCAGCCGTGTTTTGCTGCACTACCAGGTTGTAATTTTCTCAGCTAATAACATTTTACTTGACTCAAGTGTTTCCTTATGCTCTTGACTTGATATACCTCTTTCTCTGCTTGAAAGTAAGGCCTAATCTAAGCAGCCTCAATACTCACCCCTCAATGTGTTTTTGACAATGCAAATGCCAACGGGCCCCAGCTTAACTCACTTTTCTACACCTCAAGTATTTTATTACATCTCAAAGTTATTAGTATGTCAGATCACTTTTTGTCACATTTTTTTTTAATTAAGCTTCCAAGCTGATGTAACTCAGAATTACTACACTACTGCTACATTTAGCCCAGCAGTTCTAGTCACGTACACATTCCAGTTCTGTGTCAGGGTAAGATTTAAGAATGCAGCTTTTATCTCCTGCCCATCACCATCTTCTGATTTCCATGGGACACAGGTGGCTCCCAGGTGGATACAGTAGTGTTTCTCAAAAGATGCTTCATATAAATGACCAGGTGACCAAAACCCCCGGTCATGCCCCAGAAGGTAAGTGTTGACATAGCTATGGAGAGCTGTAATTGCCAGTGTTTCATTGAATCCTATGAAGTGATACACCTCGTTCACCCCGACTCCCTGTGTAGTCACTAGGAAAATGCAGACACTGTCAGAAAATATTTCAGATTGCAAGAGGGCTGAATTGCTCTCTGGTGGAACTCTCCAAATTACCTGCAGTGGAGTGACATGGAGAAGCTGGTGCGCTGTCATTTCACAGACAGGCTCACTGAATATTGCCTTGCTTGTGCACGTGGGACACTGAGTTCCTTTATCCATGTATGGATTTAACTTTCCTAAGGTGAAGAAAGCGGCAAAAGATCGCTGTGCTTTGTTTCTGGTGCTGGCCAAATGCTGAGAGACTAATTAAATTCAACAGGATATCATCAAACATTTTCACTAAGCTGCTAACTATGAGTAAAGTACAGACTAAAGTACATAAAAATATTGTTAGAGTCTAAACTGATCCTTATTTTAATTCTACATAGAGTTGAAACATTAAATGAGTAGCTTGAGTTTCTATCAATGGGATTGTGTAGGTAATTCTTCGGGGATACAGCAGGATGCCATGGACTTTAGTCTGGGGATGATTCTACAAAATTTACATTATAAAAAATACTGTTTCCTATAATGGAGTAGTGAAAGAAAATTCAATGTGATGAGAAGTCAGATTTTACTATCTTACTGGTGTGATTCTCCATAATAAAATACATGCTTATACCTGCTTTTAATTTAACTTCAACTTCCTTATGTGCTTCCTTGTCCTATCACACATATTGTGTGTGTCCTATCACAAATATTATATTTCAAAATATAAACTAAGGTCAACCATATCTGTGCCTGAAGAAAATGCAATATGCACTCAAAACCCATAACTTTCAAAAATAGTAGGAAAATAAGTAGAGTGTTTAAACATGTTGCCAGACATATTTGTGTATAAGGTAAGTTTATAACATACAGAATATTGCAAATGTATTGTGACATAATTTTCACTGTGTGATGCATGTCTTGAGCACATTTTAATTATGTAGCCTTTATTCATTTATTTGAAGGTTTTCATGAGTTAAACATTACAGTAATTGTTAAAATAAGTTAAAATAATTGCAACAAGTCGGACTCTTGTTGTTTGGGTGCATTTTTACTTAGATATACCTTCACAGAATAGTTATGTGAGGTATAAAAGTTGGTGCTCTTAAAGGCAGTCAGAATAATGTTAAAGAAAGGACAGAAGTCATCGTATGAACCCCATATACAAAATAATTAAAATCAGTCATTTTGCAGAGCACAAATGATACCATTCTAATGCATCATTGTGACAGTATTGGTGGTACCTCTTCTGAAAGAAAGGGTGTCTTGCATTAGCTCTTTATGACACCCCATCTGCATTTTATGTAGATGAGCAAAAGAGCTGTGTCATGTCAATTGTTTTACTGCCAGACTCTTTAATTATATCTCTGAAATGAGATCTGTGAATGCCTGGTTTTTTTCCAAGCTCCTTTGCTTAACAAGGAAATAGAAAAGAAGGTACTAATCAGGGTAAAATTCACTTCCTGCAGAGGACTAATAACACGTTGCATTTTTGGAAGACTTCCATGAGAATTAACTGAGACACATACAGTTTTTCAGTGATGAATTTCAGCTTGACTGAAAACAATCAGATAGAAAAAGGCCAGGTGTTTATTGGCTGCCACTGTTCAGTTGAGATAGAGGCCAACCTGGCTGAGCCATGCTTCTGTATTTGTTCTTGAAATCCGTGTGACATTAAATTGTATCAGTTTAAGCCTTCACTTTTCTCCCAGTGTTATAAACTCCTGGTCTCCATGTGCTCTGGACGGGCGTTTCAGGTGGAATGGGCTGGGATAAGGACTGTACCTCTGTAAGCACTAGGGGCTCTCGGGGCCCTTTTGTCTCTGGTCTGTCTCAAGGCAATGCTGATCACTGTTGCTCTTCCCTCGGGTTGTGAAGTGACTGGAAAAGATGTGCTACTGTTAACTTGCACTCCTGCCCTTATCAGGAGTCCCAGTCCAAGCTGTTTATACTAGTTAGGGAGAGTTGTTTCCCAATTTGCTGTAGTGTGCTACCACCACACGGACACAGTACACTTCCACTGCACCTTGGGGAATGTGCTTTGAGTGGTCCCGAGTCTGTCCTCTTGTGCTTTTTAAATGGACGATTTCCATGTGCCAGGACTTGAGGGACACATCTAATTGGAAGTGTGTGAAAATGTTAACATGTTTTGCAGCAATAGATGGTACTGGGTGGACATACTCGACAAAAAGAAGGTGTATGTCTTTTCAAATATAATAAAGTGCCTCGATATAATAAAAAATAATTTCTTCCTGTATTTAACATATACTGCATGGAACTAGCATGTCTTTTTGACTGAGACTAGATGGCAATTTCTACATTTTAGATAGCTGAGCATAGGGAATAAGGCAAAATATTTTGTTTTGAAGGCTGTAAGGGTATTTTGTTTATATTAAGGAAACAATGTTTCTTTTGTAACTGTGAAACCTATTAAAGGATGCATATAACTTTCAAAATAAAAAGATGCTTGTAACTGTAAATGGCTATGATATATTTGCTGTTCCCCCACCCACTTAGAGGCAAAACCTATTTATGAGGCTTTATTAAGTGCAAATAATTCCCATGGCTTCAGCACAGAAGAATCAGCTGCAGAATATAGTCTGATTTGCATATAAATGACATGATTTCTGCTCAGAAAAGTATATTGAAAAATACATATTTCTACATTGGAAACCTGTTATTCACACATAATAAGGTCAGCCTGTGTAACTTGTTTTAAGCTGCTGCATGTTGATACCTGATCACACTTCCAGCTAGATTCAGGCTAGTTTCAGGCTTTGAAATTATGGATTTCTTCTTTTGATCTAATTAAGCTGTGATTTGGAGAAATAGATTCCAAAACATTTATCTCATCAGTTTAAGCATTTAAAAGTACTCAGAATATTCATCAGTACAAGTGGAAAACTCCGAACTTGGCACTTTTGCTTATCTCCAGTACTGTAAATTTGTGGTGTGAGAGAATTCCTGTTGTTGGGTGTGACAGAAAAAAGCTGCTAACTTGCTCTAGTAATTTACATAAATGCTAGGATGTAATGAAAATAGACACAGAAATATTACCTTTTTTTATGCTTTAATCTGTGTAGTAATACAGTGAACCTTGCCATTGAGCTCTGTATATTTTCACAGATTCTTATTATAGCTTGCTTTACCAATACCCTTTGATGGTGTTTCTTTAAGCAGCCAGGCCACTCATTCAGGACAAGTGTTCACTTACTGACAGGCTCCTGCTGCTTCTTAGATCCATCCAAAAATAAAAGAAAGATGTTGGGCAGATAAGCATTGAAAAGTTTGGAAGAAACCTGCCTGCCACACCTTGGTTTTCAAATTCCTGCTTGGCAAAGGTCTTAGTGAGCTGAATGCCATTGCTGGAAGCAGTAAGTTCTCGGCTTAGAGAGATTGATTTGCCACAGTGAATTGTCATTAGTTTTGAATGCCTCATGGAGAGCTTGACACATAAAGAAAAAGTGAAAGTAGTGCTATCTAGAAACTTGGATGTGAACCTCCTTTTTAGCAATTTCTTTCAGTTTATAAAGGCTATTAAATTATTGGAATGAAAATGAGGCAGTACATTTTATTACTATTTTTCCTGGTTGTGGTATAATATTTTAGCTGTTGTAGTCCCGACTTGTTAGGTTCCTGGGTGTAGGAAATACACTTCTTTTATCCCAGAACTCTATCCTTGTGTCTTATGTGTTATGCCTAGAGAAGGCTTTTCTATCTAGTTGGGAACTTCTACTCAAAGAATAGTTACCCAGCAGCTGTATCATTTATCATTTTCAATATCTTCTCAACTATAAAGATTTTAGGTTCTGAGGTCAGTTTGATTTCTAAAAATTGCACTAACAGATGTAAAACGTGCATTGACCAAAGCATCAGCACATTATCAAAAAATTTTTATTTCCAAAGTGTGGCAGAGAGAGTGATAAAGAAAGTGTCAGCCAAGAAATAGATATGCTTATCTTGTGATACATCCCAGAGATGCATTTCAGAGACTGGAGGCTTGCTTAGAGAGGAAAATAACCTGTGTTAGGAAGATAAGAGGTTCAAGTGGATCTCTCTCCCTCCCTGTCTCCTGGGTGTGATTGTCTCAGACAACCATATTAGCAGAAGCTTAGATGCATTCTTAGCTTCTGGAATGGATTTGCTGAAGTGACAGTGCATACTGAGGATGATGGTAAAAAGATGGGCAGTGTATTCTGGAAGAAAATAAAGTTGGCAGCTTGCAATGGTGGAACACAGCTTCAGATAAGCATGTGGTTCAATAGAAATTAGTCTCTGTCCATAGACTTTATAGCAGCCGATCAGACCTGCTCTTTCAGTTCAAGCAGTTAATCATATCTCAGCACTGTAGCTTAAGGGATACAATTTTCAAAATTATTGTAGTGTGGGACCGATAAATTTCAGCACAAAGAAGGCACTTTTCCATATAATTTATTTTAGATTTCCATCTAGGGTATGTTCTGACACTCCACATGAAAGTCAAATTGTCCATGTAAAATGGTTTTCAGGTGATAAGTTGACCCCTGGGGTTTTAGTAAAATAATAGATTCAGAATTGCATCTGACTCTCCAGTCTATAAAAGCTAGTTATCAGCTGTTTGAAGGATTTGATAAGAAAGGGGAAAAAAGAGAGAGCTTTGGTATAGTGACATTTTTCTCATTAATGGGGACAATGTAAGAATCACAAACCCCTTCTGGATTTGGTAGTAAATACTCTGCTGACGTGTTCTGGGAGGTAGTTGTTCTGTGTGAGGAGTATATGTGTCTAATCCTCCACATGCATATGGAACAAGGAATATTTCCAATAGACGTGTACAGCCCATCAAAAGAAGGACGTTTACTGTGCCATCATCTGGCCATCATTTCTAAATGCATTCCATCACCAGAGCCTACTCCGGCAGAAGTTTTGCTGCAGAATGACTGTCTTATGGTGCCTAGAGACACGGCAGAAGAATAAAAAATATTTTTCCTGCCAGCATTCTTCAGTATTTAAATGTAGTGCAAGACAAATGGTAACCTGAAAAGAAATGAGGTGCTATTTTAAGTTCTTGTCTGAACACTTATAGGACCTGCTGTGATTTTTTTCTAGTTTTGTTATTTAATTGTATTTTCTTGAGAATACTTAAAAATAGTTCCTACTGTAACTTGTGACTTTACTGTCAGTTTAAGCAGCTCCAAAGCTGGGTAGAGGCTTTGTTGCATTTTGTTTTAGTAGATGGGTGTATCTGCATGTTCATGCAGAACTAGTGAGTAACTGGGGAAAGGTGACAGTAAGATAGGACCAGTCAGGGATTGTTTCAAAGAAAAACCCAAGTCCCTCCTCCTCAGTTGTTTGTGATGATCCTGTACTTTCCCTTCTTGTGTGGGTGGAGAACATTGAGCTCACTACAGAAGTACTGTTATATTCTGTTGCTGCAGCTTCTGCAGGTGTAAAGAAAGCTACAAGGAGGGCACCCGTTTGCCTCCTGTGTTCTGGAAGAGGCAGACATCTCTAAGAGGAACTGAGCAGTGCTCAGGGGTGAAGATACCTCATGCTCCCAAGCTGGGTAGAGAAGGGAAATGTAGTGATCTGAGATATTGTACGCAGTGTTGGAGCAGCTGGGATTTTGCTTGTGGGACAGAGCAAGCTTTGGAAGTGACAAGAGAAAGGTAAGTTTCCTAGAGCAGGTGTCTGTGGCACCTCTGTGAACCATTTCAGAAATTTTCAGATTGGAAGGAGGACTGGAAAGAAAAATTTATCCTGCAGTGACACAATGGGAATGTTAATTTTCAAGCTTTTTTATTAATTCCAGCTCTTCAGTGGATCAGACTTGTCGTGATTTAAAGAAAAATTCTATCCTCCCATTCCAGTAACAATTGCATTTATAAATCTGGATTCTCTGTGTGTGCTTATCAAAAAGAAAAACATCCACTTAAACACAATTGCTAATTCCATGTCTTTGTGGATAGGATGAAAAAGAGCTAACTACTCTTACACCTTACATCTTCCTGGTTTTATTTGGCTGGTTTTAGCTTTATAGAGATAACTGGTTGTTAGTCCTGCAAGTGGGTAAGTTGTAACAGATGTGGGACAGGCCTGCTCCCTCACTTGAATGAACTCCTGCCTGTTCAGGTGTATATGAGCTGTACTGAGATCTACTGGAGTGTGCTCAAAACCAAAGCATCTGTTGCATTCTTAAAGTGCTTTTCTTCTGGAAGAGCAGATCTGAGAACCAGAAGAATTAATGAATAACTCTGACTTCTGCTATTGACTGGATTTAATATGCATTAACACTTCCCAAAGTCGCTATATATTTTCCTTTGGATTGTTTGTCATTCTGAGGCCGAGTTGAAAATGTGTCACCCAATTTCAAGCTTTCAGGTGTTAGTGCTGAAACATTTACCTCTCCACTGAGGTAATTATCATTTGTACTTGTAGCCCTAGTTAATTGTAGGCCTCACCTTTTGCTTACTTAAGCCCTGTAAGAAATTGTTTCCTTTCCTGGAGTGTGATGAGGCACAGAAGAAAGTAAAGTACTTTGTATTTCTCCATACCCCTAATATTGGGAAATGCTGGGCTGATATGGTGTCAGGTGTAGCTGTGCAAGTATTCACTGAAAAGTCTGTGAGTGCAGCCATAGGTCGAGTTGGTGTCAGACAGGAAAACATCGTGATCCAGCCCTGGAAGGAGAGTCCCAGAGCTCTGCATCAGGGAGGGCACACAGAGCAGCCACATGCCCAGCATCAGCCTTCTCCAGGACAGGGACAACAATCCATTACCCCAACAGGATAAGTTTACTAAAGAAGCATCTGATAGATGTGTTTTTATAAAAAAACTCCTTCCCATAACTTTTAATGCAGGAGTGGGTACCTGTTCTAAGACTTTTAATTCAGGACATAACATGACTAAAAAGCAAAACAGGAGGAAAAAGAGTGGATAAAGTATTGCCTCCTTCAGAGGCACTGCTTTAGGAACTATCCGTTGCTTACATGAAGCACTGAGGCTTCAAGGGTAGTGCTGAGTTTGGGACAATCTTCACCTTCATGCCTGTATTTTGCCTTTTCTCCCCTGTAGACAAATTTTACGCAGATGCCATTTTGTCTCCTGCTATACAAGGTTGTGTTGACTGGCTCGATACTTTTGGGAGTATGACTGGAATGTGCTTGTGAAAACGTGGAAACCTAATCAGTAATGGAAATAGTCACTAAGTGTAAATCTGTGTTCTGTCAGAAAAGCTTGTTGACGCTGTGGAGCTCCACTCTTGCCCCGTGTCACTCAGCTATTGTACCAGGCCAGTTGTTCTGTAAGGTTGTTATGTAAATTATCTTTTGAGAAGCCTATCTCTTATCTCCTGGCAATGCTGTTATTGCCAGAAGAAAGTGCATGTGTACAAAGACTAAAGCAGGCTCAAATGTTAGCTTCCACTGACTCATCCTTGAATTGGAAATTAGCCTTTGTTTCAGGTATGTAGCAAGTGAACTACATAACATCAATGAAACAGAGGTCCTAAATCCTGCTTAGAATTGTCATTGGTAGCTATTAATATATTTTCAGTAGTATTTTTTATTTGGAGCTTAGTCATAACTCACCAAGATATAGTTCTGCTTGTTAGCTATAGAGGTGGTTGAAAGGGCTTGGGATGCTCCAAAATTTAATCCCAGTTTCATAGCATTCCTCATTGCCTTGAAATTGTGCTAGGCTTTGTAGTGAAAGAACTAAAAAAAGAGTAGCACTAAATTTACATTTCCACTCCTTGTGTGGATGGAATGGGAAACGAGGAGCTCTTCGTCACTAAGTGGAATCGTTAATATAATCCCAAGTACTGGTTACCATTTGTAAACAACTGTGTCTTCCTACAGACCCTGAGAAAGAGATTTCAGGCCAGATTTCAGGCCCTTTTTTACTTAAAAGGTCGTTGAGGAATACAACCCCCAGGATGCACCGCACACTAAGTGTTTTAATATGTTTTTCACACAGGGCTCACATCGGACATTTCCCCTCCGTTACCGCGCTCACAATCGCCAGCCTGAGGCGCACTGAGGAATCGCCCATCCGCCGGGCAGGAGCCGTGCGTGGAACCAGCCCTGGTTCACTGCGCACCCGCGGGAGCTCCGCGCCCCCGGCGCAGCGCGGGGGGCACAGCGCGGGGGGCACAGCGCGGGGGCAGCGGGCGGGGCGGAGGCCTCGCTGGCCCTGCGCGGGGGCGGCCCGGCACGGCCGGGGAAGGGGCCGCCCTCGGGGGCCGCCCCCTGGGTGCTTTAGCCGGTGGCTCTCGCGTGTCACCGCGCGCTCCCCCTGGGTGCTGGCGCCAGGCACAGGGTTGAGAGACCGAGGTGTGGCATAGCTTTGTGCTGCAGGCACCCCATGTTGTGTTCCACGGTGCTTCTCCCAGAGGGTTATCCCGTCTCGGCACTGCTGGGTAGGTGACACACAGACCCGCGGGCAGGGACCCCGGGAGGGACCCGGCCGCCACCGCCGCCCACCCGCGCCCCGGAGGCACCTGGTGACAGGGCACGCGTTGCCCTCGCTTCGGGCCGGTGTTTCCGGACTTAAAAAAGGGAGCCCTGAGTACTGAGCACCCATGCAAAAATGCAAGTTAAAAGCAAGGGCGCCGACTATACCGTAGCACCGCCAAGAGCTGTAAATTTTAAATGGAGAGAGGCCTAAGTAAGGTGGCCAGTTCTGTGAGCTTGCAATGTACTTAACCAAATTGGTTAAATGGTTAACAAGGGGCTGATGTGCTGCAGAGGGCAGGTGACATACCATCCTTCCGCGATTTTTCCAGACGGGGGAGTCGTGTGACCCACTCCGCATCGCGGTTCCCTCCTGACTCTCACTTTGTCACTCTCGGGTGACAGCTGGGCCAGCCGGAGGGGACGGCACCATTTCCAGCGCTGTCGCGTGGAGCGCCGTGGTGTGCAGTTCCTCTGCACCGAGCCCATCCCAGCCAGCCCGTCACCCTTCCTGTAGGAAAGTAGGGAAAAAAAGGAGCCTTTTCCTTAATGCAGAAACAGGTTATGGGATAGTTTTTGCTCAGAATTTATTTTCTCCCGAAAAGGGAAGTGCGTGTCCAAAGCAGCTGTTGGGCTGACCTCCCTTCCCTACGTGCAAGGTCCCCGTTGCATGTCGGTGGGGAAGGGGAGAAGTGGCAAGACTTGGCTTGGCTCTGCGACCTTGCTGGGTTTGGCTCTGCAAAGGGGACCCAAGAGGCCGGCGGTGGCTCTGGGGCCGGCGAAGGCTTGGGTGTGCCTGTGGTCGGAGTGGGGCTGCACGCAGATCCTTCCCTACAGAAAAGTTGTGTCGGTGCATGGACTGGTGTCTGGCTTCACATGCCTTCCCAGAGTTCTCGAGATGTTAACTTTCAAAAGGGAGGTCTCCCTTGTGGATTATGTCAGTGATTTTGGGTTTTAAACTATTCATGCATGAAAAATGACTGTAGGAGCTGAATACTCCCATGTATGAATAATGACTACATGGGAACACAGATTACAGCAGTTTTGCACTGAGACTGCTGCAGTTTAGATGCTCTCTTTGGGAACATTATGAAATGTTTTTAAATGCTGGTTCATGTTAATGCATTGATTTCAATCAGTCTCTTTTTGTCCCTTTTGGATTTGTTCAACTTAACAGCTAGCTTGTTTCATGTTTGCTCTAAGATATGCTTAGCAAATTAGGCAAATAAAAAAAATGCATGCAAAAATACGGTGCTATGCACATGTATCAGGTTTCTTATTTATTAATAGACTCCAATTTCCATACCATAGTCTGCCTTTTTTTTTTCTTTTTTACTTTGGCTCAATAGATAGTTTATGCCAATTACATGTAGTTTAACAGCTTAGAAATCTGTTTTTGCTTTTCTAATGCATAAAGACATTGATTCTGATTCAGGTTTTAATTAAACTCTATACTGACTTTAAAGATTCTATTGTCCTTTTCATTTAAATAGGATTTTTGTTAGATCTTTAACAAGACCTCAGTGGGGTAATAAATCTAAGCAATTGTCCTTATTAGGAGTAGATTATCCTCGAGAGATGGAAAGTCACAGAAGTAACTAAAACCATTTGCAGAGACTGAACTAAGGCTTTTTCTTCCTAAACATTAAACAGACTCGAAAATGACTTGCTTGGGCACTCAAATTAAATTAAATGATATTTTGTTTATTTTTCACATTTTCAGTGTAGGCTATTTGCATTTGCTTAAAATTTGAGTTTCATTGAGTAAAATTTACTCCTGAATAAGGATCCTTATTTTCAGTATACAAGCGGTAACTGAAATTCACTGTATCCTGACATTTCTTTTGTTATTAACCCTTGCAGTGCTTTTAATGTATAGGACCTGCTGACACAGTGAGTGCATTCTTAGTTCATTGTTTTTGCCATAGAGATGAGTCTTGGCTGAAGAACTCGTCTTGGGTTTGTCTCACACCCCAGCCAGGGAGAAATGTGGAGAATGCAGGAGTGTGGAGCTTGTGCAAAGACCTCACATGCTGGACTGAAAACACAGGTTCTTAGAGAAAACTTGTCACATGCTCAACAGTTCTGTCTAGGTTTGTCCTTACTGTGTTTATATACTGCTAGGAGGTGAAAGGAGATATAAGTGTAATGGCTTTTATTTGGTTGGGGTTTTTTTTTGTTGTGGTTGGTTGGTTGGTTTTTTTCCAGCTGTTTGCTTCATTCAAGGCTATTCTCTGTTCTGTAGGTGCTCCAGGTTTGCTTTGTTTCTGGTCTTAGTCATCGGCTGACTTCTGATGGGACAAGGCCTCCTTTATAGACACAGTCAAATCCTGAATTTCTCTCTAGCATCTAATTCCCAACTTCGTCATACACATTGTGGTGCAATTTCTTTAAGCATCCAGTTGGGTGGAAGCTCCGTTTTCGGGGACACTCATTTCTAGGACCTAGTTCTACAAAGCGACAGGCAAAGGCAGTGATGCTGTTCAGGGACGTGATGGCAGTGAGCCGTGCCGACACAGCGGCCTTTCCCCGCTGGCCGCAGTGCTGCGCTGCCTGAGCCGCTGCCCTCCGGGGGGCACAGCCGAGGGGACACGGCCGTAGGAAGCCGGGCTGGGAGACACGGACACGGCCGTAGGAAGCTGAGCTGAGGGGACACGGCGGCAGGAAGCCGGGCTGCGGGGACACGGCCGAGGGGACACGGCCGACAGCACACGGCCGCAGGAAGCCGGGCTGCGGGGAGACACGGCCGAGGGGACACGGCCGCAGGAAGCCGGGCTGCGGGGACACGGCCGAGGGGACACGGCCGAGGGGACACGGCGGCAGGAAGCCGGGCTGCGGGGACACGGCCGCACGTGACGCGCCCACGTCCGCCTCCGCCGGGAAGGAGCCCGCAGCCCTGCGCAGCTGATGAGGACCAGCCCCTCTTGGTTGTTGCAGCTCTACCGGCTCTCAGCCAGCAGGTATTTAATGTCTCGGAGCCCTCCTGTCCACGGGCTCCTCTGCCTCTGTCCTGCAGGCCGGCGTCTCTGCAGAGCCCGGTCCTGTCAGCCTCCAGGCTGCTGCTCCCCACATGGCATCTGCTGTGTTTATCTACTAAGAGACTTCATCTCGTCTACTAAGACTCTTCATCTTCTAAGTGATACTCTATTCATACTTCGGGGCAGAACGAATTATGTTAGAGGAACATAGCTCATAATTATTAATTTCTAATTAGACTCTATTTGCTGCATATTCTAGGCAAAATTGCAGCCTTTGAGCCTTCATCTCCCGCTTTCCATATCAGTCAAATAGCAGAGAGTTTGGCATGGTAAATCACAGAGGGAGGTGGAAAATCTGATGCAAAGTGAGATAATGTAGTTCTTCATTATTATGGCTCTTCTGTGCCCTGATAGAAAACTTAAAAACATAGAAGGTGCTGACAGCAGGTAAGTCACCTAGTTCCTGCTCCACTTTAGGTATAAAGCCTGGGGAAAGTGGAGGAAGAGAATACACACCCTGGGTTTTAGGCTCAGATTGCAACTCGCCCTTCCTTCTAAAGCAGTGCACTGGAGGAAGTGTGGCAAACCTAGGCTGAGTCCTGCAACTTATTTAATATGACTCAGAGCACAAGATTATGAGAGCTAAGAGTGCTCAGCCTTTGGGACAGATTCTGGGGAGTTACGAGATTCTTCATCCAATCTTGCGTGGCAATTAGACCTGATTTAGGCAATGCCATACCTCAGACAAAATCCACAGGGCTTAGTTTTGCTCTGGATTCTTATCAGGATCTGGGATTTTTCCTCTGTTTTCCTCAGCAGCAGGGCCAGGAGTCTGTGGCTCTGCAGGGTGAGATTGAGAGGGCCCAGCTCTGTCTCTTGCTAAGAGATTTGTCTTATCTCCCTGTCTCCCCTCCACCCCTGTTTCTGGGGATGTATGCTGTAGTCAGAGGCAAGTGCTGTGACTCTGCCTTCAGTATGAAGGTGATTTGTCTGTAAGAAATGCAAGGCTAGCTAAATGGACTCCACTGCTTGCTGATGTGCAGTGGAGATTCCTGTCTTGCCTTGCACTCTGCAGCAATGTGTGTTGCTTTCCAGTGCCAAGTACATACCACAGCATCAGATGTGGGGAGCTGCTGTTTGCACCTGTGCCATGCGGTGAGCCAGCAGCATTCCCCCTGTTCCAGCTGCCTCCCTGGAGGGCAGCAGGCTGCTTAAAAGGTCGGCGGGGTACCTGTGCATCACAGGCATGAAAAGCTGCCCTCTTTAGGCCCTGAGGCAACAACCTGCTTTCACTTTGTGAAGCCGAGCAGAAAAGCTGGGGTCGGACAGTGGCAGGTATCTCTGAACACAAGACAAAGGCAGCATTGAGGGTATAAGAAATCCAGTTTGCTTCTCAACATGAGTAGATGAGGTTTGGGTGGGATACTAATGGGAATACTAAATGTTAGCAGCAAACATTTACTAAAATGACAGCAAATCTCATCTGTATTAATGTTTAGCTTTTGAGACACAGTGGAATTTTACTTTGTTAAAGAAGGTAGGAAGCCTAGAACTAGCTCTTTAATCTTCAACTGGAAAATACAGTTTTGAAATCCATTCTCTTAGGAATGGAATAATCAAACAGAGCGGTAACAGATGTTAAACCTACTCTGAATGTTGTTTAAAGGATTTCTCAGATGGAAACAAAAGTTGATAGGATGGTGTCAGGCTCACATGGACATCACAGCACAACTTACACAGTTGTCCACATGAAGAAGAGAGGTTGATCAGCATGTATTTTCTGGTTATATGATTGTTTAGGAATTATCAAAAGTCATTATGTGGTTCTTAAATAATTCCATTTGCTCTTTGTTCCAACAAAAGGCTGTTGGAACTGTGTCCATGTTGTTTTACAAGCACAGCTCTATGCATGAGGACTTCACCACAAAGGGTATCCAGTGTCCTGCATCTGAGGGAGTCTTTAGCATTGAGGAGAAAAGAACTGTTAGTCTTTCCCCTGCTAATGCTGAGCTGTTCCTCTTGCCACGCTTTTGATCCCCTTTGGTCAATCTGTGCCTGATACCATGTGTACATGTCTTATTGTTCTCCACACTGTAATGCTCTCCTGTTTTTCCCAAATGTTGTTACATTCCTTTTCTCCTTCCTCTATTTTTCATATCTCTTTCCCATTTGTAGTGCATCTGCTGTCTCTGTTGTTTTTCACTTCTAATTTAATACCACCAATGAATTTGTGTGTCTCTGCAGATCTTTAAAAAGGGGCTATGTAGGACTACTTGTAAAAGAAAACCCTGCATTCCCAAGATAGGTACAAATTGGTGTCAGTACTCTGTTTTGGAATTTTTACCTTTGTTGAGTTCTTTAACAGATGCAAAGTGATCTCTGGGTCTCTTGTTTGCCTCTCCAGTGTGAGAATACAAGGAACAAATTCAAGAGTTGCAGGACTTGAAAGGACCTGTGAAGCCCTAGGAAAAGTGCAGTTTCCCATGGAAGCAGAGCAGAAAATCAAATTAACAAAATCCCCGTCCAGCTACAAAACTAGTCTGTCCTCAGCCTGTGGCCAGTTTCCAGGAGTCCTTTCCTCCTTCCTACCCTGTGTACAGTGTGTTTCAACCCACCGTTGTAATCAGTGGCTGTCGAGCTGGCAGAAACGGATGTGCCTGAAATACACACAGTGAAGGGCCACACCTGTGGTGTGAGAGGAGTTCCGCTCCTCTGGGAAGCCGGGAGTCATGTGATTGCTTTAATCCAGCACAAATCTCTGTGGCTGATGCAGCCAAAAGGAGCATTTGTTTTCTGTGGTGTGTGGCAGAGTTGGATGAGGGAACAAATCCAACTGCGAGCTACCACGTTGCCTCATGAGGCCGACCTGAATGTCGGTATTGACACAGAGGAGGGAGGTTTTGGGGCAGGAAGGGAAGATGGGCTGACACAGACTCAGCAATGTCACTCACTCTACATGGGCAGTGGAGAGAGAGGCTCTTGGAGCATGAGTCTCTTCCTGGTGCCTGGTTTTAGGATGTGGATGGCACTGCTGTGCCTGTGAGGTCTGTGCGGGTCAGCTGATGCCCGGTGCTAGAGCAGCACTGGACTGACCTATCCCTTCATTTTGCCTGTGCTCCCTGCTGGGGCGTTTCACTAGGAAAACTCGCATTCTCAGCCCTGTTAGTGAGGGCAAGGTGGGCTCATAGTTGAGCTCTGACTGGGTTAAAGGATGGCTTTGGGCAGCAGCAGGACTTCTGAAAGCCCCTGTAGGCTGCATCTCCTGGCACAGACTCCCTGCTGCCCTTGATCCTCCTCAGCTGCGGTGTAGGAGGCAGCCAGCATTGCCCGGGGGTAGTTTTAACTCTTTATTGCCTAAAATTCAGACAGTTTCAGAGCAACGCAGCAGTAAACAAACCACTGGCCACTTTGTGCCATCACATCCCTCATGTTCCCCCTGCCACCAGTGTTAATAATGTGCACAATTTCCCAAGCACAGATTGGGAGTTGGGGAGTGTGAGGTGTGCCTTAAGGGGCTGGTAGCAGCAGTGAGTGTTTGAGGCTGGATAATACCCACTGGTGCTGCATGAACTTGCTGTCAGGGAAATGTTTAGGTAGTGCTTAGCATTGGTCAGTGGCAGGACTGCAAACTGAAGCGAATAGCTTGGTCCTGATTACATTTTCTAGAGGGGATGATGCAGAAGAAAATTGAATTAAAAATTAGCTTTGAAATGAGCTGAAAATTTTTTACCAACCAGGCAGGACTTTGAAACATCTGACATTAACAAAATAACCTATTTGAAGCAATAGTAAACTGCCACCTGCTGGTAAAAAAGTAACGCACGTAATGAACATGCAGACTTAGGAAGTGATAATTCTTTTGTGTTTGACATGCTGCAGTCAAATATGTACATGACATGGAAGCTGCATATATTTATTTAACGGGTGTTTTTTATCTCTAGTTGCATTTTCATATACAATATGCTAAACAGATGCCTATAATATAACTAACTTTAACGACAAGCGCAGAAAACAAGACAATAAGAATAAAGAATGAGGACTAATAAAAGCAGATGAGCGATCAGGATGATGACAGGCTCCAAATGTGTCCTATTTACATTGCTAATAATGAATCACAAGCACTTCCTTTTATTGTTTCCCCTCGTCTTAGACCCTCCTGTATGACCAGAATTGTAGCACTGAGAAACATTTCCTGGCATCTTCATTTTGATTTGTGTGTGTGTGGTTCTTTACACAAGCCTGTAAATAGGAACTGGGTCTTTAATTGTTCCTGATTTAAGTAGGTCATCTTCGCCAATACACAAATCTCTTGTCTTCTTGTAAGCCAGGTCAGCTGTTGAAAAGGATATGGAAAATATTTGCTACACAAATATGACCAGAGAAAATGATTTCACAAAGGACCACTCCCAAACTATATGGCATTACAGAAGCAGTTTCCATAAATCAGCAGCATGATGAGAGCAGTGCAGGGGAGGGACTATCAGATTTCCTGTTTGTATAGTGTGTACCAAGTCCCTAGTGTGAGCATGGCTGGGTCCCTAAGGTGCTGCTGCACTATAAATAGCAGTTTTAGCATGAATTACCTCCAGTGCAAACATCAGGCCACTTGCCCTTTTCATATGTAGTTTTGTTCATATACAGTTTTGTTTTATGATTGGGATTATTCCAAACATAGACTATTGTTTTAGCAAACTGCTCTTCTCATAGGAAATGTTTTAAATGGGCAAAGAAAAAATAGGTCAGTTCTTCCTTTGAAATCAGAGAGAAGTGTGTATTCGTAATATTTCCCAGGCTTATTTCCTTGGAACAGGTTTGGCAGGTATGAGAGGAAGTTAAAGATTTATTTTTGGTGCTATGTACCAGATGTCATACCTGCTCTTCTGAGACAGTTGCTTTTATCTCCAGCAGTACCTGTTCTAGTAGCAATGAAAAAGTGACTTGAATCCCATTTAAAGCATGTAGTGTGCACTGTTCTCGTGCCACTGAAGGAAAGGGAAGGCTTGTTTGGGAGACTCCAGGCAGATTCTTTATGTGTCATTATAAAGCAAACATGTTTGCATCCCTCTCAGCAGTGTTTTTGCCTCCTCGAAGATGTGATGAATTAATATGCCCAACTCCAGGGCTTGTGACCCCAGCAGACACTGAAGGGCTACAGAGATGTCCAGTTTGAAGTGCTGTTATATTGATGAGATCTCCAAGTTTATGGCTCATTTTGTAGCATCCAGGGGGTTCTTTCTAAAAGACCATTCCTGGGGAATTTGTGATGCTGTGCACATTCCACTCACATTGCCCTTAATCAAATGCTGTTCAGTGTCTCGCCTGAAAAGAGCCCTGCTTGGTGGCAGAGTAACATTTATACTGTAAGGAAAAATCCTCAGCTCAGGAAAACACCACAGCTTTTTTTGACTTTTAATCTGTGGAGGATGTAGCCTTGGTGCATGGTCACAGAGGCAAACACCCTGCTCTGGGTCCTGTTTACTGAAATGCTCCAATAGCAACACAAGATGATCAGATGGAAACAGAGCCAGGGGAACAGTGGTGCCCATGGATACCTGTTAACAGGTGGGAGCTCAAGTACACAGTTGCCATCAAAGACACCACTGTCCTCTGCTTTGCTCTGCAGTCTCCCTGCCAACAGGACTCTGCCTTCCAGCTGAAGAGTGACTGATGGTTGAAATACCAGTCCCAGTTTATTTCAGGTATGCCACTGACCCACATGACCCATAGGAAGGATGAAGTAAAGGCAATCAAAGCAGCCTGTTCCTGTAGCCTCTAAGGGCTATAAAAATGGAAACATGGGAAACAAGCTCATAGATATATGAAATGAGGATGAGGGTTCACTGTTACCTGCTATAGGCTAAATCAGGAGCTGAGTGAGACTGAGATTTGACCCAGCAAGAGAAAGGAGATGAGTAAGAAATGATCAAAAGATAAAGCTGGTATTTCCTTCATGTTCTGCTAGAATCACTCTGTTCAAAAAGGCTCCCGAACCATGGAGAGCTGGGGCGGGCAGGGGTGAAGAGGTGGGTTGTGGTGATGGAAGGGTATTGTCATTACATAAATTGGAGCATTTCAGGTCTGTTTAACTGTTTAGTGCCATATGCCGTTAGTCTTTTCTGAGCTTACTTTTCAGTGGAATGGGGGAACTGTGCTGACAGCACAACTGGTTGTTTGGCTGTTTCTTTTCTCTGTGTTTCCAGCAAATTAAGCACTGTGTCCTGCCTGTGCTGTGCTCAAAGTTTGGCAAAGGGCTTTTGATGTGTTTGCCATCCTTTTGCCCAGCACCTAATCCTGCTTCCTTTTAGTACTATGGTTTCTGTACCAAAATGCAGTGGTCAGACTGAGTAACACTAAAACTAGTAGTGATTTACTAAGGAGCAGGAAAACCTGTAGTCAGGGGGCAGTTTCTAGCAAAGTATAGTTCTCAGGATGAATTGAGGTCCTTGTCTTTGCAAGGATTACTGCATGGTGGATGCAGAAATGATAATCTAGCAGTTAAGTGCTGTTCAGAAAGCAATAAAACACTCACTTTAAAAATCAAGAAGCATGAAATAGATACTATTTTACTGGGGCAGGATGGGGGTAACACTAGGAGAATCATGAAATGGCTGCATATTGTTAATTTCGGTGAATATAGTGACATTTGGAGACCTCTGGTATATATTTGAAATAAGCAATGAAATAAGACTCGTGTGCTATATGCTTGTCAATGCCAGGCATAGGGATTAGCTAATATACTTATCAGTCAGGCAGTGTACATGGAGATGCTCTGCTTTCACACTGTCTGCTGATTGGAACTGGGCTCATGAAGAAGCCAGGTGATTAATCTGCAGGGGTTTATTTTTTCTGAACTGTTAATGTCCTCTGTTTCAGAGCAACAGCCCATGGCTCATTAAGCAGGGAAGATTTGATTGCAAGTGTGAAGGGCAACACACAAAGATTCTCCACACATCTCTTGTTTGAGCCATAGAGGGTCAGAAAATTAAGTATGGGAGAAGTTTGTCCTGTGCTGGGGCAGAACCAGTACTTCATGAAAAGCAATGGTAATGTTAGAAAATATATATGTATTTGAGTCAATCAGGATAAAATTTAAAGCCACAATACTCTTGTAGGTGGTAGTGGACACTTGGTACTAGCCCAGCAATGCACAGCTGCCACTTCAGCTGACCTGCTGTGAGACTCATGCTTTTCTTAAATCTGTTGCTCCATGTCTTTGGTGATTACACCTCGCTCTTGCTGTGTTCTTTCCACCCACACTGTTGTGTACTCTGGCATCTAATGCTGAGAAGGCAAATGGGGCTGCTGAGTCCAGCTGCCTCAACAGAAATGCAACAGGGGAACTGAATACTCAGTCTGAAAGATGTTGCAATATTAGAAGAATTAAGGGTATTATTTTGAGATTATTAGTCACCATTTATAGTCTGTGTTGTACCTGTTTGTAAAATTAATTTCTATCATTAACCAAAATATTTGAAAATATGTTGATTTAGGAAAAATATTTTTCTGACAACATGGCGTTATGTGAGCATTCATTTATTAACCCTAGTAACTTTCTTGAGAAACAGGGAAGTATTTCAACACTGTTTTTACAGACTGGGACATGTAAGGCTCAGATGTATAGAGTTAGATATGTATGTTCTAGTGTCTGCTAATGAGCATTTGGCCCTGCTTACTTTACTCAGGTCTTTCCTCACCTGAACTAGTCATGGAGCAGCTGTGTCCTGTGCAGCTTCTGGCACCTCTCTGATTGCAGCCTGTGAGCAAGTCCATGCCTGGGGGGGAGCTCAGCAGTGAGGGTGGGTTATTGTGGAAAAGGGGCAAGGATAAGCGAATGACTGGCTTGCTTCAGGCTCTAAGGAAGAGGTACCAAGCTCCCATTTTGAACATGGGAACCAGGGAAGGAGAGTGGCTGCACGGCAGGGAGCAGACTGAGGCTCTGAGTGTCCATTCCCAGACGTCTAGATCAGACAAGAGAAGACAGTGAACCAATATTGGGAATACAGACAAAATCATGGGCCTTCTAATAATTTATTGACTCCAGGAAAAGGGAAATGTTGTAAATTGTAGTTATGACAGACAACAAGGTCACTGGAAACAGGAGTACCCAGGATAACAAAACAAAACAAGCCTTCCAAAAAGACTTCTCAGTCCTATGGTGTACTCTTTCCATGCTCAATGGGCTGCTTTAAATGTAACTGTTATATTATTAGATATTTACCAATAATCTGGACTTAAACTGTGCTGTGGACTGCAGTGACAATGGGGATGGATTGAGAATATTTTTTAGAAGGGGCAGCAAGAAAGTTTCAAGGGTTTCTGGGCTTTGCTTTCTTCTGAACCTCTTATGGTTTTGTTGTTTTTTTTTTTTTCCTTTTTTTCCCCTTCTTTTTTGCATTAAAGTTCTACTATAAACAATTAGAGGAAATTTAGCAATAATATTGTCTATGGAGGCTAGGAAAGTAAGAATACATTCTACATCACTGTTTTCCTTTGTTTGTCTTTTTTATCTTGTTTATCTTTGATCAGCTGCAGATGAAATAACCAGCTAGCTGATTTCCCATACAGGGCTGCCACTCTTGCTGATGAAACTGTGCTGACATGGGAGTATGCTCTGTAGCAGTCTAGCAGTATCCATTTCTTATTCCAATACACTGACAGGTCATACAAGGAGACAAAAAACTCTATTCTAAAGTGGAAAAGAAACTGCAATTCCAATTTTGTTTTGATTTGAAATTTTCCAGCTACCTATCAAGACCAAATCCTTGAACTATTTACTTAGAGTAACTGAAATACCCCTATTTGAAATAGTGGATATACAAGATTTAGCCATTAAAGAGTTGGGGTAAAATTAAAATCCCCTTCAATAATAACTAAAGTCGGAGAAAATCTTTCAAGAAAATTAAACACTTGATCAAAAAGAAAGAAGGGTTATTGTCGAGAGCATAAAGATTAAACAGGAGAGTTGTCTCAGAGAATAACCATCAATGATAAGTAGCAGGCAGTTAATAATATTCCCTCAGGGATCTTCTTTTACTCTTGTAGGTTTTTGGACAAATACAATATTACATTTCTTATAGTTAAAATGTGAGGGAGCTTCATGTCATTCCAGAGTAGCAATAAAGCTTCAGTGGAATAAGGACAAGTGGAATGGTAGGGAAGGGGTGACCCAGAAGCTAAAACAGCAGGATATCAGTGACAGTTTTTCCACATAACTTTCCTTTTTGACCCATAAATTCTGAGATCTCTTCTCAGTCTCCCTGACACGCCTATTTTTTCATATCCACAGCAGTGTATTAGTGCTGAGATTTTATATGGTACTGGCCCTCAATATGGAAAGGAAGGAGAGACCATGTAAATGAGGAGCATGGTTCCATGTTGTAACTAAGAGCTGGTTTAAAGCTTGATCATGCAAATGGTTGGACTGGCAGAATTAAAGGCATGGTGATCTGTAGCCAGGGGAAGGCACATAGGGTGGAAAGGATGGGGGCAGGAGGGTCTGGAGAACCTCTGAAGCCAGCTCTGCAGCTGGAGAAACTGTAACATGAAACGACTCCCTTGATCTCTCATTTTTCTTCCCTTATTCTCTCTGCCTGTGTAATTGCAATAATAAATCTTTTTTGTTCCTTAACCATCTTGTGGCCATTGCAAACATTTAAGAATTAATGCAGTTCTCACACATGATGCACATGTTCTTCATGTCCCCTTGTGTCCCTCCATTTATTCATTTATCATGTACACACAAAACTCCCATAAAATATTAATCTGAAATACAAATCTCTCTTTGCATCCTGGGAGCATTTGCATATAGTAATGTTAACGAGAGTATTAATTCTGCATGCACAGTCTGTGGACTGCACACAGGGCCAAATCTCTCTCAGCAACTGTTCTGAAATCAGTGGCAAATTCAGAAACATTATTTTCATATTAAAAATGCTAAGTGGAAAGTGACAGTTTCCTAGAACTCAAATGTCCTTAAAAACAAGAATATTTGAAGCCTTATTTTTCCTTCTGAGAATTCCTTTGTAAAAGGAATTTTATACTTTTGTATGTTTCTACCCAATGGTTCCTAATAAATTGGTACAGTCTAGAAACAAAAGGATTTAATTTTTTTAACAATGCTGTAATTCATTGCGAATCTGAACATTTCTTTTGCCTTTCTTCCCTGGTGGGAACAGCAGGAGTAGCTACACTTCTTCCAGTTGGGGAAGGACATGCAGTTGCAGATGGACCAAAAGTAATTCAGTTAGGCTGGAGAGAGGATCATTAGCTCTGGGGTAACAAAGAGTGAAAACTGTCTGAGCAGGCATTTGATGAAATGGAAATACCAGGAGGATCTCCAGTGGTGGAAGAAATCTCTGCACCTCACTCCTGGCTGTGAGCACAGGTGGGGTTGTCCTGCCTTGGACAGTGGTGAGAGCCCTAGGGCACCTTGGAGGCCTTGGGAGCCAAATGCCTCTGGGACAAGGACACATTTCTTGGTCTGGGTTTTACTCTGGAAGGAGGGAGGGAGGGAACAATCTGGTCTGACCCTAATGGTCTGCCTTGGATCCTTAACCATCCAAGGCAGGCTTAAGACAAAATTAGTACCAGCAATGGAAGATGGGTTCTTTGTCTGCACCCAAATCCCACCAGCCACAGAAATAGAGGGGCACTGTTACATACACCCCTTGCCCAGATTCAGTGCATCCCTGCAAGTAATTTTTTTTCTAGTGGTGGACTGTTAAAGGGTTGCATTTCCCTTAGCGAACCTCATGTCACTGAAGGTTTACAAAAGATTTTTAAAGGGAAAGGTCTTGCAGTTGAAATTAGACCTTTCTGCAGAGACAGTCTCTGGTGAGAGGCAGTTGCCAAACCCGATCAGTTCCCTGCTGCCAGGAGCTGCACCCCTTAGGGGGAAAACTGGAGCTCTCAGCAGATCCCTGGCTGCTGTTTATGGATCTTGCAATTCTCTGTCTGTGCTGCAGAAGATCAAAGCACTCGTGTTTCAGGAACAATGTATTTTGAGTTTGACTTTATTTCTATTCTGATATTCAAATTCTGATGTCTGTAGTTTGTGAAAACAGTAAGTGCCTTACTGTCTTCAGGAACAATGCCATTGATCCCTGAACTCCTAACTGTAAAGCATTCATTTGGCTATACAGCTTTTAAAAGTATTATAAATGAATCATGTGAGACAACCTCCACAGCTGGAGTTAAGTACTTCCATGTGCTTGCTGAATCAGGGACCAAGTTCTTAGGAAGATCTTTCGGGACTCACTGGAGATCCATAAGAAATCTTCTTGACTTAACCAAGCTGTGGTATTTCTCTTAATCACTAGTACATCATCATCTTTTTTCTTTCACTTCCTTCTTATTCATGCTTAAATGAGACACATCTGTTTCCATTTTTCACATTGTTCTGTAATATGAGTAATGATATCAAGCCTTTTTTCTTTTTTTCCCCCACGTACTGTGAAAGAATAAATTAGTGTTAAGTTTTGTGAAGTGCTTTAAAACACTAAAGCCAAACATCTGTTTCAACTGCAGGTCATTAAGATAAAAACCCCTAGTCTGTATGCAGTGCAAAACTGCCAAAAAATTTATCAGCTCAAACACATTTCTCTACCTGTCTTTTACTATAACAAGTGAAGATGGTGAAAGGACAGTAAATCTCTGTCAGGGATGGAGCAGTTAAAAGTGTTCAGTGCAGTAATCCACAGCAGTACCTTGTAGTAATGAATCTTGGTCTGATCTGGAGCTGCCAGGAGGTTGCTGCAGTGCTGGAGACTTCAAGCTGAGAGTCTCCTTGACCTCCACATCTTCCAGCCAGGCACAACATTGTGTAGGTTGCTACTTATGCCTTTAGATGTTTGTGTTACTGAACTTCAGATATGAATCCTTCCACCCGTCCCCAATAATTTAATTGTTTCCAGGGCAGGTGGCCAGAGTAAAGCTGAGCTGGCAGATCTGCTTTACAGGTGAACTGTGACACCCTTTCCATGCTAAAGCCCAAATATAGATGTTCCTTTGTTGGTAATGATCTCCTTTATAAAGCATTTTTAGGTATAGAGATCAAAAGCCAACAGCTACCTGAGAGATTGACTGTTAATATACTAATAACGAGTGCAATCCCTGAATTCTATAGGAAATGCCAAACCTTGCAGGCAGGTCCTAGCGGGCAGGTAATAACTTACTCCTACAAGAGACAGTGTACACCTGTGTTTCCCTCTGTCTTTAATTAAAAGGTCTAGATCCTTCCTTAGTGTAAAGGAGGTGTTGGGTATCACAAATGTGCTCCAAAACTGGATATGGCTTTTTTGGCATCTTAAGAGAAAGTGGTTATTTGTTCTTCCAATCTGCCAAAGCAGCAGCCAGAGCAGTGTTGAGCAATTCTGCTCCACTATGCTCACACCCTCCTGAAGCAAATGAATGGAATGTTTGGGGTCTTTAGCAGCCCTGTGCACTGTTTAAAAGCAGTGCTGTGGCTCCCCTTTGATTTGAACCCTCAGTTTGTGAGGCAGGAGAACGTATGTATATTGCTGCACTCAATCTGTTCACCTGCAGCTCTCCCCACCCCCAGCTTATGAGCATGATTTCCTTTTATGCACTGCTCTGTCACAGCTTGGCAAGTTTCCCAAGACAATCCATACCAGAAAGGAGAATATGGCTGCTGAGCAGCATAGACAGGAGAAATGCCTTATGTAACAGATTCATTTAAATACTATGAAATGTTGGGACTGGCGAGCCAACTGAAAGCAAAATGCAGCCCTTCATCTCTAGCATCAGTTCTGCTTGCTCTCACCATCATCAGCGTCTAATAGTCACTGCCTGTCTCCATTCACATCTCCATCTTTTTCAAGAAACTGCCTGTGGCAGAATGTACAAACAGCTTGGCAGGCGGTTTTAGGAGAAGGGGTTTTATTTTTTTTTTCTCCTAATTCTTCATGAGCCTCATGAGCATTTCCCCACTAATATGCCTGTGGCATCATTAGGTGTTTAATGAGAGTGATGTTGCTTGAATATTATTGTTTTTATAGCTCATTTTGTTTTGACAAGTCTTCAGTTCTGTGGCACTTCATAGTGTGCAGACTTCCCCTTCCTACACCTTACAGATTTTGCAGAAATATTACCACAGAGGCACTGTCATAAAACCTGAAATAATAAATTATCAACATTCAATATGTTTGAGTGCAATATGTGTTCAACACCACAGCAGTTTAATGACATCAATTAATTATTTTAGTGTATTTCTTTTGTAATACTGAAGCAGCAGGAATACTCCAATAATGGCCGTGTCTCAGACAGCAGTTCAGTGCAATCCTGCACAAACAGTTCTGTTTGGGTTCTTCCAGCAGTTCCCCAAAAGAGCAGCTTGTACTCCAGTGGATAGTGGATCACAGTCTTATTCCTCGCATCCAGAATCTGGATCATTATAGCTTGTGCTCAGATGAAAAATGCCAGCATTGTAGCTGCAGAGAACAAGGCTGCTGAAATTGTAAGTATTGAATAGACCCATACAATGTCATTTTACCCCCTGCATTTTGCCTACACGGTGACAGTACTGCATCCATTTTTTTACTGATTGAATTAAATGGATACAGGTTTTGTGTACAGACAAGACCATAATTCATACTTAGGAAAATTGTATCTTCATCTACCATATCATACCATATCATACTGATTAGTGCTGAACAGTGCATTTATTGAACAGCTGTGTCAATGCAAGAAAAATGACTGTATTTTTAACATACTAATTAATACCCATTAAGTTCTCACTTTTATGTTATCTTCCAAGTAATTTTACCTGGTTTAGGCTGCCAGTACATATTTTCTTACTGCCACAGTGGCAGAGCCTTTAAAACAACTAGCTGCTGTCATGAATTTGGCTTGCTGGCCTTTACTAAGATGAGGGCAGTTATGGGGGAGAAGGACAGTGACTCTTGCTGCTTCCTTGTGCAGTGTGCCCTGCCTGACATTAAGGGGGGAGAAGCTGCACCTCTCTGCAATCCCTGTTCTCCTCCCACCACTCCACAGTGTGGCTGTACAAATATTCTGCTCTTGGGGCTCCTGTTGCAGGTCCCAGAGGTCTGTGCCTGTGTTCCCAGCACAGGCAGTGGAGCTGCAGAGTTCCAGGAGTTAATAATGTTAACAAAGCAGTAATTGTATACATAGTTACTGTTTCACATGTTCATTTACTGGCTTCCAAGGACCCTATTATTATGCCTTTGTTTACATTTAATAGCAGTTACAGGGGTTAACCGGCTTTATTTTGGAAACCTTGACGGTTCTCGTGCCAGTACTAGTGCTGTGAAGATCAGAAGCAAAGATGTGCCTTTTTACTCTGTGTCTTCTGATAGGTTTTGTCATTTGGCAACTGTTGTTCTGTTAGACTTTGCAGAATTTGGACAGGATTCTGATCTCCTACAAAGTGACACGCACACTTATTAGAATGCAGGAACAGGTTTGGAGCCTTTATTTCTGAATACACCATGCTGAGTGCCATGCATGAGGAATTAAGAGGCTGTCTGTTATTATGTGGCCAAACAGCTGCAGGAACTTCCAGCGAGTGCTTTTAAATACCAGCAAAATAAAAAACAAAATAATATTCCCACGAAGCAGAATGTAAAGCACAGGCACTATTTCTGCAAGTCTCCCAGGCTTTGGAAAAGAATGATCAAATCTGGACCAAGCCAGTCTTCTTACACTTAAAGTTCCATTGAAGTAAAATATAAAATAAGGAGAAAATTTGGGTTCTTCTACAAGCTCTTTTATAGTAGTTCCTTTTTCTATAGTCTCTTTTCAAACCCAGCCCAGTGTAAGAAAAAAAAAAGATCAAAACCTTAATTTCTAAATTAAATGAAACTCAAGGCTTGAGTTTGTGGGGGTTTTTTGAGATCCCGTAGCTAGGAGGCATTTTAAGTTGAGATTGATACATAACTACATTTTACATTAGGTTATTTTTCCTTTTAGGTGCACAGGTAATCACTCACATGACAGTTCCAGTGGGGTACTCCCCAAGCCATTTAATTTTCCTGTTTCTGCTGGGAAATGGGACTCGTTCAGTCAGCCTCCCCTCCCTGCAAGTAAAATATCCTCATCCTGCTCAGAACAAAAGAACTGCCAGATGTAGGCAGGCCAACTAGTTTTGTCCTTCTGTCCAGTAAAAGTGCTCCTGTGCTACCATTAAGTCTGTATTGCCTGAGCATCATGTGCCCTCTGGGACTCCCTGGGAGTGCTCCAGCTGGGATGCTGCAGGAAAATTGCTCAGGAAAGGTCTCAGTTTCTCCCCCACATGCATGGAATCTGGATCATCTCCACTCAGTGACTTTCCCCAAAGCACCCCCGTAGCCCTGCAACAGAGCCATGTGTCTTAGTCTTTACAGAGCAGCTCTGCACCTGTGTGTGCCACACCTGCCCACACCTGTTCAGCACCCCCTGGCCATGTGGCCCTCTGGTAAACAGTGATGTGTTCTTCATCACCCCCAGTGCAGCCCCCTCCACCTGGCCCTGGGCTGCCATTGCAAACACTTTGGGCTTCTCAGTGTCTTCCATGTTTGGGAGGCCACAGCTACAAGCCAAGCCTTTTCTGCATCTCTTAATCCAGAGGAGGATCAGCTACCTTCCTTCCCAGAAGGAAGGGAGACACCCCCCTCCCCTTCTCGCTATTGTTTGCAAGGCAATAAGGAGAGAGCACCACAGATTTTGTTTCTGAAGTGAAGGCCTGAGTGGGTTGTCTCAGAATGGACTGAGGGACCACAGAGGTGCTCACCATCCCAGGGAGGAGACCAACTGGCTGCGGCAGCAGGATCAGAAGGCTGGTCATGGATGAATGTTAAAAATATAAAGGTAGGGGTGTGTAGGTTGTGGGTTGGATGTGGGACGTGTGTACTGGAAAGGCCTCACGTGCTACCCTGCTGCTATGGGATAGAGGTACCTATGAGATCTGGAGACCTAACACAGCGTGAAGGGACAGCCCCTGTGCATGTATTGTGCTTGCCCTACCTTGATTCCCAACATCTCTACATTCAGGAGCTGCCCCTCTTGCTGCTGCCCCAGGCTGTACTTTACAGTGACCCTTCTTGGCACCAGAGCTACAAAGGGGCCAGAGGTCACGTACGCCTGGGGTTAGAAATGGCGGCTCCGTGTCCTGAATGTTCACCCTCGTTTCCAGCCCGGGACTCTTGCTAACACCAGGTATCAGCTCCCTGAACTTCTGTGAAGCCCTGTGATCTCCTGTTTCTGGGTCTATGCAGCAAAAGCAGGGTGTGCTCTCAGAGGGCGTTTTCAGCCTTTCTGCTCTCAGCAGGCTGCAGAGCTGTTTGATCAACACAAGCTTTGACAGTCAGGAATCATTAATTTTCTACAACCTACTACTTGAAACTCCTGAAAGGATGGGCTGTCACTGTTTCTTGTAGCCCTTACTGGCCTGAACTGCCCTCTGCGCTGTCCTGCTGCAGCACAGGAAGGCTGCATGCCTCGAGCTACTGCTCTCCTCCCTTGGGCCTCAGATTTAAATTCTGTCAGCTCTGTCAGGAAAAAAGGGAATTCTCAGTATATAATTATTTCTTTTTAAAGGATGAGATAAACTGTAATGCATTAATGGTGGAAATGATCATATACAATTCAGGCTTAGTGAGTACCCATTGTCTTAAATTAATCCTAATAAGCACTGTTTTCCCCAGCATGTGCCATTTTAACAGTCAGTGTGGAGAGCTCTGCTTCCTAAAACTATCACAAATGAGATGACACCCTCCTCTTTTGGAAAGCATAATTGATAAAATGTGACAAAACATGGTTATTACTTATTTGTAAATGGGATACTTTAAAAAGTACTCTCTTACATTGATTGGGTTAAATGACTTGCTGATTAAGACATCTACATGAAATATTAAACCACCATTATCTGGCTCCTGTTAAAATTTGAAATCAGGATTCTCTTTTGTGAAGAGTAAGTAAAAACTTCTATGCTGTTTTAGAGTAGAATATAAATGTAGTAAGTAAAAGCTAGAGGTATATTTGAATGACAAGTCATACATAATTTCTTAAAAAGAAATTCTAATATGCTTGGGATGGAATTAGAAATACGCATTTGACACACTAATAGATTTGAGTGCTTCCTGAGTGTTCAGATATAGTTTCTTCTGCTGAAATTCCCAAAGTTCTACCACTCAGCTGACTACTTCTGCTTTTACAGATACCCCATTTTTACTCTATGAATTATCTGCACGATCTAACTAAAAATACACTTCCAAAGCTTTATCTGTTTCCACACACTTTGTTGGATCCCAGAGCCAAGGCCTGTGAAACTGGGACAAATTTTAAAACTGAACATGACCATTCTTCCAGGTTTCCTCTCTCTTTCTTTTGTCTGAGAAACCTCTACTCAGCATGTGTTCCAGGATACTGAAATAACTATTTTACAGTTATTTTAAATACGTAGATTTTTGTTAGTAGGAAAATTAGTGCTAGAATTTTCTTTCTTGGAGCCTGGTTGAAAACTCATTGAAGTCTTTGTAGTTATTTCAATGAGCTTATAATGAGACTTGATGTTCATATGAGCTTCACGCTAAAACCAGTAGTGGTATAATACAAGATCTGCCTGCAAATCCCAATCCTGACCGTATTTCCTGAATGAGATAATGGCATATGAACTGCTGTTCAAAATAACTCACCTGAGAGTTTAAGTGGGATGTGATATGGATATATTGGGTGAACAAGAGAGAAGCAAAAGTTTTAATATAGCTTTTGATCATTGCTGAAGATACTTTTTGGCAGATGAGTGGTAATGGATGTCATCAAAGTGAGGAGCCTAAGATGCTCCTCTTCCTTTGGCATAAAAAGGGATTGGCAGGGAGGTTGGAAAGGAAAAAGTTATTGGGTAACAATGCTGTCATTATAATAACCCTAGGTTGCACCTTGGTCTTTTTTGTTAACAAACCACAAAATTTAATAAATAGTTTTTCACAATTGCGTATTAACTCTAAGACTGTGTAGAAATATCACAGTTTTACATAGTTTCCCCCCCCCCGCCCCCTTTCAGGATTCAATTACAAATGTGTCTGTTTTTATGCCCTGAAGATACATACTTATCCATACACTACAATATAGTCTAAAAAAGCTTTTGTAGTTTTTTTTTTTAAGCTTTATCTCTGATGTTAGAAAACTCAGGTATATTCATAATTAATTGTCTTGATCAAAACCAAACTCCTTACAATTAAGAAACAAACAGAAGGTATGGCATATCAAACAGACTTTCTGCTGCTGTGATCTTACCTAAACACAAAATGAGATCCCCAGTACTTCCACATGAATAGTAGTAAAATGGTTTTTTTTCTTTCTTTACTTCCTCTTTCAAAATGATTGCTATGTCTTCCATTACACAAACCTCTGGCACTTTACAAACAATAATAAAGATTTCTGTAATTGTGTCAAGCATAAGGACAAGAAGGTGTGTATGTCCATGCAACAGTGAGAGAAATCAGAATCTCTGATGTGTAGGAGTTGCCTACCACGCAGAGGAGTAGGAAATTACAGGGAAGAGAAGGTGGTTTGAAATCCTGCCTGGCAATGATTTTGACAGCTGAGAGACACTGTTCATTTTTCAAGTGTTGCTAAAACATATGGAACTTTTCTGAAGGCAAAGGGTTTTGGTGAAGATGTCTTCACTTGGATCTTTGTCCTGGCTTCCATCTGGCCAGATGACTTTGAAGTGCAGAAGTGGTGGGGGTTGGCTAGGAAAGCCTTTTCCTTTTGGGGATGGTGTCGAAATGGTCTTTGTCTGAGGGAGGTGACTTGCCATGTTGTGCCACCTCTGTCCCTCACTGGACATAGAAAAGTCACAGCTTTGGAGATGGAGTGTGCCTGAAAGGATTCTTGTCACTGATCCTCCACACTGACATTGCTCTGGTGTGTAATACCTGCTGTAGACAGGGGTGTGACCCTGATGCTAGTCGCAGAGGGGGATGTAGGAACTGGGGCCACACACCTTGAAGGAGACAGAACATGACACTCTCAGGCGTTGTGCAGTTTCCCTCTTGTCACTGACACTCTGCCAGCGTAGCACAGTCCTGGCAGAGGTCTGGCACATGGCCCATAGTGTTAGGAGCTGGATTCATTCCTGCTGTGACCTCTGCAGGGGGATTTTTAGGCTACCAGTGTGATACCTGAAACAAGGATCTTGAAATCACTATTTCTCTCTTCTCCCTGTGTATCATTTTGGCACTACAATGTGAACTGAATCATCAGTTTAGCAGAGCAATGATAATTCAGACTTACTAGATCTAGGTCCTTTTCCATCATCTATGGAAGGCCAGTTTATTGCTACTGCTTTCTTCCTCTCACACTAAATTGTACTTAATCAACAGATTCAGGAAGAAACTTGTTATGGTTTTGTTGCTTATAGCATATTTTCATATATTAATGCTTCCTGTCTGTGATGCAAATGGCAACTATCCAAGTCAATGCATTGTTTTTAAGAAGGTCAGTGTTACAATGTATGGTGGTATTTTCCTACACTAATTTGCTTTCTTGTGATCTTTGAATTCTGTGAGACTTGAGCTCAGTAACTCAGACGTGAGAAGAGAGATGGCAGATCGTCCTGAAAGGACTCCTGAAAGGAACACAGCTGTTCTTTTTAATCGAGGGTGAATTAGAGTAACACCTGATGAAACAAAATAAGCGTAAGGACTAAGGTTAATTAATGATTATTGATAATTAATCCCAGATTTGTAACTGATAATGCTTACTGTGGTGGTACCTGTGCAACAGCTAAGAATGGAGCCTGGTGTGCCAGGCAGGCAGTGCTGCCCCAGCAGCTGCTTCCCTCTGATCAGTGGCATATGACAGGAGCACTCCATAGTGGTGAGGCTGAGAACAGGAGACGACTGTGGGAAGCTGGGAATGAGCTGCTGTCCTGACAAAAGCTGGTTTGTAATTGCAAGCACAGGCCTAGCCAAGGGGAGCAGGTCTAAGCAACAGGCATGGAAATCTTCGTACCATTGCCTAGGACAGGAGCTGAGCAGTGAGAAAGACGAGTGGCAGTTGTCTTTATTATGTAATCTGAGCAATCTTCTCTTAGCTGTGAGATTCCAAACACTTACAACAGTAGGACACTTCTAAAGGCAATCCACAGTGCCAAGCAGTAATGCTTCCCTAGGCACGCTGTCTAAACACCCTTCTGTTGCAAAATATTTTATTTCAGGAATAACCTTATCTTCACTGTTAAGAGAGACATAGGTTTAATGGTTAATGGTTTTAATTCTACCTGTATGCTCTTACTGCTCTCTCATAATTTTACTGATAATTCTTAAAGTTTAATTCATATTGGCAAAGATTACAGGAATATCTTGATTTATGGCAGACACTAAAGTTATAATAAAATACATTTTTTGCTCTGTCTGAAAAATAGACAAGACAATCCTCTTTAATTAACATTGACAACTGTATCTCAAAGGAGCCTGTGAAACAAGCAAGCCAGCAAAACATGAATCAACAGCTCAGGCAGAAAAAAAAAAAAAAATTAGGAAAAGTCAGTTTCCCCCTTTTGGTTTTTACAATGTTGAAATAAATCAAACTGCTCCAAATAATTATTTTATTAGTTCTTCTAATATTTCAGTTGAAATAATTTTGATTACTGTTTGTTGAAGCAACCAGTTTATTGAGTTCCTAAATTCGTGGATATTATTGAAATCAGCACTATGGCATTGTAAGAAGGGCCAATAAACCAGAAGCATCTCTGTAGAGTGTAAAGAAAAACTCTTTGGCAGTGTTCAGCAATGAAACACAGAAATCTTGCATACCACATTTCTGTGTGCTTGTTTTTGTAGTTAGAAGGGTCTAAAGGCAAAGATGAGACAAACTTTATGCATAAAGATAAGGGATTTTATTAGTACAGCCATCTCACCTTAAAAAAGTCCCATCATTATATCTTAGGTACTCAAAAACTCTTACTTTTTCAGACTGTAGTAGTGCATTTAATAAAAGATGCTACTTTTTCCTATAGAGACCATTTTTGTCTGAAATTCAGACATCAAGAATCATTTCAAATTTGAAAATGTTATGGGAGGCAAAATTTTCTACCAAGGGCTATGGTGTAAAGATGAGAAGTGGCAAATGGAGAAGGAAAACGACTGGGCTAAATGCGATGTATCCATTACATGACAGCATTTTGTAAACCATACAGCCTTAAATTGTTCTACAACTCAAAATTATATAGCTTAATATTTTATCTGTTGTTGTTTTGTTTGCTGTACACAGGATAACCAGAATATGTGTCAACTGAATATGAGATTTTCAAGGAATGATGCATATAGAGCCTATATTTCCATGGTGAAGCTTTTTGCATAGAGTTAATGAAGTGCTTGGGGTCCTAGGGAATTAAAGGTGCTATATAAATGTAAGAAATTATCATTAAAAAGTTTTTCCCTCCAGGCATTTGGGATTTTGCTATGTGTTACAAGGAGGCATTTGCAGTCTTCTTTCATTCAAAATGCTTCAGCTTAAACCTCTTCCAACTCTCCCTCTGCAGCTTCAGCTACAAAAACGTTTATATGAAGAAACAGTTTCTAAATTGGTTGCAGTTAATCATATTTGCTGCTAACTTGAAAGAACCTGCCTTGGTTTAGGCTTTTTATAGCCTTGTTGAAGACCAGGAGGAACTACGCAGCATCCTTCTCTCCAGAGATTTTCAAATGCTGTTTTAACCATTATTAGGCCTTGTCTGCATCGGTGGAGAAGTAATACAGGACACAGCCAAAATTCCTGCAAACAAAAAGCCAGCTGTGCAGTATCTGGCTTGATTTTCAAGAATCTTATTGTGTGGCTCTTTACTGGCCATACATATTCTTTTACTGACATTAGAATGCTTCACTGCTCCTAAAGGGTCTGTTTTGTGCAGACATGCAGTCCCAATTTTGTGTCATTTTTTGTCTGTTTCTCAAGTTTTCTTAATCCATCAGGCAACCTTTAAGATCATCTACTACTTTTCACGTACTATAAATTGCAACAGAAGTGGAATTAGAAATCAAAAAAAGGCTTCTGACACCACTGGACATAATCTTTTACCACACTGTCATTTTAATGAAATATTGCATTCATGTGCTTTATTCATTCACACCAAATGTGGATTTTTCTTTTGATCCACAGATTATGGGAATCATAAGCATTTTTAAGAGTTCACTAGTGCTAATGGAATTGGGCCTCTTAGTTCAAGTATTAGGTTGAGAGATTACAAAATTGCTAGATATCTTTAAACTATTAATAAATTGTGGGATTTGGTAGCATTAGAACTGAAGCTCTGGGGTTTTTTTGCTAAGCATTTTACTTGTTCACAATAGATGTGAAATATAATAAAATCAGTATTTTAAAATAAAATCAGTATCTTCTTCTGTTTATGGAATTTGGTGATTTCCTTCAGTTATTAATTGCAGAATTGAAGGAAGAACTGCTGTTCCTTAAATCTTACCTTCTATGGGACAAAATATATTTAAGTAAGTGCGATGACCTTAAAATGATTGCGTGCAATATAATATATGATTTTCAGCAAGAAGCATAGGGGTAGTATTAATATTTGCTTTTTCACAGTTTGTATTTTGGTTAGCATCGAGCACATACGATGTAAGAATCTTAGAAGGATCTGTGGATTGCACAAGATGATAATGTTTCTTGTGTTTAAGAGCAGTGGAAAAACTGTCATTACATCTCCACAATAATTAGAACTTGATTTTATAAATGTGTATTTTCAGAAAACAAGCTTAATTCTCAGAAGAAAAATATTAGCACTCATTAGGGGACTGAATGCTTTGGGGTACTGTTAATGAAATTCATAGCCTTTTGCCTGTGGGCTATCAGTTTGAATTCAGTCTAACTCAGTGGAGATTGAAAATTGGCCTATTTAATGGCCTTTTAGTCATCTCTAATGAGTTGAGTTTGGTGGGCCTCAGTCCCACAACATAAACCACTCACACTGCCTTCTCCTAACTGCCAAGCTCCAGAGAAACCCCTGAATTTAATGCATTTTGGGGAAAATTAGCCTGTGGTACCATGGAGAAAAAGCAAAGAAAAGCAAAAGCTGTGATAGACGATGGTTACGTGAGCACTAACACACACGTTATTTTTAAATGTGGAATTTATAGTGATATATAAAGTTTATAAATTAGCAAATTAGCTGAGCATGTGACATATGTTGCCACACAGCTCTACTGATTGTAACATGCCAAAGACTCCCAAAGGGGATATCTACACCTGTGCATAAGATCTTGACAAGACATTAAATGTTTAAATACCTCTGGGATTCACTTTTGTCAGAAAAAAATAGGATCAGAACAGATATCTGGGTATCTGAATAGTAACTGCAGCTACAGAAAATTATGCTGAAAACAATTATTACCCAGTGTGCTTCCATTACTTCACAGCAGTCAAATGGTTCTATATTTTTCTTATAGATATTCAATTTAATATTAAAAAAACATGCTAATAACATTTCCAGGATCCTGTACTGAATATATGCCAGTTTCATTTAACTGTATCATAACAGAACAGTTCTTAGTGTCTAACTGAAATTTCTCAGTACAGTTTAAAGCTGTTACGTTTAGCTTTGTCTGCAGTGGACTCAGTGAACAATGGATTTTTCTGCCCATGGTCTTTCATTCTCTAGACTGAAAAATCTCACACATGTCTATTTTCCATTAGGGTCACATCTTTTAAAATGGTGAAATTTCCCCCTCCTTTCTTGTACTGTCTTCTACAGGAAGTTTTTGAAAGAAATTTTTCTTGAAATGCAGAGGCCAAATCTGAACATTCAGATGAGGCTTCTCCAGTGTTAAAGACGAGGAATTCTTCCTATGTCCTAGATATGACAGTTCTGTTTATGCATCTCTCTGTACTGCAGCTTTTTTCACAACGGTGTGACACTGTTGATGCATGTTCAGTTTGTGATTTGCTCTGATCTCCAGCCCCTTTTCTGTAAACCTGGTGTTTATTCATCTGTTCCCAGCCTTGCAATTGTGCAATTGTTATTTTCCTGCTTAAATGTTGAAGTTGGCACTTGTATTTATTCAATTGCATCATATTTCTGCAACTGTTTTTTCAGGAAGGTTTTGAATTCTTTTCTTGTACTGCAACATGCTTACAGCTCTGCCAGTTTGGCATTGCTGGCTAATCCAGTCCATGTAAACTGTATTCTGTCACTCATGTAATTAGACGTGGTACCACACTCAAGACATACCCACCTCCAGGGAACCATATTTGCTGTCCTGCTATTTGTCACAGTGAAACGTTGCTGATGTAATTTTGCACCACTGCAGTAATTTCATTATGTTATGTCTGTTGGTTGCTCAATTAAGACTTCTCTGAGATGGTGTCAAAAACTTAAGCCATAACCGACTGGGCACTACTCACATCCAAGGCCTGTTACCCTGTCACAGCTAGGGATGAGTTTGGCTTGATGTGATTTTTTTGACAAATTTATGTTGGCTGCAACTTATCACTTTATTAGCTATCATGTACTTAAAAGTGCGTGATTATTTGCTTCAGTACTTTTCTGGGAATGGAGGCTGGAATGATTGACAGTACTTGGCCTTACCTCTTCTCCCCTTTTGAATTATATGTGCTGCGTTTTACCTCTTCCTCTCTCCTGACGTCTGTTCTCCCTGAGCACTCTGACCACCGCTCACACCTCTAACTTTGCCTTTATCAGCCTCTCACTCTAGTGTGAAATTCCCCTGGGCCCAGCAAGTCTGAAGGGAAAAAAAATTAACTCATCTAAGCAGTCTCTACGCACTTAACATTCTCCCCTGACTCCGGGAGAACTTCCTCTCTGATCCGGGGATTGCTTCAGCAGCATTAATGTGAGAAAGGCACCGAACGTGCCTTTTTGTCTCCTCCTGGCTTCCCGCCCCCCGGGCCGTGCCCGCTGCGCTCAGGTTCCCCGCGCGTCCCGGCACCGTCCGCAGCAGCCTGAGCCCGAGCCTGAGCCTGAGCCTGGCCCTGCCTCTCCGCTGGCTCGGGAGCGCCCCGGCGCAGACCCTGCCGCACCTGACCTGGTTTCCCAGGCCTGTGGGAAGGGCCGCCCGCCCCCGCGCGCGGCGGAGGTGAGGGGAGCCCGTAGGGCGGGCGGCGCCGCGCTGGCAGCGTTTGGGGACCCGCCCGGGGTGGGGGACACACACATTCCCTCCGGGCCCGCGGGGCCGCGCCCGGGACTGGGGAAGGCGCGCGCTGCCGCGGCGAGGAGGGGGCGCGCTCCCTGCGGGGGAAGGGAGAGGAGGCCGTGCGCGTGCGCCCTTCGCCCACCGTGGGGCGCGTGCGCGCGTGTACGCGTGTGTGCGTGTGCGTGTAGCCGCGCGCGGAGCGGCGGGGCGGTCGGGAAGCTTGCGCGATGACGTCACGACGGCGCGCGCAGGACGTAACCCCGGCGTGACGCACAGCCCGGCGA
>VYXD01006830.1:4106090-4170934 GCA_013397195.1 Hylia prasina
CACCCTGGGGGGCCCGCCGGCGTCCGTGCCCTGCCGCCGCCCGCCCCGGCGGGTCCCGCAGGGCCGCCTGTGCTCCGCTGCGCGTCTCCTGGGTGCGGGTCCCGCCCGCGCTGCCCCCCTCTGCTGGAGGCCGGCCCGGGAAAGGTCGCTGCCGTCCTGGGACAGGGGGAGCGTGCGCTCCTCACCCTCCCTTCGTTCCCTTCCTGCTTGGCGTGAAGCGGAGAGGCTCTGAAACGCCTGGTGTCGTTACAAAGGGCTGGCGAGTGCCCGGCCCGCACCGGCCGGTGTGCCCTCCGGGAGCCGTGGTAGGGGCAAACCACCTCCCGGCGTAGAGGTGGTTTACAACAGCGCGGGAAAAGTTACCAGTTCAGGTATTAAAGTCGTGTGTTCGGGCTCCCAGCAGCTTCAGGATCTGGCGGTTTCTCGGACAAAGTTTGTGTTACCAGCTTGCAGTGATGAGCATCATATTGACAAATAGAACTTGTGTGAAATGTAGAAAGTTCTTTTTCTTCTTATGGCTTGTGTGTAACCTTCAGCCTATTTGCAATGCCTCTGTCCTGGTAGTGTGGTCTGTAAACTGACAAATCAAGTGGTAATGGAAAACAAGTATGATATATCTAAATAAGTCTCCATCAGTGCTGTACAGCTCTAGCCCTTTAAGCAGAACCTCATTTGCAGTGATATTCTAATTCCTGCCCCCCTTCGCAGGGCATAATTTAATTATGAAGATTGTGTCATGGAACTTTGCTTTCAAACGCATATGAGGGATGAATGAGCAGCAGATTTTAGAGTGAGAAGTCATTTCATGTTGTATAGAGCAATGAATTAACATATTAATTAATTGACAGGGTTTATTTATACAAGTTGCAACGTATTTTTTGATTTAAATTACAAAATAAAGAGAAGATTCTTCAGTGAAGGGTGAAGTGCTTCAGAGTTTTGGTAACTTAATGTGATTCTTCTGTGTAGAATCCTTTACTACCTGACTTGTGTAAGGTTGGTGATTTTAGGACAGAATAAATGGACTAAGTAGACAATGCAGAATAAATCTGGGAAAGCTCTTGGTAGGTCACTTAGGTGCAGAGAAAATGCAGCAGTTTTTTTTACTGGAGAGGTTTTTAAGCAGAGTGCATCCAAGAGCAGTGCAGTGTGACAATCCTGTTACACTGACTTAGAGCTGATGTTGCAAACCTGTATAACGTAACCACAGAGGGATATGGTGCAGAGTTAAACAAGAATTACAGTGAGAATTGAAATTAATAATCTTCAGAATGTTTTCTTAGAAATAGTTTCTTGTGTTGTCTAGTATTCATTGCAACAGATTTCATTGTTACTAAAAAGATACCTACCCAATGAACAGGAATTTTGTAGAGAAAAACACCCATAATGTCACCAGAGAGACTTGACTTGTCTTTTTATAATTTTTTTTCTTTTGTTCAGCCTATGTGATTTTTCTTAATTAAAAAAAGTCCTGGGTAAATATCACTTTAAAAAAACCCTGAAAACCAACCAAACTACCAGGGGTGTACTACTCTGATTTTTTTTTTTTAAAGTTACATGAAGTCCAGTGTCTGATTTATGCTTAGTAGCACTAGGAGGAATATGCCTAGGAAAGTATGAGAGTTCTTAATGCAAGAAAGGAATTGAACTCTCAACAGGTGACCTGGCTACTAGGAGAAAAAGTCACTGACCACTTGAAGCGTGTTCGTGAGGTTATTTATATGTAATACAGAAAAGATTGATTGAAATAGGAGCATCAACAGCTGAATAAACAGGATATTAAACAAGAATGGCAATGCCTTTGACTTTAAAATAACTGAATTTCATACGGACACTGAAGTCAAGGGTTATCAGTGGAATTCCTTGAGCAATAATTGGTGCTTGTGCTTGCAAGTATCAGCACAGCCCACTAATGTGTATACTTTTTAAATATAAGCTTTTTCAAGTCACTTACTGAGAAAATGGAACTGAAAAAGGAGTAAAATCCTCGATAGTAATGAAGCACACACATGCTGACACACAGTTAGTAGTTTCAAACACTTTCAGGCTTTTAAAAGCTCTGAGAACTTAAAGCTGGAGAAAATACAGAATGGTTACGTTAATTGCTCTGTAGTTTCACCTGAAGATAGTTTGAATTAAAGGTTTTTGAACAGCTGCTGATTCACTGTGTCAGTAACACCATCGTCATATTTTTACGTTTTCAAGCAACTTTTTAACTTTTGCAAAGTTCAGGTGATGTGGCTGTCAGAGGGCTGATAAGATACTTGTTTTATTCCCTTTATCCTTTTAGTACCAAATGCATTGCTCCAATGTTAGTTACTACAAGCCACATTCAATTGGTTTCCTTTGTGCTCTGGATTGCAGAGCATTTTGTGTTACATATCCAGAGATTGGGAAGGTGACAATAAAATTAAACAATGTTGCACTCACTTAAGTTGATTTTGAGAGTGAGTAAACTTGGCATAACCTCCAAAACTGTATTTGTTCACATGGAAATAATGTCCACCCTGCTTCAGAGTGTGAAGGAATCCCTGGTGAAATAAACTAAAACCAGTTTGTCTTCTCTGAAAATTTTGTCTTCCTGAGCACTCTGCCTGTAAGCCAAATCTATGAGCTGATTTTTGTTAATTAACATTTTTCCTTGTTGCATTTTTTTACCAATGTAGGTGTAAACTTCATATTGGTCCTGCATAAAGAACTGAAGTTACCTGTTGAAATTGTGACTGTTGGTCACTCTGGCTGATATACATAAAGATACTGTCAGAAAGAGCTAAAGGATTTCATAAGTTGGTAGTATCATGAAAAATATTCCTTTTATGCCTAATTAACAAAAAAACCCCAAAAAACCCAGACAGAAAGCTCACATAAACGTTAATGCCTGTATACATTGTGTCCCGTAGATCAGTTAATAGGAACCTTTGATGCAAGCAGTGCTGGTGGAAGGCATGCCCACATTGTTCACAGAATTGTAGAAAAGCTCTTTGGTGGCAAGGATGTGAAATGGCCACGTAAAAACAGATGCAAACACTGTGCACCTCTGCAGCGCAGTGATTCTGTGGGATGTAATTTGATGCTCAAATCACAGTTCTCCATCAAGAAAGGCCATGTAGTGGGTTTGCATAAACTTATGTGTTGTTTTCAAAATTTGCAAAAGCATGATAGGCTCTGTTACTTATCTAGTCTGCAATTCATTGTTGTGAATATTTCATCTGGGTACAAAGTCTACCCAGAATCTGTAGGATTTACCTGTAGTGGTAGAGGAGGAGAGCTCTTGTAAAATTTCATCATGAAATATATTATAAAATAATTTCTTTTAAATCCAGTTGTGCTGCCGTTCTGTCACTATTCAGCTGTACACAGCAGTTGTTGACAGACTGTTGCAGCCATGCCCTTACATTGCCAGTGAGATTAAATGAGGGAAGACAGTGGCTTAACAGTGTGTATGTGTGTTTTGGTTACACTAAATGTTAACTGATGCACTTTTGAGCAAACTTGGGATTACAGGGAACTCTCACTCCAGTAGAAGTAATTGTAAAGCTCTTGGTATGGGAACTAATGGTTCATATTAAATCCAGATACTGGAAATGGAATTCTCTGGTTGATGTTTATTGATTGATATTGAGTGCTTTGTCTTACAAATAATTAACTAGTTTAAGGATGATGGGCTATTTAGTAATTCAGTATTTCTTGAAATTTAATCCAGTTTATGCAAAGTTCATGCTCAAATCAGAATAAAGGTTAGATGGCTGGGTTTAGGAATATTTCAGGCCCGTTGTTAGTGTGTTGTAACTTTTCAGTATGCTGTACACTACAAGTTAGATACTTATCATACATAATTGGATTTTTTTTCTTAATAAAGGGACACAATTTTGTGAGTATTTGAATGATTGTATTTTTTGCTTGCCTTAAATGGCTACTTGATAATGTTCATTTTTGCAAAGCAGTGTAGAACAGGAGAGAGGGTGCATTTTGGGAAACAGGATGGGAGGAATTACAGGTGCCTTGTTACAGGTCCAATTGTAGCTGCAGTCATGAGTTGAGATCATTGTACCTTCCCTGTTTTCTGGATCAACTGTTAGCACCCATTTGAAAAAATACTTTCCACAGCAAAGTATCTCTTATGTAATTTACCCTTATTTACAGGCTTTCACCTAATGCATCCATTTTTAGTTTGAGTGGAAGACAAGGAATTTCTTAGCAAATGTAATCATTGAAATGTAGTAGTGAGTCCCTTCTGCCTGCCTTTTCAGAGAGTGTTTTGGTGCACTGATGGCATTGACTTGTGCTTCATCCCATCTACTTTTCCAGTGTGGTTCTTTGGTAGGGACAGGGGTGAGTTTGCCAGAAAAGGCATACAACAGGAGGTCAGGTGACTGCTTTTGGAAAGCTGATCCTTACATCTGCTCGTAAAGCATATTGTATTTATGCATATAAGGATATTGTGTATTGAATGTCCTTAGGAGCCTTCACCAAAGACACTAGATCCTGTGTTCTCCCCTGAGATAATTGGTAGGGAGGGCAGAGAAGGGGAGTATTTTTTCCAACAGCTGTATTTTTGTTGTTGCTACTATGTCGGCTTGGTATTAGAAACAGTATTTTCAACAGAGGACAGGCTGTGCCCGCAAAGTTCCAATATAAATAACTTTTTTTCTTCACACAGAAGTGCTGGGTTTTTTCTTTTAATACCATAGCTGTGAGTGTGTCTTCTGTGAGAAAGTCTTGATTGTGTGTGCTATCACAGGGAGTGGGAAGTGGCAGTTCTGCAGCTGGCTTCTCGCAGTTCTCTCCCACACTGAAGTGAGTACTCTGCCCTCTTTTGCTTCCTTTTTCTTAACATCCTTATTGACATATTGAAATTCACCTGATCTTTTGTGTTCCTGGGCAAAACTTTGAAACTGAGAATCTGTGGCATGTAATGAAAATAACTGCACTGTTGTATGGATTGTTATGAATATTAGCACTCTGAAATTGCTTTTAGAGGAGTTTCTCAACTTGTAGAAAGTTGAGAGCAAAATGGCAGTTAGAACTCCCTAATCAGGTAGTTATTAACAAAAAAATGTATTGTGACAGTTTTTTCACTGGAGTGAAAGGGGGAAGGTAAGTTGGGGAGACATGTGATGGTGAATTAACCTAGATAAGCCGCAGTGAAAAAATTGGAAGGGTTTGGAGCAGTTACAGAGTGGGAGGGAGTAGAACTTGCATGTGTGGAATGCAAGCTGAGCTGAAATGCTGCAGAAACTGAGGTGGAAAGGTTGCTTGTGTTGTCACATAAACCAAAGGTAGTTGGTCCATATCCAAAGATAAACTGTCCAGGGTCTTTCTAGATCTTTGCTTTGGGGAAACGGTTGAACGTTTATTTAACTTGTTTTCTTACAGAAGTGGTTTGGGATAATGATTATCTTTTTCTGTGTCCTTGTAAAGCCTTGACTGTGTTGAACAGTAGTGACTCAAGTGATGAAAAGTAGTAGACTTGCTGGTGAGCTGCTTCAGCAGGGATTCTTAGGGACCTTCCCTTCTGTTAGTGTTTTGGAGTAAGGTAGGTACATCACTAGTGTTCCATGCCATATTCCCCTAAATGCCAAGCCCTTGTTCCCAAACTGGAGGTGGTGAGACTTGCTGAGGAAGTTCACTGTGATTCTCACTGCTGTACGTGTGGCTGAGAGTTTCTTTCTTGGCATGTGTGAGATTTGGAGAAGAAGAGGAACAGCTTGTCCAGAAAAAAATTGTTCTCCACCTATCTCTTTCTAGCAGTGTAAGACTGCTATTGTTTTCAATGTTTTATCAGCAGTAATGAGCACTAGAAGGTGTAACGTATTTTTGCACAAAGGAGAGCACAAAAAATAGAAGTGATGCTTGGGAGAAACCATCCAGCTTCCTATATAACTGAAATGTCACTGTATTTCTAAAAATACCATACAGGTACTGTGATAATTCATTTTTAGAAATGTCTTTTAGACACTAAAAACAACTTTGAAATTTGCTTTCCATTTTTTAGTCTGCTGAAGTGTTTCCAAGAGAACAGAGATGATGAGTTTTCTAGTAAGGAGTTATGTCAAGAACAAATAAGCAGTTGTGTTTCTTTGTATGTCTTTACAGATATTTATCACCATTTGTATATAGACAAACAATTAAAAGTTGGAATATTGTGTTTAGGAACATCATACAAAGTTCTACATGAAGGCAGTATTTGGGATAATGTACTGACATTCGGTGAAACGGAAGGCATCCAGGTTCTGTAGTCTCTTCAGAAGTTCAGCTGTGTCCATTAGGAAATTAGAGAGATGAGTTGATAGTTTTGCATCAGAAGTACTGCAGTATCACAGCAGGACCTTCCTTCATGTCATTTGGAGCATTAATGATGAGTTAGTTTTGGGGTTTGGGGTTTTTTTCTTGTGGAGCCATTTAGAGAAAAGTAGGTTTCTTTGACTTCTGCAAGGTGATCACTTTGATCTTTAGGATACTGGGGGCTGTTTTAAATAAAGTTCTGTTTAATGTATTTCTAGTAGCTTGGCTTTAGGTCCATCTAGTGTGCTGCTTCTGAAATGATGTATACTATTTGCAAAGGATATAAATATAAAGGAGGGAGGATTAATTAGTGATCACCCAGGTTGTGGTATCCATGATCTTCTTTGATCAAAGTTTGCTTCCAACTTAGTGATAGTAATACTGGGAGCTAAGGTGCTTTTGTCCGAAGTAGTATCTCTGTGATTTCACTTTTGTTCTGACAGACAGTTAAGAAACCTTAACTTTTCTTCCACTATTAAAAGTAATTTTCTGGAATACCATTTTCAGCAGGAAGGAGTGCTCTTGTTTTTACCTGCTTGAGGCTGTTCTTTTCTTCATGATTTATGTCACTGTAGATTCATTAGCATTTCTTCCTGTCCTTAAAGGAGATTGTAGCATTCAGAAATAAAAATCAAACCTGCATGATGTTAGATTGGCAGCTATTTGAAAGAATGCAAAACTGTTAAAGTTACCAACACTTTTCCACGGGACAATCCTGTTAGTGTAAAGAACCCACCTCACTTCCCACCCCTTTACCCCCCCCACCAAAAAAAAACACCCTGACCAGAAAGCAACAAAAAAACCCCTCCACCCCAAATCCTCCTGGCTTTTCAAGATTAAAGTACAAATCTGAGTGGTTTGTGGCTGCCTATACCTCATAAAAAAAAATTTCAAAGATACAAATATCTCTCTTCTAAATATCGTAAATTCCAAAGTTTTCTGGTTCAGGGAAGAGCTTTGGTTAGGGTATTTTGAAGGCTTAAAGTTGAAGTTGACCTGTTCTGTGCTGCAACTTCCTTTGTTGTCTGTTTAATTTGTTCTTGGAATTTCTTCAGTTTTGTGAATCTGAGGGTGAAGACAGGTTATTTCTTAAATTTGTAACAATACCTTATGTATTTCTGTACTTATATCAGAGTTCTGCAGTCATTCATGGCTCTTGTTTTCTCTGAAGCTCTCTGTTTTCTCTGGAGTTTAAAGTTGATTAAGTAGGTATTGACTAAGTTCTGAACCTTTTAATCAGAATTTCTTTAATTTGGTGTGCTTCTATATGTTGTCTTTAAACTTAAGGAAAAATTACTCTTGCTCCTTTTATCCATTTAAACCAGATTTCATATTCATACATATTCTCTCAACATTTAAGTGTTGGTTATATTTTCTTCAGTGTTTCAATGGAAGACAAACATGAGCTCTTGAAATCTAACTTGTATGCTTACATAATTCCCAATAATGAGGAAGCACGGTAGCTCTGGGGCCAGTTAGTAGGCAAATAGTCAGTTGTATTTATGGGCCCAAAAGAAGGCACAGAACCTCTGTTGATGTAGAGCACTAAGCTTTTGAGACATATTAGTCATTGTGAATTTATGAAACCTTTGAACAAGGTATTCAGGGGGGTTTTATTTTAGCTGTGAACGTCCAAGACAATGGCAAAGTTTCCTTTATCCTTGGTGCCGACTTTGGTTTGTTTTAAGAAGCTTTGTTATTACTGTGAATAACATGAGCTGTTTACTTGCTAGAAGACCATATTTTTGTCTTGAGGTTATGTCCTTTTTAGGGTGGGAAACATTCAGGTTTCTTTGTTTCAATTAAAAAACTGTATATTCTGAAACAGTAATGATGTGAATGACTTGTGCCATTTATACTCTTTGATTTTATGCAGTCTTAGCCTGTGCAGATCCAGTTCTTTTGTGCTATCTAGCAATCCAGTGTAAAGCGTATTAAACAGTCTTAGAGTATGTCTTGTCTCTTCTGTTTCTTGCGCTACTTTTGAAAGTTTGGTTGGGAAACCTACTCTGGTTAGGAAAACTGACATATCAAGTGTATATGGATTCTTCAGTTCCAACCAGATGAGATGCCTAAGGAAAGCCAATGGGCTGGATATGCACAGCTGAGAATAACTGGTCTGGCATACTGGAAATACCAAGATTTTCAATTGGCCTTCGTGTGTTTGGAAGAACTAATTCAAACAGCAAAAGAATCAAAGATTTTAAACTTTTGCCTGAAACAAAAGGAAGTGAACAAGTCCACAAGCATTTAAAGGGTTTAAGCCTAAAAAGAGAAAGATTAATGAAACCCTAATCTTGAAGTGAAGCCTGCATAGAACTGCTGCATCTTCTTGCAATCTTGCATGGAGACTCCATAGATGTTTATTAAACAGTTTAGAAAGTAGACCTCAAGGTGCTGCATAACTTGAGTAGAGTCCTTGGGGTGGATCTTGGAAACACCTGCTTCATAGCAAAATGCTTTTCATTGAATAATTTTGTAGCAAAGGCAGTAACTTTTGTAAACTCTGTGAAATTTTACTCTAGGAATCACTCCTGTCTGGTGACTCTATCAGTAATAAAGCTTGTGGACCCTGTCCAATTGAGCCACAGGGACCATGGCTCCGAGCTTACTAACGAGATGTGGATGCTGTGTCAGACCTGAGCTGTGGCCGTGGTGCTGCTGGTGTGTGACTGGCTCGATTGAGTGTTCATAACAGTAACTGGTGCTCACAAATTACATTTCAAAGAGGGATGTGGAAGCATTTGCCCCAGTTTGCTTGCCAGGTCTGGTAGTATAACCTCAGTAGTAAGGTGTGTGATGTTCCTGTTCAGAAAACACTCATGCAGCTACCTGGCATGAAGGTGTAAAATAAAACACATCTGGCATAATTATGTTGCACTGCTACAGCTTAGCTAAAGTAGGAAATTGTTCTTACCTATTTATGTAGGCCATGGATAATGCTGGAAACTTACAGTGTCACAAAACCAAAGGTGAGCACTGATCAACTCAGCGAGGAATGGATTTTTACATTTTCAATGGCTAGTAAGGTGGTAGTGTTGACAGCATATTATAACTTTCCTTCTTCACCAAAATCATTCCTCTGTCACCGAAAAGCAAGCTCCTGCAAAATGAAGGGAAGTCCTTATGTTACTGGCTAAGTATATGTGGCTCCCCAAAGTGCTCTTTGATAGACTGTAAAGATTATATCTTGTATATCAATCTGATTAGAAAGCATTTTGTAGCTTCACTTCAAATCTGATAAGTAGTGTCTGAAACCGATGTATGAAATATATGTATCTTTTATTTGGAAAAAGCTTTTGCTGGAAGAATGGCAGTGCTGGAATTTATATTTTTAGGTGATTGGTTTGGAATTGGTATTTTTTGGGATTGTTTTATGTTGTTATTTTCTTCATCTTGGAACGTTCATTGTAGTCACAGCTTAAGTCCTCTGGTAAGGAAGAAGGTTGTTTGAGAGTTATCAGTGGTGTTTACAGAGAATGATACTCCAAAGTGTCTACTCTGTCCTCTGCTGGAAGGTACTGTCCTAGGGATATCAGAATAAGATCATTGCCACACCAATTGAGAGTTCACCATAAGCCTACCTTCATTTTCCGTGGAAGGCCTTATTATATGAGATACTGCTTAGCACTTCATGAGCAAAGCTTTGCAAATACTAACAAAAAGTGTGCATGAAATCTCTAGGAAATTTTTGTTAGATTCTACATTTTCATGGGCACAGGAAATACACTTCCTCTGAGACTAGGAACAGGAGATTCCCTTTCCTGCCATGAAATGTCAGAAATGCTGTCTAGACAGACAACAGCAGGCATTAGAGCTCGTGATCCCAGCATAGTTACCCTTTCAGCTGGAACAAACTTGTGAGGAACTGAATTTGGGCTTAGGATCCTGTTTTGTAGGAGGTACTTATGTGCTAATACCAGTTCACTGTTTCCTGCCATTGCTGTTACACGCGTTTATGTAATTCACTTTCTGTTCTCTACTGCCTTCTTTCAAACTGTTATGATAGCAAAAAAGGGAGATTTTTTAAAAGGTTTTTTTTTTCTTAGGGAAAGAAGAAGAAAATAATTTATCACTAATTTTGAGCTGTAGGATTTTAGACTCAACTCTTTTTTTAAAATCTGCATTGCAGTCTTAATTCAAGAAAGCGTTTCAAGTTTTGTCATTTTTAGGACTTTAGAAACACAGAGGAAGACTTGGAGATGAATGTGTACACTAGTTTGCTTTACAAGGTAGGAAATGCAGAGATCTTCAGCATAAGTCTATTAAGAAGTTGGTTTTGGCTGCAGCCCTGGCTTTGATGTTGTAATCTGTGCTGTGGAAGGTTCGGTGGCTGCTCTCGGCGCTGTGACCGGGGCGCTGCCTGCGGCTTGGCGATCCTGTGCTGGGCTGTGTGTTCTTAGCGCCTGCAGGTAAAATCCTGAACTGCGGCGCTGCTCTCCCCTTAAAGTATCCTTTAGCAGCAAACTGTTCCGTCTCCTAAACGTGGGGCTTGGTCCTTTGGGGTTTTTTAAAAAGGGAACTGCCATGCTGTTATATTTCCATTAGTGTAAACTGAAATGGAGTCGAGGGCAGCGCTAGAGAATACGGCTAGGTGAGTACATTGGCCTGAAGATGGTCTGGAGGGAGGCATCTGCAGAGTGCAGCCAGGGAAAACTGCTGAGCAGTTTGCTGCCTTTGGGTTTATACAGAGGTTGCAGGAAGGACCGTTGGCTTTGAAACAGTGTTAAAGCTGGAAAGAAAATGGCTACCAGAAATTATTGTTGCTACAGTAAGAACATGGCGTGATTATTAATGTGCTGCTTTAACTAGTGTTAGAAATGTTGTGTGAGATACTGCCTTGAAGTAAAAGTGTCATTAAAGGGAACAGATATTTAATCCATTTAGATATAATGGATATCATCAGGCATTCTTGTTTTAGAATGCCAATCTATTTAGTGGAGAAACTAAATTCTAGTAAATATCTTTTAAAACCTCATTACTGCCTTTTCTACACTAAAAAAAATGCTTAATGGGTTTAAATTTTAATAATAAACATAATGTCCTTATAAAACAACTTGCGGGAAAAGAAACAGTACAGAGATACTATTTCACCAAATATGTTGTCTCTGGTAACATAATTCTGGCTATCTGAAATTAAGGCCTGAGTGTTTTTTCTGCATGCAGCAAAGCTCTTTTTTTAAAGATTATTAAATATTTTGAGTTTGAAATAAATATGCCCAACCTAAATCCTGTTTGAATATATATAAACAAGGATCAAGGTATATAAATAAGGGTCACATTATAGAGTGGACTACTTGGGAAACCATTGTATTTTATTTCATAAGGATGTAAGTGTATGCATTGTGTACTAAACTTCTTGGAGGTTTTTGATTAATAATAGGTTGCCGTTACATTGAGGAATTTCAGAGTTATTTTATGCAGTACATCAGGAAAGGGATATGTTAAGTTCAATGAATGTGTGAAGAATAATTGATGCATTTCTGTCTCTATCAGGATTCCACAGGTGGCAGATGGATGACAGGTATGGTCTGACAGTAAACTGTGTCTGCTCTTCATCAAAGTCCCATATGTGAGATGTGTTTTATACCTCGAGAAGATGCCATTTTTCTGTACTTTTTTCATCTTTTGGGGTTTTGGTTCTGTCAGACTTCCTTGACTGAAAAGGCACTGGATTCATTTGGTAGTTGTGGGGCTGATAAACTATTTGCAGTAATGTGTGCCAAACACACATAAGATAAAACTTCAAAGTCGTAGAAAAATGAGCAGTATGTGAAGACAGATGTTTGAACTGTAGAATGGTGTTGCTTAGTGGCACACTAAAGGGGATGCAGTAACTTGATGGACACAATCTTAGCTTAAACTTTTTTTACTTTTATGCTAAACTTGGCCTGCTTCATGTTTTTATTAAAATTTCTGTAGTTCTGGAGAAAGAAGAGGACAACACTACAAATGTGTAACATCACTGTGCAGTTTAGTATTTTAAAAACAAACCTTCAAATAAAAGAGGCTGCCTCAGATGTTTCTAAAAGCTTGCCTTTTTTTGTAAAGACAAAAAATGCATGTTTGTTACTTAAGGCTGTTGGTTCCTTAGAAAGTGCTTCAGTTATCAAGCTTTCCTGGTTTGCATTTTCAGTTACTTCTCAGGTGAGAAATGGAAGGTGCAAACTTGGACTAAAGATTTTTAAGGAATCACAATGAAATTTCTTACGAGGTAGGGAAGATTTCCTGTAAATATTAATTGGAATGCTTTTTTGCAGTGCTTATAGTCACTGTATTTTGAGGTGCTCTGTGTTAAGCTTACGTGATGATGTATGGTGAAGGAATATATATATATGTATATATATATAAAAATTCAGACTGGGCACAGAATGATTGTATAACTGGAAGGGTAGAGGCAGTTCCTGTACAGATGAGATTTTGCTGGCAGCATAATGAGCAGAGACATGTTCAGAGTCAAGGATGATGCCAAGGATGTGTACAGTGCCATTAGTAGTTTGGAGAGGAATGGAGAGATGATGTCAATTCTGTGCTTTAGCTTTCCCTATTTAAGAAAAGCTGTTCTATTTAAGGTATTTGAATGCAGCAAATGAAGAGCTAGTTCATGTGGTCAGAATGAGCAGGCTGAATGAAGGGTTACTGAAAATGTATGGATGCTTGTTATGCAAGTGGTAGGTTGATCTGTAACTTAAATGGGCAGAGAAATTATAAAGATGGTGAATTATTTCTCTGTAGCTTATTGTGTATGGTAAATCTCATTGTGAAGAATGCCATTCAGTTTAGTAGGGTATTGATGGACTGTAAACTTTTTAATGTCAGTGATACTTAGAATGTTGCGCCCATCTTAGCTGAGGGGAGAAACTGCATTGATTAAGTAACCTGCAAAAACAGTGTTAGTATTTTCTCTTAAGGTCTTGAAATTCTAAATGTTTTCAGGACTCCCATCAGTCCTCTCTTCAAACTGATGCTTCAGTTTAGTGCTTTTATGATGCATTCATTTGTGTGTTCATTGTTACATACTTGCTTACTGGATAAAGTATGCTCAAAGTAAATAGCTCTCAAATTGTTTCCCCTTGCTTCTCTGTAGACATCTTTGCATCTTCATTGTGTGCCCATTGTGTACATCTTTGAATGTTTGCATCTGATCTGTTTCATGATCGAGAGGAAAAATAACCTTTTCAATCAATATGTTTTGTTGGTCCAAACTCCTGCCTACCTAGAATAGTTTTCACTGTCATGACTTTTTTTTTTTTTTTTTAATTTATGGTATGCACATTTTTGAAATAATAATTAAATCTCTTGTTCAACCTAATTGATGGTATAAAGTTAGGTTCTTTTTTTCCATTCAAGCTACTCTCTCTGACTACTTTTTTTCCCTACTGTGATACTCCTATTAATGTTGCATTCAACTACTTGTGATCTTGTTTGGACTGAAACAGCTTCCCAGTCTGAGGTATGATCAGTTGTGTTCATTTCCTATGCTGTCACACGTTTCCTTGAAGTGCTTCACCGTCCCATATGGAGTGTTGTCAAAAAGCAAAACTTTCTGCGAGAAGAAAAATGAGATTTCAACATTTCCACGTGAAAGCCCTACCACAGCTTTGGGAACTGTGCATGTGGCTTTTACTGTGATGAATAGACAAAGGAAGAACTGTAACTTCTTTGAACTATTTTTCAGATAACTTTCAAAATCTAGCAGGAGATTCAAAATGCAAGAGGCAGTCTTCTCTCTTGCAGTCCCTTGCTTGCTTTTGTTCACTCACTGCAGATTCTTTGAAGTCAGGAGCATCTCCAGTAAAAAAACTTAAATTTTGTCTCTTCATGTTATAAAGGGTTAAGTTTTTGCTTAATTTGACTTCTGGGTAATTCAAGCTCCAATACAGTACCTGTTCTTAAGTACTGCTCTTCATTAACTATTTTGAGAAGAGTAATTATGGTTTTTTCTTTACAAATTTAATTTTGGGTGACTGGGATTGTGGCATATATAATTCAGTTGGTTAAACTATAGTTGGAATAGCATAGATTGAGAGAATCTACAAATTCTTGAAAGGGATTAATTTTGTGGTTTTAGAAAACCTCATATTTTAATTCAAATTATTATTTAATCTACACTGGATGTTCTAGATATTTGTGGTTACTGAATGTAGATTAGGTTGGTTTTATGCTTTTTAAATAGAAATCAAAGACAAAGCTCCTGGAAACAGAAAGCAGGAAACTGCATTTTGTACAGACAAGGTCATTGCTGACTACTTATTTGGAAAGTGGCAGTATAGGCTTGTATTTAAAAACCTTTTCAGGTGTATCAACTGATGGAGGACTCTTGTCAGCTAAGTTTTTACCTTTTCAGTCATCTTCTGGAATTACTTTGTCCCTGATACTGCATGTACAATTTTGGCAGGAACTTCTGGGTTTCTTGTAATATAGCCTTTTCTTAGTAACCTCTGCTTTCTGCTGGCTGTTTTTTCCTGCGTTGCTATTTGTTTATTGTTAGATTTTTGTAAGATTATAGTTTTTTTTCCAGAGCTACAACAGATATTAGAATGACATTTATTCCACACCCCACACCCTGCTTTTGAATTTAATGCTGGGATGGTCATATGCTAGTAAATGTAGCTGCCACTCTTGACGAACTAATCAAATTTTCTAAGCCATGAAGTCAAGACTCCAGTTGCAAGCCTTTTTGCTATGTTATGTCAAGCTGGTGGAATTGGCAGTTTAGCCACAGTTTAGATCAACAAAAGTAGTTTGTATAGTATGGTTATTTTAGTCTTTATTTCTTCCTCTTTCTTTCTTCCCACACAGTCGTAATCAGCTATAGAGGCAAAACTGGTTTTGTGTTGAACAGCAACATGCACCAAAACAAACAGTCAAATAAACCACCTTAAAAGCTTCCATATGAATTACATTCCTAGCTGCAATCATTCCAGGAGAAGGTGGTAAGTAGAGGTGGTGCTGTCTTTTCCCAGATGGATGTGGACATGTCAGTTTTAACACAGATCTGTTATGAAATAAGGGCTGCAACAAATGGGTCAAAACTCTTGTTAAGATTACAAGAAACTTCATTTAATTATTGTACACCTTTGCATTCTAGTATTTCTTAAACTTTTTCCTCAGAGAGGGAGGGGGTGTGCTGTTAGGAGATACTATATTATAGCAAGAGTTTTCAGTCCATATTTTTTCATTTAGTATCACTGTGGGTGCATTTTTGGTGTCTTTCCACAATTTCAGTTTTTTTCCACTTCCTGTTCACTGCCCATATCAGAACAGGAAGCTGCTTATCACTAATCATTTTACACATTTTACAGCAGTCCTTTTTCCCTGCTGTAGTCCCCCTTCTCACTCTTCGAATATCGAGGCCTCCAAGTGAATGCTCTGTGACTACATTTCTTACTCAATTCTGTGTCCCTTTTCATGCCCTCTTTTATTACCTGGTATAGGAGAGTGACTTTTATTCTCACTTCCTTTCCTGATAATGAGAATTAAGACAGGCAAATTGAAGCAAAAGCATTTATGATGTTGAAATCTTTGCCTTGCCCTAAGGAAATTTTTGGAGAACTACCTTTCTCAAATCTGCTGGTAAAGAATGTCAGGCGCTCAGTTATTTCAAATGTCATCACCCTTGAAATTAATAGTAGGTGTTAGAGTTTGATTGTACTGGAGTGAGAGAAATCCTTTGAGAGGAGATCAGAGTGCTGGTTAAGCACTATAGGTGGTTAAGCACTATAGGTGGGGGGCCTTAAGCAGTCTCAATGCTATCAATAGTTTGGGCTAACATCTGGTGTCCTGTGGACTGTGTTGCCTTCATGAAGATGTTTGCATGACACTGCAAGTACCATCTCCCGTTGGGTGGAGCTTTGTAAATCAGAGGGTTTGAAATCCCAAAAAGGCGAATTCACTTTGTAGGGCCCTTTGAAGTTTTTGGTGCAGGGCTACCGTGACCAGCTCTTTGGTCCTTCAGCAGTTTACTTGCTTGTGATCTCTTTGTCATCTCTCCTTCAGCTGGACAACATCCAAATTATGATGGCCCATTGTCTCTTTTTCCTTCTCTTTCCCTCTGTGCCGGACGTAGAATAACCCCAGATTTATCCCTGATGTGGTTTGTGAGCTCCCTGTGCTCCAAAGAATACTGAAATGCAGAAGTACTTGCATTTAAGTTTTCTGCAAAGTGTACCCTCAGTGAGTGTACATGTCCTCTAGGTAGATTGTTCACATAAAATGGGAGGTCTTACCCTATGCTAAGTCAATTGATTGGTCCAAAGTGAAGTGTTCCCATGGAAAGGCTGTTACAGAGAGGAGTGGGTGATATTTGTACGGTGCTGCCGTTTCGCTCCAGTGATCTGCAGTTGTCTGAGCTCAATCCTTTGATGGAGAGATTCTGTCTGCACTTGAGTCACAAGCCATGAAGTCTATGTTGAGAACAGTTGTTGCTAATGCTTAGCTAATTGCCAAGTTTAGAAGATGTGGGTGATGAGGCCATTTTGCACAGGGGCAGAGAGTCTTGTAGTTCTTACTGAGAGAAGTGTTAGACTGGTGTTCTCACATCTCAGCCAAAGTGCACAGCCTTACTGAGATGTCTGGTTTAGTGATCATGTTTGATCATGTAAAGCCACGACCACTGACTTTCTTTCTCATTTTTTGAAAGGTGTTTTGGCTCTTTGTATATGGAGGCAGTTATTTTTGTGGGCATCTAACTGTAGCTTTACATTTACTTTCTGTAACATACAGTAGAGCGCCACTGCTGTTTGAAAGTTCCACCCTTCTGCTTCTAGGTGAATGAATATTACTTTAAAATATGATAAATAATTCTATTTTTTCTGTAATAAACCTTATTTGAGAAATGAGTATGTATATTGAATAACATTCATGCATAAAGCTACAGTTTAATGTGATACTTGGGATGCAATTCTGAGGCTAGGAAAAGGAGCTTAAATACTTGTTGTCTGTTGCTTTATATTATCCAGTCAGACTTTTTTGAAAGGTCTGTCTTCCCTTACTATCTGTCTTTGTAATTTAGGCAAAGGGCTTTGAGACAGTTGCAGATTGATTGGGGAAAGCTGAATCAAAAAGCTGTGTGTGAATAAAATGAGGTAAGGACAGTGTGTGACAATAGTTACTTCATTCACAGTCAATTTTGATGATGCCTAAACATTTAGTCTAGATAAGAACAACCTACCTTTTCTGTAAAGCTCTTGTAGTTGTGTCTTCATTAGTAGACCCAGTTCTGTAGAGATACCATACCCAAATCATTCTTGTTTTTGTGCAGCTTCAGTTGCTTTTGGAGTATCTTCAAAATGTCAAATAGGAAGAGAAAAATTACCTTGTTTAGTTAGTTTTAAAGATGCATCAGCAAAACAAGTTCATCTGACATTGATCAGCTTTCATGCAGACAAATAAATTATAGTGGGCCGGCTAACCTTAGAATCATAAACACAACTTTGCCTTAGAAAAGGTGAGAAATTAGAAAGGCCCAGGCTTAAAGTCCTACAGCACTTAATCTCAGCTGTGCTAATCATTTTTGCTGAAAATATTTTTTAAAGCTTTCATTTGTAACCATTTCCTTTCTGTGCATCATTCCTTGTTCAGAGACCTTGAGATAGCTGACTTTGAAGGCGCTAGCATCAAATGCAGAGCTTTTCTTGCCATGCAACTTCTTTTCCCCTGCCCACTTAATAGCATGTGTCTATTTGATACAACTTGGTAGATTTTTTTTATTGAAATGCCAATAGCTATGTTATTTGGAAATTGCATGTGTTTGAGAGAAGGCCACTGGAATGTTGATGCTTTTACCCTGAGACCAAAAAGAGAGAATACTTTTATGGCTGTGGATTTCTTACCTCTCTGTTTTGCCTGTCTTGTCTGGTAGTCTAGGACACAAGCAGAAAACAATGATAGCTGTACAGTAAGTTCTTGTTTTATTTTGCAGGTTTGTTTTAATGTGGAAGTGGATCTTACAGCATAATGTAAAACAAGCAAGCAAAGGTGAGTAGGAGTTTTGTGTTGGAATTTTTGGCCCCCCTTTCTGTCTTTAGGAACTCATTTGCAAGCTATTTGAAAGACAGAGTTTATGGAGATTTGCTGCTGGTAGAACTTAAGTATCCATTTGCAATTGCAAAGTGTCCATCCAGGAAAAATTTCTGTAACTAGCATTTTCCTCCTTCTCCCCACCCCCTTCCTCTGTTATTTTGAGGAAAGGAATTAAGATGCTTATCTTTTTCTCTTCCATTTACTTGCTACTCCAGGAATAATTGGAACTATAAAATTAATCTTGTCTCCGTATAGTTATGTGAAACATGTAACAAAGAGCTTTAATCTGTTTTAACTTGAGTCTTTCAAGAGAATCTTTAGGTGAGGCCCCACAGTTCAGTAGATTCTCTACTTTGGAGACATGGCATAATGGACTCTGCTACAGAGGCCTCTGTAACAAACCAAAGCTGTCTTCTCAAGTTTCCTGCTTGCTGTTTTACTAACGTGCCATCTCAGAGTGCAGCTGCTTGCAGTGACTTGATATTTTGAAGAGGTGAGAGGGAGATCCCATTTGCTTAAATGAGTTTGTTCCTCAATTCCAAGATCCAGTTAATATGTAGACTTAATATTGCCTTGAAATTTTAGTATGTACACTGTAAAATAGAGGTGAACTGCTTTGTTCATGTCTTCTGTTCCACGAAGACTTCCTCAGAGCTGTTGCTGTCAGCTTTAAAAAACTGATTATAGAAGAGTGCTTTGTGGGGAATGTAACTCTTCTGTTGAGTGTTGATCTTTTGTATCATGTTTAACTGATTCAGGACTTTGATTATGAATTGTCTTCTGAGCTATGAACAATTGAAAATAAGCTCTACTGCTGTGTTATGCATATATTTATGTGTAGAAGATGTTTATTGCCTTTGCCTGACTTTGCTGGTTTCTGGAATGTGCTGCTTTGAGAAAACAAATGAATATAACTCTGCAAAAGGAAATACTTCATCTAAGGATGAGTGTAAAACAAGAATTATGGCTAGAAAAGGGACTTGAATTGACAATAAAATTCAAACTGTTCCTTGTGCCTTCTAATGCTTTCAGTGCTTAAAGATGGCCGTTTATGCTCTGTTTCTTTTTGTGTGTTTCCTAATTACTCATTTAAATACAGAAAATTAGTTGAAAAGTCTAATATATAAATAAACTGAGTTTGTATTTTAAGCATGACATCTTCTGAATGAAACTCTGAAAACCTTTCATCATAATGGTGGTTGTCTGTGTTTCGTAGGAAAACGCTGGTCTCTGAGGAGAGTGCCTGTACTATTGCCTTCACAGCAAAAGGACAGAAGAATGTACAAAAGAATAAATGGAAACAGTGTAATGATGTTTGATCAGTATTGCTGTTGCTTAGAGGAGATCTTGAGGTTCCCAGTGTTCAGTGAATATGACAAATGAATAGTCAGTAAATCAGTGAAATTATTGCACTTTCTTAGTGAACAAAACAAAAACCAGATCCAGTTCTACAAATTTGTGGTGTACCAGAGCTGCATTGCATTGCAGTGTGTGTTGCTTCTTCTGTTCAGGTGACTGGCAAACAGCAGAGCTGAGGAAGGTTCAGAGAGGGGCAGCAGGGATGACTGAAAGAGTTCATTTTCAAGAACAACCTGCATTTCCCAACTGCCTCTGCCTTCAGTCTCATGAGTGTAGTGGCTGCAGCATCTCAGAGACTTCTAATTTTCACTCCCACAGCTCAGTGCAGACCTGCCTTTTGTGTAAGCTTATGTCCTTTAAAGCAATACCTGAAAATGTGATTTAGTTATTTGCTCAAGCCTTGCACAGATGACCATAATGCATTTCCTGATGACTCTGCTCTTGGGCTTTCCACGTAGGGATTTATTTTTCTTTTTTTTTTCTGTAAAGGGTTTGGAGTTCTCTTCTTATGATTTCAAATCATTCACGTTCCTAAGGAAATATAAAAGATATCATATCCTGACTTTTGTAAATAAATAAAGAAATATGTTACTAGTTAAGAACACACAGGTATAAGATACTGTTAACAAAGAGTGAATGTACTTTATTGGGGTAACCATAGTATTTGTTCTTAAAATTTCAGATTTAGAAACTGCATTTCTGAACTCCACAGGAGAATCTGTCTTGTTTTAAATACAGAGGAAAGTTCGGAAAAAAACAAGCTTGGTTTCAATGTGTTAGAAGTGCAACAAGCCACACTTCCGTGTAGCAGGACAGGTTGCAGAAGTTACATTCTTGTGCTGAATTTCCCTGTAATTAAGTGTGTACAGTGAAGTGAGATCGTATTTTAAGCATTTTAGATATCAGACAAACCAAACTTGCTTCCAGAAACGGCCTTGAATGTATTTAGTATTGCTTTATCTAGAAGTAGAAGGATGAAATTAGTGAGTAATAGTACCATGAATACTGAAGAAGGATAGGTTATACACAGAATTCTGTGCAGGGTAAATTTTACTATGTGGGATTTTTGTTCCTTTGGCTCAGAGAGGATCTCATATAATTTTTATCTTGTTCATATTTTCCTGTAACATGAAGTTGAGATTTCTGCCATTAATAATTTCGGGTGACGCCTTTTTTCTTTCAAATTAAAAACAAACAAAACCCAGCAGCAACAACAAAAAAAACCCCAAACCAAAAAAACCCCAACCAAGTATTAGTGTACTGAATTGAGCTTTTCTTCTCACTTACGTTTTTCTGGTCATGTACAGTATTACATAGGTTTGAGTTTTTAAAAGCTCTGATTTTGTCTTTTCATCAACAAGCACAATAACCTTCTCCAAGTCAACAGAAATTTTTGGTCTTAATCTGAAAAGGTACAAGATGGCTTTTTTTGCCTTACCTGGTTCTGCTGCTTAGAATCTTGCTAGCTTTTAAATCCTTGATAACTAAAAGAACATCGGATAAGAGCCAGTTTGCTGATAAGGATGAGTGAATATCACTAATGTATTTCATTACTCTAAGGTTCTGAATTAAATTAGTAAAAGCAGTGTTTGTTTCAGCTAGTGTTTTTATAATTGGGAAAGATAATGTGCTTTAGAAGTTAAAAAAACCTGTTTACATTAACAGGAGATACAGTCTTAAGTTTATGATTACATTAACATTTGTACAGCAATTGGTTATCAGCCAAAAAAACAAAAATCATGAGAAACTGCTAGATGTGTTTCAGGTCATGCTAGATAAAAAGAATGACAACTTTTGTTCAATGTAACAGTAAATACTGTTAGGTCAAAATTGTTCTGAAGTTGAAAGATGTGTTGCATTAATTGGGTTAAAGTGTTCTTAATATCTTTAAGAAAGTCGCTCTGTAAATCCATTATGCAGCAGCATCATGTTTTCATCTGTGATCTGTTGGATTGACACTTCACAACAAGGTCATGCTGGTAACCAGCAATATTGTTTAATTAACTTGTGAAATATTCCTGTAAAATTAGTCAAATATGTCTGATTTCTAAAAATTTCTCTCAGGCTGATTGTGATCTTTACATAGTAATGAATTTAGATTGAGTGAGCTTATCCAGATAATAAGATGGATATATTTATGCCTTAAGAGGTCTTTTATGTCAGTTACAGAATTCACTGGTTTCCTGAAATCATGAAAATAAGACCTCTCTTGTGTTATAGCTGTAATCACTGGGGATTTGCATAAAGTTACATAAAACACCTAACTGTTGTTTTATTGATATGTATTGAATTTGCATTGGAAAAAGGGTTTCTTTATCCAACTGCTTACAAGCGGTGTCTGAACAAAAGGAGCAAACTGTTGGAAAAACCTTTGTTTTATATTGGAGATCAGTTTTAGATTTGGATATCTGGGTTCTGCTTTGAATAGTTTTTAAATGTCTTGTGTTAACGGAGCATTTCTCATATTTGGCAGCTGCAGGAATGTGTTTCAGTTCTGTATGCCCTGCGTGGGGGATAACTGGATTTGCAAATCCAGATTTCACCACCACTTGGTGGCAGTACCTGGCTTCAAAAGGACTTGTCTCTGAGCAGATAAGGTGGCTGATCCTGTAAAACCATAGGTTAAGGAAGAGTAGATTAGTTTTTAAATTTCTGGAAGTTAGTTATGTGTTTGAGAAATGAAAATACTTTTTATTTAACCCACTGGAAGGATTTGCATATGTATGTCTCTGTGGAAAATCTAGCTATCATGTCTAATACACAATTTAAGAGTATTGCTTGTGTTAGTAGTATTCTCAGAAGATGTATTTAATGTTTCCCAGTTGAATTATTTTAGCATTTACTTCTAGCATTTTGCTTCAGTTGAGTAGTTTAGTTCAAGTAATTTTAGAAGATAAAATTTGTTTCATGGTAGAATTCTTTATAGTGCTGCACTCATTTAATAGAGGACTGTCAAAGCTTCTTTTTTGCCTTATGAAATGTTCTCTACATTTTTACTCTTTTATTTGTTCATATAGATTTTAGGAAAAGATTCCCCAGTGGATTTTTCTGTCAACAAGCTACTAAAAGTTTGTGCCCTTACCCATACTTGTCACCTCTTGACTGTGCTGATTCAGCGGTGTTTGGGTCCCAGCCTTTTAAACTGGATAATGAAATGGTTGATAAAGTGTGAAAGAAGGAACTTGGGAGAGTGGAAGAAGGCAGCAATTATTTTAACTGGCTTTGCTGCAAAGAAAAGTGTAATTCCAATGAATAGGACAGTAATTTGGCAGTATATGATGCCATGTTGAAAATACTTCTCTGCAAGCCAAAATCTTCTGCACTGGTCAGCAGGATCTTTAATTTTACTGCCCCATGTAAGGACTTGTAATGGTGATCTTAAAGTCTGGAAAAGTGCAGATACTTTCCTAAACATAGTCTCTTTGTGAAATGTCTCACTTAGTGTGACTGCAGATAAACATTGCTGGTGGCAGTGGGTTCTGTAAGGAGGAAATACTTTTACTGTATTGCCTGAAGAGCCAACACTGAGAAGCCTCTCTCAGATACGACACACATCAGGAAGGTATTTAAGTATATGGTGGTGAAGAAGAGGGATTCATCCTGTGTAAAATCTAAAATTGTAGAAGTACAACTAGAAAATTAGGTGGGACTTGGGAAACGCATTATAAATTTGAGTGTGATAATACTACGCTACTTAGTGATAACATTACTTTATTTAGTGAGAGACCTTTGAAAAACAGGATCCCTGCAAGAGAGGTAGAAGGGAGAGGAGCATCAGATTATAGTTTTGCTGTCAATATATTCTACATAGCTTGGGATAGAAAGAGCATGCTTTTTTACTGTATGCCAAATAATTTTTGTGTAATTTTCTTTCGCTGACCGAATGAAAAACCCAATTGGTAGCTGGAAGCCTTTTTAAAAATACTTTTGTGCCTATATTGCTATTTTGAAATTGAAAAATCGTGGATAGTCTGAACTGTTGTGGAGCACTGTAAAGGGGACTAAAGTAAGCAAGAATTGGGATACTGTGTGGCAAAGTGTACCAGAAGAGAATCACAGAATAGTTGAATTTGGGAGGAACCTGTAGCCATCTTGTCCAGTCCCACTGTCCATCCTGTTGAGGTCCCTCTCAATGGTGTCACAACCGGCTGGTGTTACCAGTCTTGTGTGATCAGCAGCCTTGCCAAGGGGACCTTCTGCCCCATCATCCCAGTGGTTAATGAAGGTGTTGAACATGTGGGACCTGGTACCAGCCCCAGGGTACAGATTTAGTTCCTGGCCATGCACACTTCGTACCACTGATCACAACCCTTAATTTTTTGGCAGTGTGATAAAGATGTCTCACAGCAAGGATAGGACAGGGCTTTTATTTGTAGACTGTAATGGAGAAAAGCTTTCTGGTTTTAATGATGCTGCTGGTTAATAAAATTATTTACTGTGTTGTGTCTAAATAAAAGCAGGTTTTTTACCATACTTGAGGTTTAGGAATACGTTTCACTGAAAAACACAGTTAATGGTGCTGAAAGAGATTAATAGTGTTTTCTCAGACATTTAGTTTCTTTAGAGAGAAAGCGTGTGGGCATGTGAGATGGTGTCAAGGAAGAGAATTTATGCATGTAAAAGTAAGGAAACAGAAGAGAAATTGTGTATATTTTCACAGAGCATTAATTCCCTTTTTAATACTTCTGTGTCTTTACTGGAATACTGCTAGTCATTACCATGTATGTCTGCATTTAGGACAATTCAATATTTGATTGTAGTTCTTATCTCTAGTAGAGCTAATGCCAGTACAATTCAAACTACATTGCACTACTGAAAATCCAAACTAGAGAGCTGCAGAAACATGAAAACAAGTACCTGACTGTCCTCTGTGAACAGGGCTGTGGAATTCTGCACAGGAGTTACAAAGCCTGTGGAGTTGCCAGTGTGTGACTGTTCTTAAGTTACCAGATTCAACATCTTGGCTAGTCATCTTTTAGAAATACCTAGTTCATTTTGAAAAGCGCTTGCCCTGCCAATGAAGCCATCTTAAACTGCTGCATGAGCAGTTAAAACCAGAGGAGTATTCTTTGTAGTGATACATGTGGTTCTTGTGACACTTAAATTGTACTGTCATTTATTATTATTGATTTCAGTATTGAATTTAGCATGATGCCCCCCATTGTGATAAACTGGTTTATTTCCCCAAGCAAATCAATACTGGAGGAGTAAGATTAAGAATGGTTGGTGGCAATAATGGAATTCTCCCTTGTGATTTCTAATTGTATGATGGTTGTTAAGTTTTGTTCAGTTTCCTTTTACATGAGATGTTAATGTAGTGTTCTTAAATACTTTACACCAGAAACAGAGTTTCTGAAATGTTGACATTTTAAAGGAATTTTTGATTTCCTTAGTGTTCCTGACAGAGAGCTTTTGAAGACGTTGTTGCATTAGGAACTAAGCTTAAGGAAAATAACTTTCTGAAAAAGTGTGCTTTGGGTTTGATCTTCCCAATTATAATCTTATTGAAAAGATGAGCTGCTTTTGTCATGGCTTCTCTATAACTGAGAATTTCTCTATGGTCACCTTTTTCTGTAGATATTTGACAACTCAGTGAACTTTCTAACAGTATTAAAAAAAGGGTATACTGTGGGTGGCAGTAACTTTGTATCTATTTAGGTATAATACAAGTGTTATAATATTGGTAATATTTCATAGTGCTTTAAAAAATTTTAGTCTAGCAGTCTAGTTAGCTGTGAGAGTTTTCCCGGGTTTTTATTGTTATGTGAACAGCTGTGGATTTGTATTGAAGATAACTGGTTTTGAATGGAACTCTTCATGTTGTAGTTAGATTAATAACTGTGCACTGTGTAAAGTAGGTGTGAGGGGGCAGTACGCATATTTAGTGTGTACGCACATTTACTACGCATGGTAGTATGCATATTTAACAAACTGTCTCTACACTACGGAAGATTGAAAAAATGCAGAAGTGGTCATTTGTAGATTTCAAAACTAAGACAGTCTACAAATAGTGTTTCAGCTGTGCAGAAGTAAATGTGTTTTCAACTACTTCATTTGCAAACATAAATAGAAGCTGGGGGAAGGCGAGTCACTGGTCTGTTCTCTAGTTGTCAGGCTTTGTGTTTTTATTTCCATCTGAAGTAAGGGTGGATTGGGATAGTTTTTTACAAAAGAAATAAGCTGGAAAACAAGTAATGGGTATTCTTCTAATGATCAAAGTGTTGTGATTTTATTGATTTGGGGCATTAATATTGCTAGATAACACCCAACGCTCCTGAGGCATAAACTCTGTGCATTACTGTATGGAAGAGGCAAAAATATTGTGCAACTGTATTCTAAGGTTTGGTTTTTTTCTCAAGATGTGGCTGGTTTGTGCTGATACATTACCAGTTCCTCTATTACTCTGTACAAACCTACATCTTCCAGAGGTCCTTAAAGCTTTCTCTTTTGGCAGAAGTTCTGTGCTTGATGTTTGCCATGATTAAGGTTTTAAAGCATAGACTGTACTGGGACAAAATGGAAGGAGATACCTTTTTAGTCCTGTACCATGATGTACTTAAAATTCTCTCTGGTCTTCTGTTTGTTGCCAAAAAATCTGTGACTTTGGTTCCATCACCTTTAATACAATCTGTCACTTGAGAATGCATTATTACAGGAACACTTGTGAAAAAATGGTAGATTTTGTTAGTTTTCTCTGTTGGCGTAATGAAGTCTTGAAGAAAAATCTAAATGGGAGCAGTGCAATCCTGAAGCACCTTTCCCATCTCCAGAATATTTGAACAATCCCTTGAATCCTGGTCATTCACATATCTGCTTAAAGAACTTGGCTTACAAGGAGTTATTTAGCACAGGTTTTTGCCTTTGTTCCAGCACTGCTGAAAGACACTGTATTTCTTTCACAAGGCTGATAAAATTCAAACCATCTAGGAGGTGGCTTCTAAGTTTTTGTGCTGTTTAATAGTGGCTCTGTGGTTTTAGCTCATTGGCTCATATTTATGAATTTAGTGAAAAACGTGATATCAGGACACATAAAGGCACTTCATGCTTTTCACAAACTCAGCCAAATTATTGTGTCTAAATTTTTCAGCTTCAGTGTGCTTTCAAATTTATTGTCAATCCCTATAAAATGACACGGCTTGCAAGAGGCTGACAGATCTCTTGCCTACAACTGCTAGTAGGCAACAGCATGGTGTGCTTGGCACTGAGGTGTAAGCTTTACTGAACTAGCATCGCATGAAGGCAGTGCTCTTAATTTGGTGTGTGACCCTACTGCATAGTAAAGGTTGTCGTTAGGAAATAAGAACTTGGAAGAGTCATAAGCCTACCGGTAATAAATACAATTAATAATGTACATAGAACAATGGATTTGAGTGCATTCCAATCAAAAAGAATTATTAATGAACAGAAAGTGGACAGCATAGATCTGATGACAGGAAGGTTGCATCTAATCTGAATTACCGAGTGACCTAGGAAGCTTGCTTGGAGGGATTACCAAATAATTATGTTAATATGCAATTATCACCTCATTTCTTCTGTAGTAACCTCAAGATGTAGTATAGTAAGGGTGTTATAGCAAGTGCTGATAGTTTGCAAAAATACTGATGTTCAAGATTTTTTATGACAATAAGAGTAGCTTAAGGCATTTAAATTATGATCTGTCAGCTTGAAGATAGATCTGACCTTACACTTTTTTAATGCTTAGAGTATCTGGCCACAGGCAGTCGTATCTGAAGAACACATTATGATTTTTAAAACTGATACTTTATGAATAAAAAACAGTATTTAAAATTAGGTAGATTATAAATCAGTTAATAGAGAGTGGAGTGTGGCTTAGCTGTGTAAATAATTGGTTTCTTTCTACTTTTGAATATGAAATAATTTCTCTGTAGTAAATAGCATGGCATGTAAACCAGGAGTAACACTGTTAAGTGCACTGCAGTCATTCTAGGCTTAACTGAAATGATTGAATTGAATTTGACCTAGCCTTTGGATAAAGTGTGTTTCAAAGGTACGACCTGGGATTGTGGATGCTTGTGTAGGCTTTTCCAGACACTTTCCCATCCCCATTTTTATGTGTATTTATCTCCTAGGTATATTGCACTAGATGCTTAAAATCACCTCAGCTATCTAGTTGAGGTAATATAGTCCTGGTAATGGATATGACAAGCAGTACTTTCAACAAATTGAAAGTTTGATCTCAATTTTTAATTTTTCAGATATACCAAGTATTAAATGCTATATATTTTGACAGAATCAGTAATATTGTATTCCTGATCTGGTATAGAGAAGATAATTTTAAAACTCTGATGGAAGCATGCAAAGAATATTGCATAGCCTTGGTTACATCTTAGTTATTGCAATGACTGATTTTTCTTTTTTTTCCCAAGAGACAAGCTAGATGATAACATTTCCTCAAAAAAATGGTATTGTGTCTTTAGTTATACCTTTTGTTGTTACTGGATAAATTCTGACACATGGAGTAGATAACGTAACTGAAGTATTGCAGCTTGGTTCAGTGTTATCACAAGACTAAATTATTGTAATTTAAAAATACATTTTCTGTTTTCTCTAATGCCACACTGTTAAAACTGTTAACTTTATGGTTGCTGTCCTGAACAAAAAAATAGTGAATTGTGCCACCTTGATAGCTGGGAAAAAAAAATAATATATGATTATAAGAATAAAAATTTTGATTAGCTGAAAATTATTAAAATGTAGCAGTGATATTATTGATACAGTAAACATTTCAGGTTTGATTCAAAGACTGAAATCTATAGGGATACCTATATTACCATAGAAGACCTCTAATCATACCGGTATGGAATAGTTCACAATCTCCATAAATACACAGTATGGGGAGGAGTCTCTTACAAGATTGTGTTAGGTAATGCTTTAGATATTTCTGATAACTCTGAAGAGAATCTCAGTGTAATGGTGACCACAGGGTGTCGTAGGCACCTTCTTAACTTCAGCTTTAATGCCAATATTCATTAGCAGTGTGGCTTTGTATGTAGAGCAGCATAGTTTTGTCTTCATGCTAGACCTGTGAGAAGTTTTGAGGAGCCGTTCTGATAATGAGGATTGCAGTCTCCAAGCAGCACAATATTCCCTGTCTGCCTCCCTGCTGTTCAGGGGGTACCAGTGAAGTTGCTTTAAATGGGAAGCGTCTGTTCTTCCTCTGAACCCCTCACACCACAACAGATGGGTGGAACTTGGAACGTGGAAGGTTTTACCTCAGAGGTGGTAACAGTGAAGCCACTCATTAACACTGAATTTACCACTTCGTTAGCAACGTTGCTTCCTGTTGAGAAAAGCTAATACAGGCTATCGATTGACTGAGCACACCTTTGTCTGCTTCTGCAGCAATAAACCAAGGAAAACCCACATCTTCCAGGCAAAATTGTCTTACTCAGTTTCTTGTAACTGTTTTGTGAACAATTCTATACTCTGCTGCCTGATACTATATGAAGCCTGCATTATTGAGTTACAAAATTGCTAGGGCTGTTGTGCATCATTGTAAGCTTCACTTCTTTTAATTGACTTTTGCATTACTGATTCTTAGCACATGTTTGCACTGCCCATTTCTAACTTGTGTAGGTGATGTAAAGGCTCCTGCTGGGTGGCGCATTATCACCATTTTAGGGTGATAGCTTTGAATGTGATCTTATTGGAAGTCGTTATTATAGTGAAAAATGACCCATCTCAAAACAGGAAAGAAAAGCAAAAGTCTAAGAAATGGCAAGATGAAAAACTGGGATGTTTAGTAGAACATTGTGTAAAGGTATGTTATAGATAATACAATAAAGTATTTCACACAGTTTAAACGTTTTTTATGGCTCTGATGTGCGCATTGCTGTATTTCTGAATTGGCTAGTTCAGTGATGGAGTAGCAAAGGAAATATTTTTTTAATGACTTAATATTTCATTGTATTTCCACTCCAAATATAATTGTTTTTATCTGCAAAAGTAAGTTATCTTACATTAAAGTTTGTTTTGTACAAACTCAGAAGCGGTTAAATAATTTTTTTGTCCTTTTGCTGATGTGAAGCAAAGTAAGTACAATAAAAGAGAATTTCCATGAAGCTGTAGTTAGCTTTGAATTATGTGGACAGCTGTCATTCTGTTGAATTGAAAATACTGGACATAAGAAAATGTTATATATGAAGATGAAGCTGGTGTTAACTAGGTTGTTTTCTCTCCTCAGGAAAAAAGGATGTCCCAAGTGGTCTTCCTGGATTTCAATAAAGGACCATTGCAGGAAGCCATGGATATTAGTTGTGAGTTATAACATCTTAATTCAAAGAGTCTAGGTAATAACTCCTTTTAACTGAGTTCTATTCAAAATGTTAATTAGTAACTGAAACTATGTGATTGCAGGAGTCAAATCCCCAAAAGATCAAAGTGAGTAGTATTCTCTAAAGGTAAAATGTATGATCTGTATAATATAGATGTCCTGACTCCTAGATGAATGTTTTAATGCCTTATGCTCACTGTGTTCTGAGGACCTGTATAAAAAGTGAATGTCAGGGTAGACTAAAGTTTATATTTCTGTTGGTCACACATTTTCATGCGTAGGCAACTCCTTTGTGCTCACTGAGCATTGAGTAGATGATTTGATGTATGAATAAGAATCACTTGTAGAAAGACAAGGCCACCCACAGGGGATTAATATGCAGTAGTTCTCTGTACTGGAAGATATTGTTACTGTCATGCTCTGGATTTTACACAGTCACTTCATCTGGTGGGTAAATCCTAGTGAAGTGTTTTCTTCTTACAATATTTTTTCCCTACCTTTGATAAGATGTTTAATTTGCTTATAGTTTAAAATAGCCTTACAAGCAAATGGGATTTATATGTTTTAAAGCAAGGAGAGTCCTTTTGTAAGAAGGGAATAGAAAGATGTCTGGTTTCCTCAGAGAGTCTGATCCTTTGCTGTGTCTCTATCACTAATCAGATGGTCAAAATCAGCTTCATTCTGCTTTTTCCTTCTGCAGGCTTCCATGTAGCATCAGGTCAGTTGTATGGAAGTACTTTGAAAAAAGTGCTACCTTGAGAAACGTAAAGACTGTTTTAGTTTCCTAAAGAAAGTATGTTTAAAGAAAAAACAGAATTGCTAGTAGATGTCTGGGTAGCCTTTACTCCTTACTTTTACTTCTGGAGAACAGCTGAAGATAATCTGTATTTATGTAAATATAGAATGTATTTTCATTTGTTTTGACAATCTGATTTTCCCCATCTTTCTTGTGTGTAGGTCTCAGGCTTCTTTGAACTGGGATATTTGGCAGTAACTAGTTTGCTGTATGGTTATTAATATTGCATAGCCAAAAAACGGTATTTTTTTTATTGCTTCATTGATTCACTATAAATGTGCTTCATTGATTCACTATAAATGTCCTGGATATCCTACATGAAAAGTAGATTTTTGACAACTTCAGAATATTTTTAGGTTACAGTGTGAAGAGTGATCCTGAAGAAAAGCTGTAAATTAAAGTTGTCATTATTTCTGCAATTACCTGATTTTTTCTTGTTTATTTTTTAGTATAAATGTACTTAATGGACAGACCAGCAATATGGATGATTTAGAGATAAATACTGGTGTCACTGGTGCTAAAGAAGAAGAAATCCTATGTGATGATAATTTTGTATCTGAGGAAGAAGGTGGCATTTCCAAACCAGAAGAGAGTGACGCATCATTTCAGAAGAGCAACACCTTGACTCTGACTGAGGAGCTATCAAGGGACAGATCTGAAAAAGCCTTAAGTGGAGGCCAGGCTTCTCTATTTATACACACTGGTGCTCCTACTGTTTCTAGTGAAAACTTTATGTTGTCTAGAGGAACTGCTGTTAATGGACCAGTTTCACACTCCACCTCAACAAAGACTTCCATTATGAATAAAGGCAGCGTTTCATTAACCACTGGACAGCCTGGAGGTCATCTGGCAGATTCCTGCTCAACTTTGACAGTGGTTCACGATCTTCAACTGCCTGCAAAGAGTACAACACAGAAATCAAATCAGCACCAAGTTTTATTTTTGTTACCTGATGTAGCACATGCTAAGAACCTGACTCATTCCATTAAAAATCTACCTACCTCTGCTTCAATTGGTTGTGATTCACAGAAAACAGTAGGAAATAGTGTAGATAGCACTTTAGTAGACCAAGTAGAAGTTTGTGAGGATGATAAAAATTTACTACTAAAAGATGATTGTGTTGATACATTAACAGGCATTTCCTCAGGTACAGGTGGCTTCAGATCGGGATGTGATCCCAGCTGGGATCCGCAGAAAGAGTTTATAGAGTTTCTTATGACAAATGAAGAAACAATAGAGAAGTCTCCCATTCACTGTAAGGTAGGGCTAGAAAAGAAGAGAAAAAGGAAAATGGATGTTAGTAAAATAACACGCTATACTGAAGACTGTTTTGATGATACCAGTTGTATTCCTAGTAAATCAAAACTGTTAAATGTTGAATTCTTAGAGCAGAATGAGGAGCTACAAATAGTAGAACCACAGAAATATTCATTGAATAAAGTAAAGCCTGAATCCACAGATGAAGAGCTGGAAACTGTTGATGCTATCCAGCAGCTCATTTATAGTCCCAGTAGTAACTGTGCAGAAGATACTTCTCCTGTTCACACTAGCACTTTCCTATCCAATACTTTGAAAAACAAATGTGAAGAGAATGATTCTGAACCACCACCTACTTTCAGTACTGACGAACCATCATTTTATCCCTGTACAAAGTGCAATGTGAATTTCAGAGAGAAGAAACACCTGCATAGGCACATGATGTACCATTTAGATGGGAACAGTCATTTCCGGCATCTCAATGTCCCCAGGCCCTATGCGTGTAGGGAATGTGGAAGGACATTTCGAGATCGTAATTCACTTCTTAAACACATGATAATTCACCAGGAAAGAAGGCAGAAACTGATGGAAGAAATTCGTGAGCTGAAGGAACTTCAGGATGAGGGTAGGAGTGCACGGTTACAATGCCCACAGTGTGTATTTGGTACCAATTGTCCCAAAACGTTTGTGCAGCATGCAAAGACCCATGAAAAAGATAAAAGATATTACTGTTGTGAGGAATGCAATTTCATGGCTGTGACAGAAAATGAACTGGAATGCCATCGAGGGATCGCTCATGGAGCAGTAGTCAAATGTTCTATTATTGGTAGCGACTTGTCCCAGAGAAAAGCCCAGAAAAAGGCATCCTTGAAAGATCCTTATTTAGGTTCCTCAAGAAAGTCATTGACGTATATGTGTAAGCTGTGTCCGTTTGCTACTTCAGCTAGAAGCATTTTAAAAAAACACATGGCATATTTGCATTCAGCATCATGCATTGATCCCTTTGGTAGCCATCTTAGACTAGAGAAAAGAAAAGGCAGCATAATAGAGGAATCTTTAGACTTTCGTAGCAGGACGAAGCAGTTGATCAAACATTCTTCTACTTTTCCAAAGAACTCTGCTTTAAAACAGGATGTAAAAAGATCATTTGGCTCTACTTCACAGTCCAGTAGCTTCGCAAAACTTCACAAGAGACCCTACAGGATACAGAAGGCTCGGAAAAGCGTTTCGCAGTCATCTGTAAGTGTGTGCAATCTAAATTCTACAAACAAGAACTTTTTTATTAGAAATAGCATTGACCAAAACCGTAAATATTTTCATCAAGCAGCAAAGCAGAAAGCTAGTGCCAAAAAAAGTAATTATTTGTATAGACACAAATATGAAAACTACAGGATTATTAAAAAATCTAGTGACTCTTACCCTTTGCATTTAAAAAAGGAAGAGTCCAAATCTGTCAGTGCTTTACGTTTATTTTCTTCATCAAGTAATAATTGTTTTGTCATGGATTCAAATAGCCTTGATTGCAAAAGGGCAGAAGGCTGTAAAGATCATAGGCATGTAGCTGTAAAAAGAGTGGTTAAAGAATCCAAGAGGGAAGGCTCTGTTACAGGAGATGATTTGGATTGCTATCCAGATTTTCTCCATAAAATGACTGTTGTTGTTTTACAGAAACTAAACTCTGCTGAAAAAAAAGACAGCTATGAAACGGAGGATGAAAGTTCATGGGATAATGTTGAACTATGTGATTACACTACACAGTCTGTGGAGGATGAATCTTACAGTGATATTAATCAGGAGCATGTAAACCTATTCCCCATATTCAAAGGTAAAATGGAAGATAATGAAGCTGGTGATAAATCTTCACTTGGTTATGAGCAGAATGATGGCTTTTATTTTGAGTATTACGAAGATGCTGAGGGTAGTAACTTCTTGCATGATTTGCATGATCCTCAGAATTTAGAAAATGTAGGATCAGCATTGCCAAAGCATAATTCAGTTTTCCACTGGACTGATTTGTCGCTTGAAAAGAAGTCGTGTCCATACTGTCCAGCAACCTTTGAAACAGGTGTTGGCTTGTCCAATCATGTCAGAGGACATCTTCACAGAGCTGGACTAAGCTATGAAGCCCGTCATGTTGTTTCACCAGAACAGATAGCAACAAGTGACAAAATGCAGCATTTTAAAAGAGCTGGAACAGGGACTCCTGTTAAACGTGTTAGAAAAGGTAAGATTTGGTTTATTTGGGTATCAAGTAAGGGGGGGATGACAAGGGGATTTATTGAGCACTGGAGAAGGCTTGCTTTATCTTCTTGTAAAGCCTCTCTTCTTGTGATTTGCAGTTGTCATGTCTAACTGTATATAATTGTCAAAAAACATTATAATTATTTTCTTTTTAGCGATTGAAAAATCTGAAACTTCCTCTGAGCATACATGTCAGCTCTGTGGTGGCTGGTTTGATACTAAAATTGGATTGTCTAATCATGTGCGAGGACACCTGAAGAGGCTTGGGAAAACAAAGTGGGATGCACACAAGTCTCCCATCTGTGTTCTGAATGAGATGATGCAAAATGAAGAGAAGTATGAAAAAATCCTAAAGGCTTTGAACAGTCGCCGTATTATTCCCAGACCATTTGTTGCTCAGAAATTTGCATCAAATGATGACTTTTTATCTCAGAATGTTATACCTCTTGAAGCATACCATAATGGCCTAAAGACTGAAGATATATCTGTGTCTGCATCGGAGGAAGAAGGGCTGAGTTTCCTAAATGAATGTGATGAAACAAAAGCAGTACTACATGATGAAAAAAGAAATCAGTCACTTACACTGATAGAACTCCTGAAAAACAAGAGGTTAGGAGAAGAAAGGAATCCTGATATTTCCCCTCAAAAGATTCATAATCAAACTGCAAGAAAGAGGTTTGTTCAGAAATGTGTTCTTCCATTGAATGAAGACAGTCCATTGATGTATCAGCCACAAAAAATGGACTTGACTATGCAGTCAGGTAAGAAGGTGTTTCTTGACAACATTTCCAAAGAATCATATAATTCACAGAAAATGTACAAGTGCAGAGTATTTTATTTGGGATTCTGTTCATTTAATTCTTGTTTCATTTCCAGAGGACACTTGACTGCAAGAGGTAGCACAGCAAATTTTTCTGACATGTTTTCCCTAAAGTAAAAACCCCCTCAGCAGCACTGAAAGGTTTTTGCATGGAATATAGTTCCTGTTCTGCGTATGACTGGGCATGCAAATTGAAAGCGGACATAAAGTGAGCCTCAGTAAGGAAGAAGACACATCCTGCAGGAAACAAGTTGAAGTGTCCATGCATATTTGGTAGACTAACAGTTCTGAAATGTTTGGGCTTGCAACCCTGGTTTTGGGTTTTAAAATAGGTGGTTTGGGAATACTGCATTTAAGTCTTCAAGGTTTGTGCAGGGCAGCATTTGTTCAAACTAACAGAACTGTTGATACCATTATAAATGCATAATACTGCAAATTGGTGAATCACTGTCAACTAATTTTGATGGTTTTAGGTAAACATACTCTTACAACATAGATTGATTCTTGTTTGTTGCAAATTGTGGCTGCTGTGAGAAACTCATGCTTGCTTAGGGCCTGTCTATCCTGAGTGACAACCTGTGCTGGTTCAAGCTTTGTTGGCATACAGTTGTAGCCAGCAGGTTTCCAATGCACGGCCTCTGACCAATGAGGACCTAGATTGTCCCTCCACTGAGAATTGTGCTAATGAAACAATTCTACAATTCTACAATCAACTTCCTAGCTACCCTGTATACTAATAGAGCAGGCTCCTAGGGTGATGTTTTTAACTTACTTGTCACATGAGAGTTATTTCTAGTCTTGGGGAACTCTTACAACATCCTTTTTAATGTGTATGTAGACCTTGCATTTGCCGGTTTCTTGGTTGGACACCACCAGTGCTGCAGGATTCTCTAGACTGAGGAGCAGGATCTTATTTTTATACCCCTGACTTTTTTTGGTGCTGTTTCTTTTCTTGTTGTTAACCAGGTTAGTAAAACTGGCAGTGCCTAGTCCTATTTCACCTGTATTCTTTTCTTCCTTTAAACAACCCCAACAATCTGATGTGCTCAGAAGTTCTTTTAGGGGGCTATAAAAGTATGGCAATAAATCTCTTAAGAAAGGTGGCTTTCTAAAATGACATGGAAGTGGAAAAGAGTTACATTTTATGTCTTCTGTACGTCTGTGGTTGTCCCTTAAGTCAGGAAATTGCTTAATAAAGGAAGTGTATCTTTGACAGGTTTAATGTTTTGAAAAACAATGCTCAAGGAATAGCTTGCCAAACCTGACACTGTTTTGCTTTCTGTGTAATATTTACCGCTCAATACTAGGTAGAACCTGTTTGGTTATGATGAACAACCAAGTGAAAATAAACATGTGCTCGCCTAGTACTAACAGTTCTGAATGGGGCCCGATAGTTTTCTGTGGCTGAGGTAACAGAATTTGATAACTAACGCACTGTGCCAGTTGAGTTAATAAGAAAATATTTAACATCCAGTTGAAAATCTTCTGTTTTTCCTAAAAGGGGGAAATATTCCTAATTCTGGTTTTAGTTTTAAAAAGGCTTTTACCAACCAGGTGTTCTTCTTCTGTAACTTGCCTGAAAAAAACAGCATGTCTTCTGTGAGCTGCTGGAGAATAGCATTCTTTCTTTCCTGCAGAGACTTTTCAGCTGAGTAGTTTTAGCTTTTTCATTATTCTTCTACTAATTTATTAGTAGAGAGCCTGAAATGTTAGTTGACCAAAACAATATATCTTTGATAAAATGTAGGGATAAATATTATGGTGAAGTTGAGCAGGAGATAAGTTATAATGGTTTCTTTGTCTGTAAGTGAGGAGTTCAGTATTGTTTCATTGTTTTCCTGTGATAAATAGCATGTTGCTTTGTTATTTATTTAGCACAAAGATTTTAGCAAAAGAACTTCAAATAATTTACTTTCATTATCAATTGTGCATCTAAAGTAATGAACAGAAAATGCACTGAACAAAATGTTTTGTCTAACAGCTGTTCAGTGGTGTGTTTTACCACCTTTTTCTCTGAGCCTTCAACAGCAGCCTAATTTTAGTATTGAGCACTTTGGTCTCATGGGTAAAACACTTTTAATTACCACTTTGTCAACTTGACTTTTCAAATTCTCTTTATTGGAAATTCTGAACGCTCTGAAATTTCTCAACAGAACTGTGCTATTCAAATTGCAGGATTGTATTTTGGCATTGGAGCTTCATTATGTGGAGATCTGTAGGAGCTTGGTAGTTGGTATTAAACGCAGAGTAGCCAACTGGGCTCAAGTTGCCTCCTTTCTGTTCTTTTTCAAATAACATGGTTTGGCTTAAAGCACTAGGTGGAAAACTAATAACGGTTAACTTGGATCCTTCTAATATACTAAACAATCGCGTCAATGCAGTGAATATATTTTAAACCATCTTTATTGCAGAAAACTTTTTACAACGCTTTGAGAATTTCATTTTTTGAAGAGAGAACTGGATTATAGTTTTCTTTTGAATGATAGGTATGCCTGTGAAGCTTAGAACGTGTGTGCATTGCAATACGACGTTTACAAGTGCTGTTAGCCTGTCCAACCACTTACGCGCTTATGCACGAAAGAAGAGTGCTGGACTTTTGACTGGGACAGGTATGTTTTGTTACAGATGTAAAAGCAAGTCTGTCTATGATACATTTTCTTCATCAGACTGGACAAAAGCATATGTCAATTCAAAATTATTTTCAAGCTTCTGCTGGTAAACAATTTATTTGCCATAAAACTTCAGCAACTTGTAAGAAAACGTATGTTGCTGTTGTCCACTCTCATGTCTGATTTTCATTCTTAGTCTTTGATTTTGGATACAACACTTAAGGTATGTAAGCAAAACTAAGAGATGGTTGCTTATATTCATTCTCCTGTGATATCACAACTTCCAAACCAGATAGTTGGCCTTCTAATGAAGTGTTTTAAAGTATCTCAGAAATGAGAGCAGTGGGGAGAAAAAAAAAAGCAACAATACAAGTAGTTTTTACTGTCTAATACATATAATTACAAAGAATACTCCAGTAAAATAGGAAAAGCAAGTAATTTTATGCTTTGTATATTTCTAACAACGTATTATATGTAGTTGGTTTCATATCTTGTTAGGCTCACTCACAACCCAAAAACTACCTGCTCTGACGTTGAGTGAAGGTAGTACAGCATTTGGCACTGCTGTTAGTATTTTTTATTAAAACACACTTCATTTTGAAATTCTTCTAATGTGCCATATTTTGACTTGTTTTCAGAGACCTGCAGCTTGCTTGGCTGTAGGCAGTTTCTGAATTTACTTGGGTTATTGCTGAGATTAGTGGGACTTCACGTGATCAACAGCAAATTGAGGAGCAGAGATGCAATATAATGAGGAAAATTTGGAGATGTGAACCCTGAAATATTCTGTAATTAAGAAGGGCAACCATTAGTTTTCTGTGTCAACAAACACAGACTTTTACATAATGCTCTTGGAAAATGCTTAATCCTTTTTTTATCTGCAAATTTAATTCATTATGCTAAGAAGGACAAACTGAGTAGCAGGCTTTCTCTGTAGAAGGCTAAAAGGAATATTTTTATCATATGGGCCTGTGGCTGCCAGGTCTTATGTTGCACTGCATTAATGCTAAAACAAAGCAGATTTGGAAGGAAGTCAGCAGATGCAGTAATACCTAACATGTAGAAGAATATGCCTTTAGTCAGTGATTCTGAAAATTTTCATATTTATTCAGTAGAAGGGTGATGATAGTGAGCTTCATTTACCACTACTGTGATTTGCTATTAACCCTGTGGTAAGTTCCTTTTATATACCTACTGAGGAAGTATTTTTCAATAGCTATATATTTAAATTCAACTTTAATAACTGTAATTCAATGAAGGAGATGCTGGCAAACAGGATAGTACACAGAGATTGAATCCTAGGCAAGCACTTTCTACCTAGCTTCCTTTTTGCTAAGTGGGAAAAGTGAAGGAAGCTTATTTAGGTACTTTCAGGGATTTTTGTTTGTTTTCTTTAAGAAACCTGTTTTGTTAGTGAAGTAGTTGCATAGTCATCAGAACAGTTACCAGTTTGAAAAAAAAAAAAATCTTTTGCTCTCAGAAGCTGGTGCTGAGCCAGATAAATAACTTATACCATGAATAAAGGCCTGTTGCTGAAACCATTGACTTAAGGATTCAGTGTTGAGTTCTATTAGTCATTATTCTGCTGCAACTCTGTGAAGATTGTAATCTTTGCTCATTGACTTCTCACTTAAGCAAGCTTAATGTAAGGCTTGTAGACCAAAAAATATGCTTTAAAACAGTTGTTCTATTTGGTATTCCACTTTATAATACAAGTTTTGTGAAGAGAATTATTTTAATGCAGGATTTCACTAGTACACACTAGTTTCAAAGTACACACAAGTACTTGTTATGAGTGTTGCTCTTGGGAAGATCTTGGATTTTCTTACTAAAAGATGATTGTGGTTGAGAGCAATTTCAAGATAGCTTCAGTTGGGCCTCAGCCGCAGCTGAACCCTCAATGGTTTTCAGCTGTTTTATGAGGACAGTGAGGACATGTTTATACATGTTCTTTCTTCTCATTAAGCCTTTCTTGTATCTTCTAAAGCAAACATAACTACCAAAAATAAATCACATCTGTTGAATAATTATCTCAGTTTCTTGCTGTAATAAAATAATGGTGTCTAAACACAAACGCTGAAATTCTTTTATCTGGCAGTTGTTATGGGACCTATCTAGGCACTACTGTTTATTAGGAGAAATACATGAGAAATATGTGAGCTCTGCATGCCACCAAAGTGAGACATTTCCGAGCATTACATTAGCTTATGTGCTAGTCTCAGATTTTCCATTTGTCTACACGTGTTTTTGATAATGATTGTTACCATATTGCTCTTCTAGCAGATGCCCTGCTTCTTCAGTCATGAGTGTCATCATATTTAGTTAAATCTTAGCCTGTTTTTCTTTTCAAATGTAACTTGTCAGTTTTAGCATTATAGTAGACCGAGTTAAGCATAATGGTAGCTTTGGAGAATGGACTCAAGAAAAACATCCTAGAAGTGAAAGTTCCTAGGCTGTTGGCTGTTTGAGGTTAATCTTTAGTAAACTTGGCTTGTGCCTATGCCAATGCGTTATAAATCCACTGTAGAGCAAATAGCTGTGTCTTCAATCATCTGAATGGAACTCTTTTTGTTATTGTTATTCAGTCCAATTTTTAACAGTGTAATAATCTAATTGCTCATCTTGAGTAGATGTTTATTTTCTTTTGTACCTGTTTTGATGTATAGCAGCACACTGGTGTTTCTCAGAGCACGTGGTCAACTTGCTTCTTTCTTCTGAGTATCTTTAGAGCATTGGACAAACCTACACAAAATCTTCAAAATTCATCTCACTCTTCTTTGTTATAGTTGTATATTCAACTTCCTTTCTTTTTTTCTCTTGCTCCCTTCTGCCCTGGCTCTTCCCAAGTTTGCTCTTGATTCTTTCTTGCATCCTGGCTTTCTACATCTTCTCTTTGTTGACTCTTCATATACTCAGTCTCTTCTTACTGGCTTTCCTCTTCCGGGAATCGCCATTTTCTTCTTTGGTCTCTGCTTCTGTAGGTAGAGACTGCTTTGTCAGAAGTTTGGGAGGGAACAGTAAAGTACAGAGCAAGGAGTCTGGCCTTCAAGCCAACAGTGTGATTGGGGTAGCAGTTCATGAGGCCTGCTACGTGATCAAATAATTTCAAATGTTGTTTTGTCAAACTTGTAGCTTTGCAATGTTTGCAGTGCAAGCATATCAGGTGTGCAGAAACCTGAGATCCACTGGCTTTGCATTTCATTTTGTGCTGTTACAGTCATAATGAATCAACTGAGCTGATTTTCAGTATCCTATAAAATCCTATAGGGAGCAAATGATAGGAGGGGTTTTTTTAATGTATTTCACTGTGCAGTAATGATGAGGATAGATAGCAAGTGATTGAATTTGAAAAATTAGTAACTAATTGTACAAGAAAGTTAATTGTTTTTTAGTTTTTAATTGGTAGTGTTCTCAAATGGCTAATTAGTTCCATTTCTGTGTCCAATTATTCAACTTGTTTTAGCTTACGTACACTTTGCAAAAGTAATAAAGTCTGAATAAAAGACCCAGCTTCAGTTTTCATGAAATGAGAAGCATTTCATATTGGGGGACATCAGGAAGCAGAGCATTTTAATTTGGAAGTGCAGACCAAATGTCATGGCATGAAAGGGCTTCTAGTTGTGACCTAATTCACTTGGACATGCTCACTGGAACCTCCTATATCCATCTTCTTGTAGTCTCTCGTGATAAGTCGTCACAGAGGTTTTTGTATGCAGTGTTTTTACCTAGCATATATTTTTCAAAGTAATGTGCTCTGAAATTGTGCATAAGTATCTCAAGGAGATTCCTCCAAAGTCTGATAGTCTTGTTTTAAATGAGTTGTTTCTCCATCATGTTGTATCAGAAGTTTGAGGAAGTGATGTGACTGGATGTTTACAAGAACATCGACTAGGAGACACTGGATGGCCAAACTTGAAAGAAAGAGAGTTCTTCCAAAAAGTAGGCCTTTATGGAAAATGAGGAGTGATAGTTTGGAAAGCTGTTACAACTACAAAGTAGGTGTTAATGATAGGTAATTCCTGCCTCTCTAGTAGTTCGCTGCAGTTTCCATCCATCTTACTAGAGCTAAATTATTCTCGGTCTCTTCCCGGACATGATAGAAATATGCTTTTCTGAGGAGGTCATGTTTTGTTACAGTAAAGGCATAGAAAAAGCAGGAACTGAATTTTGGTCAGAACCTGGCTACTTCATGGGGAGGCAGTGGCTGAGGCAGTTGTGTGATTTACTTGATGTTTGCAACCACTTGTAAGCAACGTATCAACAGAGTACTCAGGCATGTGCATATGACTTTATTTAAACTTGTTGTCTGGATAGACAGAATGAATGTGATGGTTACTGGTACACACATGCCTCATAACTGCTGTTTCAATTATAGTTTTCAATGAGCTTTACTCAGATATTCCTCCTCCTTCGCCCACTTTCCATCTTCACTGGAGTAACTTCAAAACATGGGTGCTGCTTTGAGCTCCCTAAAATGTGAAAGAATATGTTCACCATCTCAGAAGACAAAGGGAACAAAAAATGACCCTTGCAGAACGCAGGTTTAGTGTTCTTAGTGTTTTCTGTCTTTTATAACAGCTTCTTGCCTGGGCAAATCTACTTGCAAATTTAGTTAAGTTGCTCTGAGAATTCATAGCGTAATCTGAATCCTTTTCCATGGTCTTTTACTGTGATATTTTCTTCTCTTTGTTTTATAATTCCTTTATATAGAGCCTCCATCATAAATGGCTCAGAGAACATGCCCTTTCTTTTGTTTTCCTTGTTTTCTCACTGTTCATGGAACAAGTACCTTTCAAGGAAGTAGAAGCTACCTCTCCTGGTTCATTATGGCAATTTTTGTCAGTGTTTCTGTTGTTTGATTGCGCAGTAGTTCAAAGGGGGTTTTTTCTTAGATTGTACACACGCAAACCCATTAGATGTCAGGAATCTGTTGCAGAAGACCAGTCCAGGTCTTAATGGAAAGGGAAGGCTCTCTGAAATGTATGTACTCTCCAGATGTATGTGAGTAGAATCAAATTTCTTGATGGGAATGAATACCTTTGCCAACATCAAGGAAATCGGCAAGTTCTTGTTCCAAAGGCAGGTTTGCCTCTCTAGGAGTCTGTTGTCACTACTGCTTCTTTTTTTTCCCACTCATATAAACTGATGTCAACTAACTGTCATCAGATGCAACTCGTGGACATGGTTCCCTTCTTCCCATGATATTCCACAAAATTGGCAAAGCTTTTGCTTTATAACTGCTGCAGATAAGTTGCCCCTCATACAAACAGTTCCCTTTAAAACACGGGTGTCTGGGCTCCAGTATCTTATCTACTTACATTGCTGATGGTGTTACTGAAGTTGTGGTATGTAAAATATTTATATATGTGCTAGTTCCTACCTGATATGATAGTTAGCTTTTCTCTTCCTAATTAAATGAAGAATATGTTTCTGGTGAGAGAATAAAGTATTAAGTAGCCCTTGATGCTTTTCCAGAAGCATCTTTGCCATTTTTCTCTCTCTTCCCCCTTGGGTTGCTGCCCTTCTATCCAGACTGGTTTTGTTGTTGCTGTCAGAAAAAAATGCTGTTAAGTCTCATTTTTGTAATGTTGATCTGAAGAAGTCTCTCTAGGTTGGTGTCTGCTTTCCACTTATTTTATTGGTTCTCTGATACCTTCAAAACTCAGAAATCCATTCTAAATTTTAGATAGGTAGGAATCTTTAAGTCTGGGGATAGAACTGGGAAACGTCTGGTATGTCTACCAAGTTAAAAGTTGGGCTACAAGGTGTAAAAGCTTGAGAAGTGCTCATTTGGAGGGCATAAGAAAAATTAAGGATACAATCAAGACTGTGTTCTTTAAATCAACATGTTTTACCTCACCAGATGATGTCTTATGCTTCAGAATGCTAAGAGGTTAATTCTAATTCTTCTGTTTTATATTTATAGGAGTCAAAATTTTAGCCAAGTGTAACCATTTTTTTTCCCCATTTTACTGTTAAGATGCTTCAGTAGCATAGCATTATGCCTTCTTGGTATCAAGAATACCACCTGGTACTGTCTTACTGGTTTTGTGGAGTTTTTGTTGAAGTGGTGTAACTGGTTGTTTGCAAAACGTTTCTGTGTTGGAGTTCTATTGTCGGTGTCTTGTGTTTCAGAATAGAGTGTAGCTAGATACACTTCCCAGTTCAAGCAGTCACAAACTTCTTGAGCTTTATCAGCTGTTTGCATCATAACAATATTAATTCAGTTTAATCCACTCATCCCCCACTTTGGCTGCTTCTTAGAATCTCCAGGTTTTGTTTCAGATTCCCATCCAACATTTGTTTATGGGAGATACAGACCTCAAAGCTATCTGAACTCATTTGCTATGTGTTTCCTGTTCACACACATTACTTTCATACACAGTTTCAAAAGCTTAGCCTGAATTTAAAAAGTGGCCTTGCCATCCCTGTTGATTGTCCTAATACCAGCTCCCACTGCCAAGGACTAATACGTAATTTTTGTAAGCTTCATTAGAATTCAGACAGGAGTAAGGGGAAGCTTCATTTGAAATTCTTAGAACAAAAGGACAAATTTTTGCTTTGTGTTGAAAACAAATGGCAGGTGTTTTACTCAAAGTAGAAATTCCTGATTGTACTAGCTGAAAGCTACAACTTCATAAAGTTGTAACTTGGTTGAACATGAGTGGGCTTATGATGGTACTTGAACTACAAAACAAGTTCTGAGATTTTGACAGTGTGTTTTGCATGAAAGGGAATTTGCAGTGGTGCTTTGTTTCTGAATAATTCTGCAATTGGTTTGTAGCTGCTTGCTGATACTAAACCAACAGTTTAATGCTGAATGTCAATTATCTAGTCAAAGAGCAAGCACAATGCTAAGCTAAAAAAAGCAGCTTCATGTGTTTTGCCAGTATATTTCTTAGAATAAGCTGTAATTGTTTTGGATTTATGTTATAGTTAAATATAGAAAAACAAGGAGGTAGATGTCTTCATTATTGCTATAGGGAATACTTACTGAGTATTTCTGTTTGACGAACACTGATTGAAGTATTACTTTCACATATGAAAATTTCTCTTCTTAGCTTTAGACTGTAAGCAAAAGAAGTCAAGGTCAAGATCTGGAAGCAAGAAGAAAATGCTGCCGTTACCTCATAGTGCTGATGAAGTTTACATACTCAGATGCAGGTACATAATGTCACTTTCACTGGAAGAATACATTCTTAAGAGCTTACTAATGGTAGTCATGAAAAGAGTCATGTTTTATCTGTAAATGTTTGTGATTAAATTGAATAATAAGGGGGGAAAGGAATTGCCTGTTCCCATTAATTTGAACAAGAAGATTTGATTCAGTCACACTTGGGTGTTAGATTGCCAATTGTTTTTCTCTCTAAAATCTTACTGGTGATGTCTGAGTACTATTCTGTCGTTCAAAAGAAACCTTATGTAAGAACAACAGATGGTTATTACTGGCATTGAAAGTGTGAGAATGTGAGTTGTATAAGCTGCAGGGTTTTGTGCTCACAGTTACTACTAATGAACTCAATTACTAAGTGTAAAACGTAGAAACAAACTTCAAGAAAATTAAGACATTCCTCTTACTGTGTTTGTTTTATAATTTTTCAGTAGAGATAGATGTATCTTGATGAATTAATTTTAATATTTGCATAGGTTTTGTGGTCTGGTCTTTCGAGGACCTTTGTCTGTTCAAGAAGACTGGATAAAGCACTTGCAGCGACACATTGTCAACGCAAATCTTCCACGGACTGGAGCTGGCATGGTTGAGGTCACGTCACTACTTAAAAAGCCTGCTTCAATTACTGAAACTTCATTTTCTTTACTGATGGCAGAAGCAGCATCATAGAAGACAGAAACATTTTAAATTTTAATTGGATGTAAATTTGAAATACTTCATCATTTTTTAAAATAAATTGCTACACTAAATTATGTTTATAAATGCTAAAGACAGAAAATAGAGGAAGTGGATTACAGTAACATCAAAAGAAATTGAATACTTAACAGTTACAGTAAGTAGTCTTTATATTTTATATAGGGTGGAAGATGTGTTTTTAAGGTTTATTATGTTTTTGTCAGTTACTGTGTTCACTATCAATACAAGACCATTATATGTATGGCAGCCATTTTTAAATTGTTGCACATGGGTACTTAAAAGAAAGATTTTAATAAAACAAAGAAACCATGTTCTCTTCAGTGTTACCCAAATCAAGGTTCTGTTTATTCCAAAAAGAATTACATAGTAAAATAAGATACTATTATATTTTGTTTGTATGTATGTAGTGTTTTGTATAATACCAAGAACTGCTAATACAATTTACTCAACTTAGGGCATTAAATACCATGTACTTCATAGTTCAAGAGACTGTTTCGTTCAACTAGGGCAATTAGTACTATTCTATCTAGGTGTGTAAGTGTTTTTTTTTAAATCACATGAGGCTTTTTGTACTAAAAAGTGGAGGGAAACTTGTTTAAACAAATTTCTAAGAGAAATATGTACATAATACTGGAAATTTGTGGTAAGGAAATATTCTTTACTTCAGTTGCATTTCTCACTGACAATAAAGTGGTGCATCCATGCTACCTCCTACTTGTCAACAAAGATGGTATTTACCCTTATGTTTTTGTATCATAGTAGATTCAATCCAACTTTATTACAAAGCATCTTTTTGTTAACAAGTTTGTTACTTTTATGACAATTTACTTAAAGTCTGACTTGCTTACAGAAGTTTGCCTCTACTATTTTATTTAACACTGTAGAAATGTACTAATAAGCATTGCTCACTACACAGTTAGAGTAGGCTTTTCATTTATAATTCTGTTTAAAAGATTGATCATTTTAGAAAATTCAAACACAGATTGAAATGTTTCTACATATGAAGAGAATGTTTACAACTTTAAAATTTAGAGCTTGTTTTGGATGTGATTATATGTATGAAAACTGTAACACTATGCTCATGCTAAGGACCTACTTACAGAATTATTGAAATAAATGTGCTGTGAGGATGGAAATATGGTGCAGGTGTCTTGGTCATGATGAATTGTGTTTGTTCATTTAAACTGTCTTCAGAACATGATTTTTGTTTAAATCAAATTAGATTCCTCTACAAATCAATTTTGTATGCAAGTAACATTTCATTTTACTCATATAGGGTAACAGATACTGTAGTTAAGCCAAGGATATGCATTGATATTTTCTTTATATGTAAATAAAGTTAAAAGCAGTTAAAGCAAGAGGAGTATTTTGGTAGAGTATATACATACCTCACTGCCAGTGAAATTGCTTTCCTATGGTATATCTCCTTACCAGAAAAATCTCTAAATAAAAAGGTTTAAAGAAAATCTAAATGTCTATAATGTGAAGCATTTATTTGCATTGTGTGAATTAAGTTTGTGGAATTGATTTGTCTTGCTTGAGATTAGAATCTTCTCATGATCTTAAGTAAAAGTACATTTACTTGCAATAAACTGAATTGTTCACAGACGCATTACATTTGATTGGTGGAAAGTATGAATAACTGTCTGTCTTCCTGGATGCTCGGAGTTCAGAGTTAACACATGAGGCTTGTTAATGTTCTGATAGAGTAGATGGGCTAAAAATGCACAACTGTGCAAGACAGAGGCCTCAGACAAGGCCCTCCTAGCTCTGTCAAGGCTGTCATTAAATTAGTGCTGTCAGGTGTTTAACTGTACAAATTGCTACAGTTAAGTTTAGCTTCCGTGTTGAAATTTATTCTCCTGTACATGATCTACATGATTACATTTAAAGGCTGGAGGAATAAAATACTTCAGAGATTTTAGAAAAGATAACTGGGATGTTGAAGTGTATTGCAGACAAATCGTGTGTATGCAGACTAACAAATTTCTGAATTTGTGGATACTTGTGGGACTTTTTTATACGATGTGAAAACTGACGATTTAAAGCAATGTGTTGAAACAGAGTAGAGGGAAGTGATCACATCACCTTGAATGTTTATAATGCTTTAATAGAGTGCTTGTTTACCCTTCTCACCAAAAAGGGTGCTTGTGAGAGCACCATATTTTATGGCTGTTTAGCAAATGAAAAAATCAATTTAAGTGCAAATGATATTTATCTAGTGTTGTTAAGAATGCTTGTAAGGTGAAGCCATACCGTGCAAAATTTTGCATTAGCAAAAAACTCTTACTAGATTCATAATAATTTTAAAAACCCTAGTTAATTCTATTTAATTCAATAAAACCCCAATAGTGAGCTACTTTATGTAATACTAAAATGGAAGGTTGTGTCTGAAGAGCAGTGAGCTCTAGGGCTGATCAGTTTCCAAAATGAGATTCTAGAGGAGCAGTTTTCAGTGACAGGCTGTGTGCCCTGCTGGCATCAGATCCTTGTGGTATAGTTCAAAAATATGTAGGAGTTATAGAACTCTTCTGATTACTAAGTTAATTGCATATGTGGTTGATACAGGCTGAATAATCTTTAAAAAAATAGAGTACTATTAGTTGTCCTTAGCCTCTAGTCCTCAAGAGGGGCTGTTTGTTTTCCTGGTTTCTCTTGCTTTGAAATAGACATTTTTTATCATTATCTGCAAGAAAATATAAATCCCTCTCTCTGGAGTTACCAAAATTCTAAATAATGTGGTAGAAGAGGGCAAATTAAATCAGTCACTTTGTGATGCCAGTCTGGTGTTACGTGGCTTGAGGGGCTCTGTGGCAGTCCGTGCTAAGAGCTGGACTTCCAGAGTTGCCTGTCTGAACACCGAGTGTTTGTCTGTTCAGGTTGGCTTAGATTGCTTTGGGGTAAAGGCTGTAGTGGCACACTGATTCTTGTTTGGTTGATTTTGGTTCTTTATCACAGTCCTGCTTGTTTATGAAGTTATCCTAGTGTCTGGTAAAGGTCTCTTTAGTAGTAGCCTCAGGAAATTTGTAGAAGACCACCCCCATACATTTTCCATAAGATGACGGCCTATATTCCCTAGTCCCAGCGATATTTCCAAATCCTCTTTAAAAATTAAAACTCTGGCTGCATTCCTTGAAAAGATGTTTCTGCAGAACCTTGGCTAGGTGATTCATTTCAAGTGCCCGTGGTAGTGTGTTCAGGCTGGATGCATGGAAGTGGAGGCGAGCAGACAACACTTGTTGGGCATCTTCTGCAGTTTGCCCGGTAGTGCTCGGTGTGGCTTGGGGGAGCTCTATGAGGTGGGCTGCCCCCACGGGCTGAGGGGGTCCAGCTCTGCCCGCAGATCTGCCTCAGGGCTCGCCCTCCCCAGGCAGGAGCGTCAGGAGATGAGCTGCTGGCTCCCCGGGGGAGAGGAAGGACGGACCGTAGGTGCCGGTAGCTGCTGGGGAGGGAGAGCGAGCGCGGCCCTGCCCGCGGTGGGCGCTGTGCCAGGTGCGGGTCTGGGCCCCGCGGGCTGTGTTTGAGCTGTGCCTGCGCTAATTGCTGCTCTGTCAGCCGTGCTCAGGGAAATCGCCAAGCTCTTTGAGGTAAGTGATCGCAGGAGAAACGGAGTTATGAACTGGGGCTCAGAGAAGAGCACACAGAGTTTCTAAAGGTCGGTGTCGCAGGACTGAGATGGGAAGATGCAATGCTATTTGGACTGATGCTTTTCCTGAGTTAGTTATGGTTCTAGGTTTCCTGCAATGCTTTAAAGAGGGGTTATGCATTAAATCTACCTGATTCTGAAAAGCTACAGCAGGTAAATCGGCCTGAACAAATGTGGAAACATTAGCAGTGAATAACAAGTACTTGCTTTTAACTAAATGGTTATGGGCTGTGAACAAACCCTATTTAGTTCAGCACCACGGTTAACAGGCTTTTCCACTTTTTATAACGGTAGTTAGTGGCCTGGATATTTAAACACCAGTTTCATATTTTAAAAATTGATTTATGTAGTTTTGAGTTTGTTTAAAGAAAACCCCAAACTTTTTAGGGTGGTACTTACTTTAAAAAGCTGACTGCATTATAATTTCAGATATTTTAATCCACCATGCTTTGTAGGTGCTGTTGCCTGATACATGGGTAGCAATTGTGATGTAATGAAAACATTTGGCCATAGTGCCAGGTTTGTAATCTCTTGCAATAAAATGTTCCTTTTTAACACTGCAGGCTCTTGGTGTTTTTCCCATTGCTCAGAGGTGAGCTGCACTGCATGTGTCATTTAACCAGGGAATTCCACCCCATCCAGAGCAGTTGTGTGGTGATGCAGAGGGTAGATTTCGTGGCTGTAGCCACCTGAAAATTCAGAGAGGTGGGGCAAGAAGGGGGGTATTTACATTCCAGTGTTGGAGACTAAGGATGAAAATTGATGGTGGAGGGAATGCCACCAGAGCCAAGGCCCCAAATCTGAAGCTGAATCCCAAGTGACAGTGGCTCTCATCTGTGCCCATTTGCCCACTTTTCACTCTGTACAATCTGGCCTCACTTGTGCCTTCTCTCCCAGTTAAGAGCAATTTTTTCTTTGCAGCTTTGGCTGTGCAGTGTCTGCCATGTATACCTGGATGGAGTACACTGAAAAACCCAGTCTGCCTGGTGCTCTGCAAGTCCTGGTCTCCTGCAGCATGAGAGATCCATTGCCATACCACAGTCATTCACACACACTGCAAGAAAAAAGTGCCAAGGTTGATCAAATACAGCATAAAAGACTGTTTAGGGGTGTGTTTGTTTTAAATAAGGGCTGGAGTGGGGATCCCTTCCATGTTTTGCTGAGGCTGAACTCGGGCAATGCTCATTTTCATTTCTAGTTGTGCTATAGGCTAATAAACTTGTATTTTAGAAAAGCAATTCAGAAATCTCTCTTTAGTGCCCTGTTCCTCTATTAAGATTTGAGCATAAGTCAGTCAACAGCCTTTTTATAAAACTTAGTAATACTGAAGTCCATCAAGTAGAAAAACCTTGTGGTGCAGTAGCTGGTGTCTGGCTGCCTGAGCTGGTGTGCAGGTGGCTCCAGTGTGCCAGAATGGCAGGTGGAGGCATCTGGGCAGTGTGTCACTGGCTATGAGGGTTGTTTGTACAGGTTGCCTGAAGACTGACATAGAGTTATTTTGGCTAAAAATAAAAATTGGAATAAATGCATTCCTGTGGGAATGCTCTTCTCTAAGTAGAGGCAAACTTTTTTACAAAAGCCCTGGAAGATCTTTTTCATGCAGGCTCCCACGCTCTTTTTGCTGCAATTAAAACCTAAGCAAATGGCATCCTCAGTAACTGTGAGCCCAGAGGTTCCAAAATTCCAATTCCTACTGTCCAGTTAGGGAACAAAGGGAGCCTTGGAGCCTTTTCAGAGCTTCCAGGGTGCTTGTACTCCTTATGTTGTATAAATCACAACACTTTTGGGCTTTCTATCCTATATTTTTACTTAAAAGTATAACCTGTAAGATCTGAGGTTTGTGTACCAAGTGATGATAACCCTTCTGCTTTTGTGTTAGAGACCTGCAACATGAAACATGCTTACACGATACTCATGGTGAGTGTTCCTGGATATAATCTACCTCTTTTTAAAAATCTGTTTACTGGAAACTGAAAACTTCACATGTAAACCCTTGATTATGCATATTTAAGTCAGCAGCAGCTGTGAATTACGTTTGTAGCTCTCTGTAAAACTCAGCCAAATCCATACTCACTGCTGTAGCAACAAATGCTGAAGCTCTGAATCCCACTGTGCTCTTTGAAACAGCTTCAGAAAATAATAGACTGATAAAGGAGAATGCAAACTAACACCATTAATCTGTGTTTTAACCAAATAAGGAATTGTGTGTCACCCAAGTACAAGTCTTGCTGACAAGAAATAATTCTTTCATCTGTCTCTTCACTGAAAAAACTTAATTGTGTGAAAGTAGGGGAAAGAAAACAGCCTTATTTAGATAAAAAGCAGAATAAAAAATCTTTTAAAAACAAACAAAAACCCCATAGGTTGAAAGAGAAACTGCAAAGAGGAGAAGACAGTATAAGCCTGGGGTTGACACTTGTTTTGTAGTCCCTGAAATCCAGCTGATGGCTGCATTTGCTGTGCCTCCAAATCATCAGGGGTGCACTTGGGTTTCTGGCACAGAGGAGGCTGGGGCAAATACTCTCCTTAGCCAAACAGCCAAGGAAGGACTTTCACCCAAAACTGTTAAAGAGATTGGCAGTGACAGGGGAAAGAGTCTCTAAATCCAATTTCTTGTGCTGGAAGTCAACTGTACCCATTCTCTTTGCCATCTGGAGTACATTTACTGGAGCTGTTTAAGTACTGTGTATAAATCCATAGACACTTAGTCATGAAAGAACATGAGCTGCTCTTCCCAAGTTACAATTTGCTACTGGCATCTGATTTTTCATGTTCTGTTCCTGATAAATTGCCATTCATTGCCTCCAAAAATTTTCTCCTTTACTATTTGCCAACCATTATTTTGCAACATTCCCTTCTCACTGAAATAACCTCCACTACTCAACCCAGTGTTCTGTGACTACAGCTGACCATGAGTGCTAATAAATGACTGAAGACCCTGACCCAGAATGTGAGTGTTCGTGCAGGATCCCAAACTCATTTCTTTGCCCTCAGGCCCAGGTTCCCATCTGGGAACGGTACTTAGCTGCGTCTCGCTGGGCTGCTAACCTGACCGTTTTCATTATCTTCATTCCTAGCTTGGTTTGTTTTCCCTTTCCTCCGTTTTTGCTTATATCCACATTTGGCTTTTTGTCTTCATTTTTCATCTCTCTTTTTCTGTAGGATTAGATTTTACCGCTGGCTACCAGTGATGAAGCTTTTTGGGAAAAGCTTCACTGTATTACTGTGAAAACAGATAGTGACTGCTTAAAAGCATAGCTATTGGCTTGATTTAGTATTTATTTTATATAGAGACAGTCACTCTCTGTACCTAAATGGAGCAAGGAGGAGAAATGTTTAGATTTTAGAGTGGTTTTGGGTTACACAAACCAAAAATCCCAAGTTACACAGTTTGTACCAACCCTTGATACTGCTGCTGGGAGCTGAACTCCTAAATTACCTTTGTCTTTAGTCTGCACAGGGCTGAATTTGCTGTCTTTTCTTTTTTTTCTTTCCTTTTTTTCCTGGCAGCCTTTCTGAAATCACAGAAGTATTTAGAAAATGGAGCACTTGCTTGAATGATTTTTTGTGAATACACAGCTGGTTAGGTTCTTTGAGCAAAGCAAAACAGAGATATCAATAAAAATGTGTTGAAAACATTGGAAGTAAGAATCTCAGCCCATTTACTGATAAAAGATGAATGCCATAGATGGCATGAAACTCCTTGGAAATTAAACTGTGATTTCAGATGTAGGTAGAGAACTGTGGAAGAAGTATGTGAGCAGCCCTCTCCACTCCCAGCAGCCAAATCAGCAGCCTACAGGTTTCTGCAATTTCCTGTGTTATGGAGCAGTTGGCACCCAGTTCATAGAGGGTGGGGACAACAGGGTCAGCCCTGCTTCCCAGTCACTCCTGCTGCCATGTGTGTTGTGTGCTGGGCTCTGGGAGTTGTGTGATGGTCCAGACTTTTCTTGCTGCATTAGAAAGCAATGCATGTGTTACAGGAGAGTATCTACAATCTAGATGTGTATGATACTTGCTGCTGTAGTGCCCAGATTTACAGTGGGGAGGGTTTTTTTCTCTTCTGAAGTGGAAGGTGCTTATCTTGCTATGTCTTACAGATTTCAGGCTTTCCTCCTACCTTAACAGATTAAGAATGTCAATCCTGGCTGTCTGATGCTAGGCACAGCTGGTCAGAGTACTGGTCTGAGAGTGCCTGAATAGCCTGTGAGAACTCCCCATACTCAAGCAGTTGAGGCTACATTTGAATTTGGGTGCTGTGTTGAGTTTGCATGACAAGCTTTTGGAAGCAGGGGGTGTCATGGTGTGGCTTCTGTGAGAAGGCACTAGAAATGTCCCTTATGTCCAACAGAGCCAGTGCTGGATGGATCCAGGATGGACCCACGGCTGGCTGAGCCCGAGCCCATCAGTGATGCTGGTAGTGACTGGGGATAAGGTATTTAAGGGGATAAAACTGTACAACTTCAGCCAGAGAAAGGAGAGAGACCATGTGAGAGCCACAACTCTGCAGACACCAAGGTCAGTGCAGAAGGAGGGGCAGGAGGTGCTCTGGGTGCCAGAGCAGATTCCCCTGCAGCCCGTGGTGGAGAGACCATGGGGAGGTAGCTGTGCCCCTGCAGCCTGTGGAGGTCCAGGGTGGAGCAGAGCTCCAGCTGCAGCCTCTGGAGGATCCCACACTGGATCCAGTGAATGCCTGAAGGAGGCTGTGACCCCATAAAGGACCTATGATGGAGCAGTTCTTCATGAACTGTGGGAAGTGTGAGGAGTCCTGCCTCTGCAGAGGGAGAAAAGGCAGAGACAACCTGTGATGAATGGACTGCAGTCCTCACTGGGACAAAGTTAATCCCAGGAGAAAGAGCGGGTGGGGGGAAGGTGTTTTAAGATTTATTTTTCATTTCTCATGCTCCTACTCTGGTTTGATTGGTAATAAATTCAATTATTTCCCTGAGTTAAGTCTCTTGCCCATTGGTGTGATTTCTCCCTATCCTTATTCTGACCCATAAGCCTCTTGTTATATTTCTGTCCCATGTCCAGTTGAGCAGTGACAGTGCGGCTTTTGTGGGCACCTGTTGTCCAGCCAGGGTCAGCCCACCACAGGTGCTTTATTTCAGCTTTCTGTCTCTGAGAATTTCACCAAAGCTGAAAATCTGTTCTGCTGTTGCTGTTATCACTGTTGCACAGAGAGAAAGCCTGACAGGTCTGGAATCACAATAAAAATTGAGCCGTTATAGAAAATTGAACCAGATGTATTCAGAGCTTCAACTGCTTCATGTTTCTGCTGCCAGGAAACAGCAGCACGTGCTGCCTGCAGCCAGAGCTGCTGTTTGCTGTTGTCACAGGGAGCTCGTTTATTATCAGAGCAAATCTGAGCACTTTGCCAATTCTTTTTTAACTTTCCATCCATGTACTTTCTCTCTCAGTTCCTTTCCCCTGCCCTCAGGAAAGTGTTAGCTGTATTGTTTTTAACTGGAAAAGTTCTTGTTAAAACTCTTTCTTAATTCCCGAAGACTTGCAAAGGTGAGATTTTTATCCTTCTTCACACTGCAGATCTGAACTGCCCTACCCGAAGGTGGTCCCTGCACGCAGGTTAATGAGACCCATCTCCAGATCTGTACCCAGGAACCATGGGTCTATATCTGGAACTGTGGTAAATCAAAAGAAATAGCAAGTATAAATGTAGCCTTTCACCATATGGGTACTTTGCCTTGATTAACAGTCAAACTTGTTTTGATCTTACTCAAGAGAAAGGCAGTATAAAATCTTTGTGTTGTTTAAGTATGGTTGGTGCTGTAATGGGAAAACAGGGGGTGGCAGAGCCATGGACAAGGATGAGGTTATGGACACACCAAAGGAAACCACATCCCAGCTCTTAAGCTTTCCTGAATATTATTAAATTCACCATTATAATTCACATGATCTCTGACCTGATTAGTGGTAGGAGCTAATTGGGGAGAGGATTTGTGCCTACTTCTAAAAAGATTGCTCAGAAAAAAACTCTGTAAATCATGAGAAGTTAGTGAGATTAATCTCCTTTAAAATACTCTATTTGAGAAGTTAATAGGTGGAGCATAAGAAAAGCAAAATGTTTTAAAAATCTTTTTAAAGAAAAAAAGAATTGCAAAATCTTTGGAAAACAGCTGCAGCTATCATCTGATGTGGAAAAAATATATCGATACTTCAGGATCAGGTATCACATAAGAGAAAAGTGATTAAGCTACTTTGGGGAGCCTTAATAGACGTGTCTTCTGTTTCTAAAAATGCAGGAAACCCTGAATATTTTGTGGTCTCCCCCCACAGAAAACATTTTACCCTTTAGAGTGGGAGCTGCAAGATGATAGGAGAGTTATAGCACTGCAATATTTTCATCAGGATTGTGCAAGATAAGCCATTTGCCATAAAATGGGAGGAGGAGCGTACGGTGGAGCCCACGTGTGCTGCAGCAAGGCTGGTAATTAGAATGTAGCCAGGCAAAATCACAAGGGGACGTGTAATAAAAGAAAGATTTAATGTGATTTAAATACCGTGACGGAGCTGCATTCAGTGACAGCCTGGTCACCGAGGAGAGTGGGACAGTCTCCTCCGCAGAGCCGTGCTGCTGCCAGGGGCTCTGCCCCGGACATCTGGCCGGGCACGGGCGGGACATCCCCGGGACACCGCCGGGACACGGCACCGCCGGGACACCCCCGGGACCCCCTGGGACACGGCACCGCCGGGACACGGCGCTTCTAAACTTCCTTGTGCCACCTACTGCGTGCTCCCAAGTCTGCTGTGGGTGCGCGTTGCTGTCCTTTAAAGCATCACGGATTAATTTTCACTGGTCCTCAGAGACTGCCACTAACAGAAGGCGAGGCAGCTCCCGTTTCTGAAGTCCCAGCCCAAGCTGCTCGGTGTTCCTCCTGGGAAACAACTTTTTTGAGAATCGATCTCAGTCACTTGTCTCTCTGCTTTTCTTGTCAGCTCTTGTCTTGGCTCTGAGGGGAATTATCTTCTTACGTCTCTCTCCTTCTGATTGCGCTATGTAAAAAATTGGCATTTTTTCCTTGCAAGTCATAAATAGGGAGGCATAATGGTTGCCTTATTTGTAAGACTCTACTTGGACCACACAGTTTTCTTAGTCAAAATTATTCTGTAAAGTAAACATGTAACTGGATATTTTATAGAAATAGCAAATTCATAAAGAGTTTCTGTAAGTTACATATTTTTAATTTAAATATTTAAATTAAGTTGATCAGTTATTTCTGAAAAGTCACTCATCAGGTTGGATATTACTGCTGCTGTTGGAGCAATTTGGGAGAGAACTGCTTTTCACAAGTTTTCTTTACACTCTAAGAGGATGGAGGCAGGTAATGAGACAAGTATCAAATGTGAGAACAAAAAAGGATAATCTGGAAAATTGTCAGTGATGGATAATTAGTCTCCAGGGCATTGTATTTCTAATTGTCCCAGGCTGTGTTTAAACATGTCATCAGGATTAAGGGGAAAACATCTGTTTTCTATAATATTCTAATAAAATAACTTACAGACCTCAGGGTCATTTCCAACAGCTGTATATAACCAGGGTAGATGACTAATTAAAAGATGATGCCAGTACAGTAATTTGGATACCAGATCTAAGAGTTTCACTGGGACAGAGATTGTATCAAGCAGGCTGATGCAGGTATGGGCTTTACCTGCAGCCTGCTGAGCAACAAATGCAGCAAAAATGGAAAGCAACAGCTGAGGCTGGCCGCCTATAACTCATTTACTGCGCTCTGCAATAAGCCCTACAAAAAAAATTTATGGAGCAGATGGGCAAGAAATGTTCATAGCCTTATGTGCCTTCAACTTTTGGTAAACAGATACAAGTGAATGTATCTCAGGAGTTCCTCACTGAGACTCTTGGGTCACGTAAAAACATAGAATGGGTCTGCTGGGAAAGGATTCTTGAGCTTTGGAACAAAACCATTGTGGATGTGGTTAAAAATAGTACTTGTCACAGTTACAGATGTGGCATTTGTTCATCTGAAACTCCTTACAGAAGACCAGGATGATGTAATTAGAGCATCTGGCGCTCCAAGTGAGACTAAATTGAAAGTGCCCCATATTGCTTAGGAATGGGGTTGTTCCTGGCAGGGATTGTCAGCAGCCAATGAAAGTGTTATCCTTTCAACTTCTCTGCAAAGCAGGATGGCAGTAGGATCACACTGATGCATTGCCCATCATTCTGTGGGTGGACTCTTGGGCCATGATCCTGGATCACTTCAAAACTGTACTTGAGCTAATGGATGGAGACATAAGAGAGCAGAATGAGAGGGGGTTTCCTTCCTTTTTCAGTCTGTTTGCTAGGGAAGCTTGCAGTGGAGCACAGTGCTGCTGCAGGAGCCCTGCCTGGCATTCCTGGGCAAGGGTGGGCACAGGCCCACACAGGCAGCAGGACACCTCTGAATCCGTGCCCTGACTCCTCAGGGCCCTTATTGCTCCTCTCTGGAGAGGACTCAGGACAGCCAGAGGGATGTTTGTGGCAGGTTTAGTGTTGCAGACCAGAGAAGGCAGGGGGCTGTAGGCTTTGTGCTGACAATTGGGTGCTGCACCCTCCTTGATCTGGGTGTCTGCAGGCCAGGGCTACATCTCTGGGCTGGAGGGAGCCTGAGCTCAGTGATGACCTTTAGAGTTTACAGCCTCTCTGAACCTTCATTACAAAATACCACCCCCTCCTTATAATCCAAAACAGCATGAGACTCTGGGTTTTTCCTCTCTGTACAAGCTCAGATTAATATTACCATGAGAATAAATACTGTTATTTTTCTGTAACATTCAATATATTTTTGGCTGATAGAAAGTTTAAATGAAACAATGAGCGTATATATACACACTTACACACCCATTCAAACAGGCACATCAGATGCAGATAATTTTCAATAGCATTTTCCCACCAACATAAGTGGTTATAGAAATCCCAGATGTTTCTTGCTTTTGAGATGAAAGTCTGAGTTTACCTTGATGGACTGTGATTCATGCTTTTCCCCAGAACAAGCAATTCACTCATTATTTTCATTTCTAACTCTAGTAACTCCACAGTTTTTTATAATTTCTAAAATCAGTGCAAAGGAGAGAAAACATTAATTCTGGGAGCAGTGGTTTCCCTTTATTTGTGCACACAGTTGGCTCTGATGACTGTACTTGAAAATGCCCTGCCTCTTCCTCCCACCTCCCATCTCTTTAGAGCATTGGCTCTTTGATAGGGGAAGCATCTTAGCTTTGTATCTGTATAGCTTTTGATACTAGGGATTTCATTTGAACTTTCTTCTTCATAGCATGAATAAATAGCAATCTTATAATGGTAATGGTTTGTTCTAGGCAACAATAAATGAGTCATGCAAGCAGGCTTGCCATGGTAGGACTGGGTAACTCCCAGAGGGAGGAGGGGACAGAAGTTGTCACAGGGATATTCTCAGCCAGTTTTGTGCCCTGATTTAATTCTTATGTGAGAACAGTAGAAGAAGATTTATTTCATTTAGTGTATTTGAGACTATTCGCCATGAGAAGCGAGACGCAAAAAATGATACAGTGTACAGAGCATGTAAGCGTGGTATGAGGATCCTGTTACTGGTGTATGAGAAGAAAAGGCCTGAAGCTCTGTTTTATTATTCTGTAAATATGCTGTGCTAGAGGCTCTTACAGCAAGATGAAAGTAGAGGGGTTTTTTTAATGTTCATTACAAAGGAGTCCTTCTCACACTTGGATGGGTGAATCCCCTTTTCTGACTGTGACTTTGTGTGGCCACTTGTCTGGAGAGTCCCCGGAGGTCAGCCCTAATAAAAGGTTATCAAATACCAAGAAATTATAGACTTCTCAGTAATCAAAGTCTGCTCCTAAGAAGTGCCTGATAATTTATTTATCTTCTGGAAACAATAGAGCAAAAACTGAATAAAGGAGGATAAGCTTTTACATACAAATGTGTAGTAGAAAGCAATTTTAAATGCCATTATCAAAATTATTCTAATTTAAAAATTGGCAAAATTGTAGCATTGAGGTGCCAGATTTTCCTAATTAAAGGAAGAACTTCAGCTGATCTCACTGGTGACATGAAAATAATGCATGTGAACTACTATGTGCAAAGCTTCCCTGCAAAGATATGCATAAGGCTGAATGTTTCAAGTGTTCAGTTCTATACTCAATACTGTACAACTAATTTCTGGGTGAGTGTAAGCTGCTTATGAAGCTAATTACAGTTAAAAGGTACAAGAAAAGATGGCAAGAAAGTAATAAGTTCACATTACTAAAGTCTTCTTAAGGTCAATCCTTACTAACATCACAGGCAATTTACAATAATAGAAAAAAAATTCATTTGGGCAGAAATTGAAATAGTAGCAAAGTATGATTAGAAATGTGGGAAGAGATTTAGGCTTAGAGGAATATGATATTTATGTAAACTATATATTTTAATTTTTTTTAATACTGGCTTATTTCTCATTTACTGGCGGAAGGCCGTGGTATTATGGTATGGAAGAAGGAAGGACTCAAAGTCTGCCTTAGAGCATCGGTGCCCAGACCTCGGATCCCCTGGTGGTCTGGTTATGGATGCACCTTAAACATTCTGGTGTAGTGTAGCTGAGAGTGTCTGACCCACTGAGGCTCCTCCAGGGTTTCAGAGCATCTCTGCCCTCACGGAGGCACAGGGCACAAGGTAGGGCAGTAAGGCCCCTTTGGGGGCTGGGCTGGAGCCAGGGGACAGGGGGCACCCAGCCAAGGCGCACACGGTGTCCTGCGACGCCAAACGCCTGTGCAGGAGGGACAAGCTGAAAGGAGACAGCAGGGAAGGGCCCCTCCAGCACTGTGGCTCTAAAGCTCTCCTTGGAGATGGAGAGATGGAGGTTCAAACCCCTTCAGGCAGAAAAGGGATTGAACATGGATCTCCCACACCCTGGGTCACTGCCCTAATTACTGGGTTAGGGGAAAAGAAGGGAATGACAGCAGCTGTGGTGAATCCAACCTCTTATATCTTTGAGGATTTTTTTTCTTTCTGTTGCAAGGGCCTGAGACAATACATTTTGGATTAAACAAAGCACTTTCCTCACTGCAAAAGGTATGGGATTTGTTCTAGTTTCAGCAAAGAAAACCAGAAAATAATATTTCAGATTGATCTGATTGTGGGGTTTTTTCCTCCCTTAAGTTTCAACCCATTGCTTGAGAGTATAATCAATTATTTGCACAAACCAATTTGTAAATGTTAAAAAACACAATTCGGGCTTTGCTGGGGGACATTTGCCTACAAAATCTCAGCCTATACTGGCAGACTGTGATCCCAATGACAATAACTTCCCGTAGAGCAGAGCTCACTGGGGTGGCACAATAGGCATGGACTTGTGAGTAGACAGGTATGTGTACACACTACTGAAATACTGAACACTGTAAAATATATATTTACATTCATTTAGAAACTTTAGTGAATAAGAAACACTCTATATTCCCTTGATGCCTTTAATTGAAAACAAATGACAGCTGGTCCCATAGTGATTCCCCCTCAGGAAGTGCAGTTGGGTCCACATTGGAGTGGCCTTTCTTGGGAAAGGATAATGCCTGGTACAATCCTTCCTGTGGCTCATTTTGGATGACTCTTGGGATGCTTGTTTGGTGGCTGGACAAGATAGTAGGTCATAGAAGTTCTGACTTACTATAAGCCACTGGAAGGAGATGAGGTGTGCTGTGAGGACAGAGCGAGGTCTGTGTCTTCAGGCAGAGAAAAGCTGAACATCATTATGGAGCCTTTGCTAAATGAAAAAGAAGTATGGACAACATTGCCATACTTTTTAAATATTCAGAATTGCGTTTCATTTTTACTACTCATCTGCTGATCGGGAGTCACCACAGCCAGCATAGTTGTAGGAAGGAAATGTACGTGCCTACTCTGTGTCTGTTACTCCCTTCTTTGGGCCATTGTGGATTCCACTATGTCTGTTAATTGTATTTTATAAATGACATAAATGTACATGGAACATTACAACAGGGAAAATATGACAACAGTAATACTACAGAGCATAATCCCTGCCTCAGGAGCTTCTTATCTGAAGGCCGGAACATATTTGTGATACTTAGGGAGGGAGTCGTGTGGAGATGTTATGCACGCTTGGCCTAACATGAGATTTGGGGTTCTGAGAAATGGGCAGGAAGCAGAGCTGAGAATAGACCTGAGCCTCTCTAGGGACAAGATATCTGGGTCTGAGCATCACCCATGAGGTTCTGGTGCTCTGAAAAACTCTTCTCCAAGGTGAACAAGAGGGATTCGGCCTCCTCATTCTAGCTAATGGGAAAAGATCAGGGGTTATTTTGGATAAACAAAACAAATATATGAAAAAACTTACATTTAAATTAATTCAAAATGATCATTGAAAAAAACAAACCCCAAAGTGTTCTTCGCACAGCCTTGTTTAACACTTCTCAGGTGCAGCACAGTTACTCTCACAGGATCAGGCCCTGAGGGGATGCCAAGAAGAGAAATGCTTGAAAGCAACATATGGAAATTGAACACGAAGTAAAAGCTTGAGTGGAGATAGGTGGGTTCAGGAGCTGTCTTCAGGAGAGGGAGCCAAGGCTACACAGTGGGAAGCGCGTGGAAAATGGATGTAGAAACTGAAAGGTATTCAGCAGCAGTCATGTCAGTGTAATCCAAGCAGTCATTTCCCTTGACGAGAGTATGCAGCACATCACAGAGCTGGGCCTCTTGTCAGGGGAAGGCAAAGGCAATCCACACACGTGTGCATGTCATGGACAGCAACGACATGAGGGGATGAGGCATGTATGGGGAGAAGCCACTGAGCAGAAGGCTACCAAAGATGAAAGCGCATTCAAGAAGGGCTGGTATTTTTGTGATAAAACTGACCAGTTGTTCATAATTAAAAATATGTTTCCCCAAGGTCACTTGAATTTTTTTGCCAGGATCACAAAGCTGTTCTAATCTCCACTGGTGTTAGAGCTTGAATTAAATGTCTGCTGACATCTGCCAGAGTAAGTATCTTTGTTTCTTCCTCCCACCCCTTACAGGAAGCTTGGTTCATCTGGAAGAATTTAAGTTCTGGAAGGCTCCAAGGCCCAGAGGAAGATATCTGGGGCACAGTAAAACTTCTCCTGCAAGCTCTTGGTATCCCATAGAAAGTCAGTATCTGTTTGATCCAAATTTCTGTAGACCTTGTGCAGGTAAACCTCCCACTGTCTTCCTGATGTGCCAGTGTGTCAGTGAGGTTCGACTTCTGTCAGGGACACAGAAGTGACAGTTGCTTTATCTGCATGCAATGAGGTACTAAGGAAGGACAGACCACACTTTGGCTCCCTAAGACCAAAAAATGCTTTGAGTTTTTGAATCTTTGAGCTATTGATGTTTCCCCCCAAGTTAAACATTTTCCAAGAAGGCTGCCATACCCATGTCTCTTCCCTTTTTAAAATTACCTATGGTGTTGCTTATGCCAAACCAGTGCAGTTCTGCAAATCTTTAAACATTGATCTCCCCCCTCCCAAAATTTCAACTGGACTTGCAGTACTTTTTGATCCCAAATCATCTCAACTCTGTGAGGCCTGCTGTACAAATTTAGTATCTCACCTTGCATTACTGAATTTTTATTAACCAGACTTTATCATTGTTACCTGACATCCTCCTCAGCCCAGAGCATTGGTTGTGACACAGGAGAGGGTATGATTAACTTAAGCATCATGGACTTGTTCAAGCCTTTTTGCATTCCTGCAGGTGGGAGTTAATTTTCATCCCTGTTGGGTTACATCTGGCAGCCTGTTGTGTTACTCACTCTGTGAGGCTGGTGGGTGGCTGTGGGGTGCAGTGTCACTCACCTACACCCTGTTCCTCAGTGGCAAGGGTTAAAACCTGGAGAGGTTGTCATGGGCCTCCTTGGTTAGAGGGACAGCTGGAGTCACCACCACATCTGGGCTGTGGTTTCTTGACATTTTCCTGGACATCGATTCCTCAATGCATATTGGGAGAGGGGGAAACAGAGAGAGGCCACTTCACTGTTTGTATCCAGTGTGGTTTTTGTGAGTAAATTTTCAGGATGGGCAATTGTCTCTTTATCCAAGTCTGAGGGATATCTGAGTCCAAGACAGCTGATGACATTATATTGGGCATTCATTTTAGAACTGCTGAGCCCACAGAAATCAATAATTTTCCATTATCAGGTCCGGCTGGGTCACTAGTCTGTCAATGAGCTGTTACAATTGCTGTACAAGGGTGAACCTGACCAGTCAATTGCTGCTGACAAGAGGAAAACACGCTGACAGCCACTGGAACAAGCCAGAACACAGATTTGCACTTCAGTTTACCATCTGAGAAGGCTGGGAGTGGGGCCTTTTCCAAGATGTAGGGCATGCACTGTGGGAGAAGAGGCCCCTTTTCCCTCTCCCTGCCGCACATCAGACAGGCCTTCCCTGTCCAGGGAATTAAGGTTTGTTTCTGTAGTCACAAACACCAGAGAACTCAACTAAGTGGAGCTGAAGGTACCACCTTCCTCAGCACTGTGTTTTTCCAAGCAGAAAGGGACGTGCTAAAAGGGGCTGGTTCTGCCAGCAAGGCCAGAGGAGCAGCCTTCTGCCTGCAGTGACCACTGCTAAGGGGTGTGGGCTCAGGGCTTCTAGTCCATGGCAGGTGCCTCTGCTACAGTGGGCAGGAATGCAGATGACAGGGTTAACTCCGTTTCTTCCCTGTGTTTTAGCACTGACTTCCTATCAAATTTGAGAGCAGAGCAAAAATAAATATTTGGAAATTATCCCAATATTATGATTTTTAATTTTCAACTTTATTAACTTCTTTCAAGTGTTAAATCCTGACCGTTTTATTTATGCCTCTGGTCGTCTGTTTGATTCTCACAGAAGTCAATATTCACTTGTGCTCCATCATCAAACAAAAAACTGGTAATCAACTTTATCACTGGAAGCCAACTAGCTGGGTTTTAAAAAATACACTACCCAAAAGAAAGATCATTTGCTTTAAATGAGAGGAGAGGGAAGTCTTTTTAACAGAGAAGAGCAAACCTTCCTTTTCTGGTAATTAGAAGCACCAGTCTTATATGACTTGCAGCATTTGGTAGCTCACGCCGCGTCAGATCTCTTACAGCATTAATTAAAAAGAATTTATGTTTTTTTAATAAAATGCTTCATGTTTTAGCCCCTCTTCGTCCTCCTTCCAAATGTGATTACGGGGGCTGAAGGGAATTCAGGTTAATATGTTGACACACTTAACAATGCGGGGTCATGTAGCACAATCCGCTCGGCTGGTTCGGCGCGGCGCGGCCCCTGACAGGTCCCATCAGCCGCTGCCCTAAAGGCAGAGGCGAGGGGAGGATTTTAATTACTGCGCTCTGCGCGAGTTTGCCAGCATTAAATTGAGACATAATTAGGCCCCCGAATTTTAATAATTGTCCTAGCTAATTGGGCAGACAAGTACGCTCTGCAGCGTGGCGTGATTAGATAATTAGTGTTTCCAAATGACAAAATTGGGCTCTTGATTGCTGATTCCAGATGCGGGGGGGGAGGGAGCGGGCGGCTCCCTGAGCCGAGCCGAGGGAGGCGAGCGGGCCGGGCGAGCTGGGTCGTGGCCGGGCGAGGATCCCGGCGGGGCGCTGGGAGCGGGAACAGCGGCGGGCCCGCGGCCGCGGCACCTCCCGGG
>VYXD01006830.1:4181952-4192929 GCA_013397195.1 Hylia prasina
TTGCTTCCCGGCTTAGGTTTGCTGGTGGGGCTCCCCAAAGCGCAGGAACGGCATTTCACGAAAATAACCCCACCGTCACCCTCCTCCTCTTCCTCCAGCCAAGAGGAAAAAAAAGCCCCAAAACCACAACACACAACAACCCTCCCTCAACTCCCGTAAAACCCGAAACCCGGCCGGTTTTCTCAAAGCCCGCGGCCAGACCCTTCTCCCCTGGCGCAGGAGATCCCTCCTTTCCCTCCGCGGATGGCGCAGCGCGGGTGCGGAACCAGTAGCGGCGGCCGCGACGGGACAAATGGGGCGGCGCGGGGGGGGGCGGGGGGGCGGCGGCCGGCGCCGCNNTGGGCGGCGGCCGCCCCTGACAGACACGGGGGGCAATTATCACAGTGTGATGAAAGAGCCTCCGCCAGGATGTATTGCACTGCTAATTACTGTCCTTTTTCTACAGGCTTCTAATGTGAGGAAAAACACGCGGTGACAAGTGTGGAAAAGAGCAAGCACTAAATTACTGTCAGAAAAATAAACGGCGGAGCGCGGCGCGGGGCGGTGATTTACGGGGGCAATTAGTCACCGCCCCACGGAGCCGCTGGGGCCGCCGCAGCATCCCCTGGGGCTGGCCCGGCTCCGGGCCGGTACCCAGCACGGGCATCCAGGGCTCGTTCCACTCCTGAGGCTCATTTTTTGCCTACTCCAAAACAGGGGTGCGGGAGGAGAGAGGAGCCACCCCAAAAGCCGCAGTCTGTGTTTGCAGAGAAGGTGGGGATGCCGCGGATCTTCTTACTCGTTGTGGCCAGCGGCTGGTGCCCAGGTATGGGATGATTAAAGAAGTGATAAGGTACTGTTAAATGAGAAATACTCTTGGAGAACGAAGGCTGGAAAGCCGCTGGACTGGGTGAGAGGCTGGTGGTGGCTCCACAGCTGCTGCACGTCTTCTGGAGTGTTGTGGGCCATTAAGTCTCCCAGTCTTGGAGGAGGGCCAGCTTTGCTGCTAGCTGGGAGTGGACATATAAGCGTATCTTTATGCTGTTGTTTCACCAGGGTGGAGTCCAGGAGAGATGTTTTAATTTGAAGCTAGCAGCAAAGAAATGATGGGCAATTCCAGCTCTGGCCCAGCCTGGGACCATGACAGTGAGCCCCCAGCCAGCATGTGGTGGGGTTTTGTAACTTTTTGCCCCATCTGTTCTTATTGACCTAGCAGTCCTTACTTAGTTGGTGCCTGTATGTCAATTTTCATTTTCTAAGGCCTTACTGGCCACCTAGGCCTTATGTCCATCCCCTGAGCAGGGGCAGCATTAGCTGACTTTAGATGCATGCTGCCATTAGACCTGCCAGCCTGGTGTCTGGCTCCTCCAAATAGCTGGCACTCGGATAATGGGAGACAGCCTGTCCGAGCTCGCTGCAACAGCTGGTGCCAGCCAGCCCTTCAAGGACTGGTGCCAGCAGCAGCAGGAGTGTGCCAGGGCCTGCTCATCAAACAGACCCGTGCTGACCCGTGGCTGCCACCGTGGGACAAAGGGGAAGGCAGCAGAGCAAGTCCCTCTCGACATGGCACCTCTTGGGAAGGACAGGCATGTGTCTTTTGGAAGAGGATGCAAGCTGGAGGGTGAAGAGCTGGTTCTTATGGGTCCTGGTGGTTTCAGTAAGTGGCCTTCCCTTCCTGCTCCACTTTCTCAGCTGGTGGGTGGGATGTGATACCTGCCTTTGGGAAGCACTCAAGGCTTGCGAATGATCACAGAGGCAAAAAGTATCAGTGGTTATTTTGGGGTCTGCCCTTAGCTGCTTCTTGGCCTTCTAGAAGTGGTTTTTGCAGGGACATGGGCGTGTTGTGCTCGTGAGGTGCCTCTGGTGCTCCCTTTCCTTGCAAGGCACAGTCCCACTCCTTCCACAAGTTGTTAGGCAGCCTCCTAATAAGTGATGTGACCAGCACATTTCTTGTGTAATTTTCTTCCTCCCACTGGAAAAATTGTTTATGTTCTTCAAATAAATAACAAATATCTTTAATTCTTGTCTACGGTGTGATTGTTTTCGTTACTGACAGTGAGGTCAGAATTCTTTGAGTTGGAATTGGAGAGAGAGACAGTGAACTATCAGTCCCATGGGAATTTCTTCCATTTATTTCAGACTAGTTCCTAAAAAAGTGTTTAGTGCAGTTTTCTGCAGAGATGTACTTGAAATTGGTGTGAGATATTTCTGAAGCTCTGAATGAAAGTGTTTTCCCAGCATCACTGGCATGCCCTGGGCATGGCTCTATGGCTGCTGTAAAGGCACAGACAACATTCATGGATCTGCATTCGATGGGCAGTCAACAGGGAGCATGGAGGAAAGGTTTGGTACAAACACAAATCAAAATAAAAATGCAAGTGGGGATCCTACTTGAAAGTCCATGCAAACACCTCAAAGGTGATTTTAATTTTTTCCACAGACTGAATATTTCTGGGGTACATGTACACAGCAGAGGCTGGGCTTTAGGCCAGTGAGCATCTATGACTCTCAGAGAATGTGTAGAGGATCTGGGGCTCCCAACATTCCTTCAGCACTGTCCAGTGTAACTTATCTGAGGTTGTCAGTGATACTGAGTCTCCTGTTCTCTCCTGCTTGTGCTTTCCTACCTGCCAGCTCTTGGAAAACTTGCTGCCCCTCCCTGCCACCTTCATTATCCGTGCTGCTGGAGTTCTAAAGAAAGGGGTCAACCCTGGACCTGCTGTTCTCCAGGTAAGTACTGATCCATGGGATTTCACAGTGGATGAAGAAGTGGATGCATATACGTTTTAAGGTCCAGTGTTGCCTGCTCAGGGGATGGCAGCTGGATTGATATCCCTAGGGATCAAGGGTGAGAGATCATTTATGTCCTTTTGGGGGCACCAGGAATGCAGAAGGGAATGGAATCCCATCAGTACCATCAAGGGGTGGGACATAACATAACACTAAAGAAGAGCTCTAGATTGGTAAAGTGAACTTATGTGTTGTGTTGGGCATCAGTGTGGAGGGTGTGGCTCACACTCTGCCACTGCCCTCCTTTGGTGGATCAGAGGCCCTATAGCTGCTTTGCTCCCGTGGAACGTGGTGTGCTTGGAGGTCCCACAGGAGGATCTCATAGCAAGGGCAGGGGGTTTGGCCCTTTATGTGACTAATTTTTTCAAGGGAAGGTCTTGGAAGAGCAACAATCCTAAAATGACATGAGGCAGGTGAATATGACATTTGTTTCAAACGGTTTATGTCCATACAAATAATCCCTATTTGGCAGAGCAGCCACAAGCCATCACAAGTGCCTTTGTTGCAGGATGGCATGATTTGCATGTGTGCCTTGTGAACACACTACAAAATTGCTGTCTGTTAGAGCCACGGTTTTGAGATTAATTTTTTTTTTTTTTTGTAATGCAGACAAGAAATTGTATAGCCACGTCTGTAATTAGTCATTATTGCTGCTCAAATCATACCTTGTAATACCCTTGTTGTCATACCCTACATAATAAATGTTCCAAATTTTTCCTCATTTTTATTTCATATTGAATAATAAGTGAACAGTAGGGTTTTACATAGTGTTCAATGAATTAGGTATTCTGGATGATTTTAGAAAATAATTCCTCATAATTTTGTTTACTGGCTGCTTTTGTTTACTGGATTGATGGTTGATCAGTGAAGCCTCCTCTCCTTGGGGCAGTGCCAAGGCTGTTGTACTGGTGATATCTAGCAAGTCCAGTGGGATGTTGCTGGGGAAGACACAGAAAGGTAAGGTCAAGCCTTCTCAACCTTGACAGCAAGTAACTTCTCTTTGGGGAAAGTGGTTCTTAATGCAGAGGCTTCAGCTTTGCTTTATTTTTCTTGATTGTGTTATTCAGACAGTTTTTCTACCTGGCAAACTCCTCCAAATCTGAAGAAGTAGCCAACAACCAAACAGTTAAGAGAAATATCAACATAAAATATTTCTGATAGATTTCATAAAGTATGAGTAATAGCAGAAAAAATTACTTTGGATTAAATATATTGTACTCAATTCTTCAATCCAGTAATGTACTTTTATTTATCTGAAAAGATTTAAGATGGCCCAAACTGCTTGGATGGCATGTAGGAAGCATTCCAGTCTGACAGAAGCTTGAATTGATTACTTTTCTGAGAGAGGGGAAAAAAAGGAGTTTTATTTAAATCAGCTTTAAAGCTTTATATTAAAGGGTGAATATTGGTAGCTGGAGAATACGCTCTGCCTTCCCCTCATATTGCAGCTGGACAGAAATAGCCAGCCTTCACTTATTTATTTATTTCCTGCACAGAGGGGAGGAAAATATAGGTCCATGAATCAATCTAGATAATGGGGAAGGCTGAACGTAATAAATAATACAGTAACAACCCTAAACTAATGAGCTGTTGCTAAGGTACATTTCACAGGCTCATCCTCTATATAAAAAGTCACTAATAATCCCTTGGTGTAATCAGATGATAAAGCTTTGCCATAAGGCAACACCTGTGCAATTAAAGCTGTGGATTCTTTTGCACGTTTCATTAATTTCAGGATTTTGTAAAGGCACAATGACTACACTAATAATCTAGTCTACTTGACTCCATGTCTACTGGAAACAGGGTGTCTAATTAGGTAAAGGTAATTAATTAGAGATAAATGGAGCTAATCAGACTCGGTTAACACTAATTCTCTGAATTAAGACATTTTGGGACACCTACTATTCCACTGGCTTTGATGTTTCCCAACAAACACGGACTTGGAAAGGAGACAGGAGCCACACCATTGATTCTGTTGGAGATTGTCAGCCCAACCCTGCAGCAGCGCTGGCCCCAAAGGTCTCCTTGGGGGTCTGTGGGACCCCAAGCTGGGCTCATTCCTGTGGCTTTGCTGGGAGAGGTGTCCCCTCCTCCTGTGGGGTGCTGGGGCCTTGGCTTGACACCCCAGGGGAGCCATTTGTTGTATTTTTACTGGCTCCTTCCAGGGTTTTCCTGATTGTGGTGTTTTCCCCACAGTGTCTTCCCTTGATGTGGGACTATTTGTAAAATCCAGAGAATGTGCTGATGTTTATAAAGGCCACCATATCCTCTGCTGTGGACAGCCTTCAAAGTGCAGAATACTGTGCCTTATTTCAAGGAAGAAAGCAAGATAAAAGAAAAAAAAATACAGCCAATTTAGAAGAAAGGTGTATTATTTAGTGAAAGTATCAGGATTTCACTGGTGGTCTGTGTATTTGTAACTCTTCAGAGGTCATGAGCCTGTTCTGCTGTGGTATCAGGCACTGTTCATCTTGCTTAGGAAATCAACTACAATTGCATTTGGGTGCCAGCATCTTCAAAACCAGCAGGACTATAGGGCAGGGGAGAATAAATGTGAGTGGGACTAGAAGTGAGCAAGGAATCTGGTAGCTTCACTGTTGTGGAGTTCCTACCTGCTGCTATTGCTAGATCTGTGTTAGGAGAGTCCTGTTTTGCCTTTTCCTCCACAGGTAAATGTTCCTTCCTTGCATGAATTAGAGTGTAATACTGGTGGCAGGTTTGGTGGAAAGATGCTGTGACTGGTAGATGCCTACACTGAAATGATAGTGTTACCACCTCCAGCTTTGTTAGTGTTTGGGGATGGGGCCATGCTGGGCATGTGGAGCAAGTGCATTTTAGAAGCTATTGCCTCTTGTCTCTGCGTGGTGTTAAGCTACAAAGATGATTTCCCCTCCCCTGTGGATGGACTGCTCATTTCAGCTGCAAAGCACAGCTGATGGAGAGTTCTTCATCTATTGCTTGAGTGCTGGGAGGGGTGGGAAGCACTCCCCCTGCCAGCATCTAAAGAAGTCCAGATGCGTTTTTAAACTTGTATTTCTGAAATACCTCAGATGATGTTGCACAGTGTGGTACATAACTAACAAGAGTGAGCCAGGAATGAGTGCTTGTAGGGTGAGCTATAGCCTGAGGTAAGTCTCCATGAGCTGAGCTACACTAACTTCAACAGAGGAGATGAAATAGAAATGTCTGAATACTTCTATTACAAGATACTTTTTGGATTGACCTTTCGATAACTTGTTAAACTACAGAAAATATTTCTGTTTTCTAGATGCGAAAGACCTGCTGGGTCATACAGTCCACAAATGCCCCTCTGGATATTTTTAATAGCAGCTTGGTGACTTTGGGCTTTCAGGAGCTGCTGGGGCTTGGGGCCCTACTGTTTGAAATAACTTGCACTTGCAAAGATGGAGAAAGCCTGGTTAACAGGTTCAGAGTTATGGATACAAGAGAATTGTTGTAACTGCAGGTCCAGACAAGAGAAATGATCTGGGGTATGTGCCCCCTGTGCCACAGGGAGGCAAAGTCTCCTGGCTTGGCTGCACACTGCTAGCACCGAGGTGGGCCAGAGCCCAGAGAGAGGACAGACTCCAAGCCTTTGGTTGGGGTTGCAGAGCAGTGGTGTGAGACCCCCAGCCCAATTTCCTGACAGCAATTTAACCCCTCTTGTGCTATTGAGGTCACCAGTCAGTCTTCAGTGACATTTATATTTTTTTGTATCATAAGAAATTCAGGGATTCCAGCACAGCAGGTTGGAATCTAGTTGCTGATACTGTCATTTTATGCACTTGTCCTTTTGAATACAACCCTGTCTCTTGCCTAGGCTTCAATGCTTTGAGGAGGTCCAGTTCAACACACTGTGCAGGGAGGGGAGGAGATGTCCAGAGGGGTCACACAGCTGCTGATGCCCTGTTTGGGCTGACCACTCTGCACCTGCAGTGCTGAGGGTTTCTCTAGTAGGAAGGTGCGCTGGTTGTCTTGAGTGCCTGGAAGCTCTGAACGTGTCAGAGTCTGCTTTGTGTCTTGAACGACAGAGATAAGATTCACTGTCCTCCAGTCTGACACTCCTTGTCTTCTGCAGGCATGGTGAACAACTGCTGGTCTTGGATACCACTACAGAGTTGCTGGATGTGCACAGACCTGTTCAGGCAAGTCCTAGGTAAAGGATGGGATTCAGCTCACCTGACTGTGCACAGCTGCATGCAATCTTCCTTTCCACACTCCCCTCATTGGAGAGAAATGGGCACCAGCACGGTTACTCTGACCCATTTGGGCTTTCTCACTGAAGTCATGGCTCTGTTTCACCAGTGCCTGCTTTCAAAAACTCCCTGGGTGACTTCATTGTGTGGTCTGCAGGACTGTCTGGGCTCTGTGCTTGGTGTGGTCTCGAGCAGGTTGGTTGTGACAGGGGAATGGTGCTCCGTTGGGAGTGTGAGGGCGTGTGGAAAGTAAACATGAGTGGAAAAGGTTGCTGTTTTTCGAATTCAGACATCTCTGCTGTCTGCTTTCAGTTTGCTGCCGTTTGCTTCGTTTCTCTTTGGTTTTGCAAGAACAAGAATATGTAGTAGAGAAAGCAAAAACCTGTGGCAGGAGAAACAGGACGAGACTCCTTGAGCCCGTGGAAAGGAGTGAGTGCTGAGGGGGAGCTGGTGTCGGAGCAGAGCCCCGGGTGCGGGGGCAGGATGCGCGGCTGTCCCCCCGGCCCAGGAGCAGCGCAGTGCGGGGCTGAGCGCGGGGCCATGGCGGGTCCCCGCAGGGCAGAGGCTGTGCCCGGGGCACCGAGCCCCTCGCCTCCCGCCCGGCTCCCTGCGGAGTCTCTGGCTCTCGGCGCTAGGATGTGTTATGACCCTCGGTGTCCGGCGTCTGTGCTGCAGTGGGTTGGTAGGTGAGAAAGGGGATTTTAAAAATGTTCCTGTATTCAAATTAAATGTTTTGTTTATTTTAAATGTTGAATAAATGCCTTAACTGGCTAAGTAATAAGAGCAGAATATTCTTTAGTAATAAACTCAGTTCTTTCCTCCTTCAGTTTTTCATGACAACCTTCCCACTTGGCCTTTGCTGTTTACCAGAGCTGAATCAAAGCAGTTTCTCTCCATGGCTCTGGGCTACAGTGAAGTCCATAATCCAGTGTCTTGTCATCCACTAGAGTTTCAAACCAGCCTCAGTATTTGTGCCAGGAATGGAACCTCTGTTCTTAAAAGCAGTAGTGAGTTCTCTTCTCTCCCATGGTACACAGAACCTTCCTGAGCAGCTGCTGATCAGCAGTGCTGTCTATTCACATACAAATGCTGGCTGTAAATTTCAGATTTTTCAAACAAATACTGTACTAAAGCTAAAGAATGTGTTGTGGGTTTTGTTGAATAATAGAGGACTGCGTAGAATAAGTTTTGTGTAGAATATCTTATTTCATTATGACCCCTGTCACCTTCCTATAAAGCAAGTCAAAGCATTGTTCTGTGTGTTTTTTAACTGCACCACAGTAACAAAATGCTTAATACTTTAAGGAGGGAGTTCTAAAATTTAATAGTTTATTTTATTATTACTCTTTTGGATATAATTAACTAGGGATGCACTTCAAACTGTGTCCTCTTTGCTACTGAAATGTGTTTTTATGTTTCACTCTGGGGGAAAAAGAAGTCTGTCAGACCATGGTTTTCTCCCTTGATGCACATTATTAGAGTCTTTTTAGAGACAAGCAAGCCATTTTGCTGTCATTGGTCTCGTTCAAACAGAGGGTGTTTATCCATGCAGTCCTCTGGGGAAGGGTGTCAGGGAGGGATCTCCAGCCAGCAGCTGACACGGGTACAGCATGCTCATTTGACTCTCCTCCAGTGTTGAGCTTGCATGGCTCTTGCTTCTGAAGCAGCACTCCTTGGACACCCTGTCCTGATGGCAGGTAATGCTTTTGAGTTTGGTACTCACCTGGGCTGAGACACTGTTGAATGATCCTACCAGAGAAAGAGGGAATCTGAGCTGGAGGACATGGCAACATTGCTGCTGAGAGTTTCACAGTATCTGGCATTGTCTCCTCAAATTTGGCCTTAAAATCCACAATGTACCGAACAATGTGCCTTCTGCTTAACTGCAGAGGTTTTTATTTTCATGTAAAATTGGGCAGGCTGAAGTGTTTGTGTGATAATGCTAAAGAAAAGACCTATTTGAGGGTATTATTTCTTATTTCCATGCTGAACTTGCAGCTTCATACCAAAAAATAAAATCTCCTGTTCCGAAATACCCAAAGTGAACAGACTGATCTCCCAAACTTGTGTGTGGTTCTCTGGTGAAGCCACACTACTATAGCAGACTCACTCCTGTGAAGAGGTGGACAGTACACCCAGCTTCCCACCAGCTCTGTGCCTGGGGGTCCCTGCCCATGCCGGTCCCTCTGGTCATGCTGCATGTCCTCTCATAGAGCAGAATGGCACAAATCTACTTTGTTTTAAAGGGGCTGAGGCTGGACTCCAGTTACAAAACTGCCAGTGAAGCTCACTACACTTTTATTTGGTTTTTTACTACTCTTTTGGATGACTCACTTCCCCTCCTTGTGTTAACAATCACCAACTTTCAGATCGATGCAGCTATTGCACAAGTGCCTTAGTCAGCAAGCAGCCAGCAAACTCTTCTGGGGAGTCTGTTGGGGACCACATCTGGCAAAGCCTTCCCATCTCAGCAGGAGCAGTCCCATGGAAACATGAAGGCTGGAGAATGAATGGGCAGAGCCTGGAGGACTGCCCATATCTTTGAATCACATGATCTGTGCCTCTCTGATCATGCAGGACCTGGCACCTGGAAGGAGCAGGGAGAGCTCATGTTTGGGGTGAGTGTGGACCATATACTGCAACACTAATAAGGTTTGGAGTACTGGTGCTGGTGCCCATTGCCTGTTGTGGGAACTGCTTGTGGCATCAGCTGTGCCAATCCACAGGGCTGGGATTTATGTAAGCCTCCAGATCCGTATGTCTGTGGCTGCCCCAGAGCAGACTCTCCCTGGTGTGGCACTGGTGGTGCTGTGCCTTTGCTTGCAGAGCCTGGCACTTCCTGAGCAGGCATTTGTGGCAGGGCTGCATGATGGGGAGGAGCTCTGTCTTCTCAGACTGGGTTCTGCATGCAGGCTCTACCATCTGAAGCACCAAGAGCTGCACAGGCAGACTTGTCCTTTAAATAATTTCTCACATGGGACGTAAGCAACTGAGGAAGTTCTCGAAGAATCTTAAGAATGTGCATTTTCCTGTCCAGTCTATTTTTTTTTCTTTTTACTTTAACAAGGTGTTTCTGTGTGAGCATTATTCTTGAGGCTTAGGCCAGTTTTGGATGAAGCTCCTACTCTGTCCTTGAGCTCTGAGCCTCAGTGTCAGCCCAAAGCCTGTGCAGGGTACTTTTTCAGTACTGATGATGTGATGCTGCCTGGCTGTTGTACATCACTTCTTTGGGCTGTTGGGTGCTGACTTCACCACCAATCTTGCTGGCAAGACTTACAAAACACTTGGTTGCAAACCCTTTTTTTCCTTCAGCCTCCTGCCAGGTCGAGGTCTCAGTGACCACCCTCCTCCTAACGTGGTCCGAAAGTGGTTTGATTTATTTGGGATGTGGGTGCCCTGTTAGGGCTCTGCAGGGATCCTCTCCCACCCTGAGCCTGTGCTGGGCTCTGCCACCCACCTGGCTGCCAGCTCCAGTCCAGCTCAGCCCGTCAGAGCACGACCTGGGGAGAGTGACATATGGCAGGAGGAAGGCAATTTAGGGCAGGCCCAGAAATCAGAGGCAGTGTTGTTACAAGCTGAGCTGTGGGTTCACTGGCACCACATGAAAGACGAGGTTGGTGCCTGCTGGAGCTCAGTCTCCTCTGGCTCTCCTGGCAGCTGCTGGCTCCCCACAGCACTTGTAATCCCTGCCACAGTGGCTGCAGAGGGGTTCAGGGCAAAGGATGTGAGTGGAATTAGCAAATTCTTCCATCCATAGCAAAATTCCTAGTTGCAGTGGATAATGTTTTGCTCAGTTCCTGATTGTGAATTTCCTAGACCTTGTTTGTTTGCTGAAAAAGTTGAAATGAAACATTTTGGTGTTTTGTATTTAATGGTACTTAAAAGCAGTCAAAAGATACTCAGTCTGAAAATGCTTTATTTAGTCATTTCCAACAGAGAGCTTTCTATCCTCTTTGCTTCACTGATAAAATTATCAACTTTTTTTTTTTTTTTTTTTTTTCCTCTGGTTTTT
>VYXD01006830.1:4192947-4222947 GCA_013397195.1 Hylia prasina
AAGGAGTAAAGGCCACTGGTTTTGACTCTTGCTAGGATTTTTTTTAGATTATTTGTTTTGTGAATGACCACAGGTGATATGGTGGCTGGTGAGGGTGGAACACCTGCTGGTTGGCCAGTACAACCAGGGAAATCCAAAGTGGCTGGATGGGACAATGTGGAAGCTGAGTAACCTCCTGAGGGCTTTTGCCAGAAGCTGTGGCACTTGTGGTCTGGGTGCAATCTCCCATATCTTTCTTCAAATTCCATTGTTCAGGAAAGCAAAAAAAATTACATTATGGAAGAGATTCTCTCAAATACACATAATTTGTGAGTTGAAAAATTGGAACGTTAAGTTTAAAGGTTTATTATAATGGTCAAGATAATGCCTGAGATGTTCACCCAGACATTATCTTAGAATAAGTCATACAGAATTATGAAGTTTAAAGAAATATGTCTAAGTGTATGCCAGTGATATGATAGTGAGATACTTGGCTCCTTGTCCCTTCATTAAAGACAAATTCACCCCAAGGGTACAGTCTGATCTTGGCAAATAGTGTTATAATAGCAAAAGAATATTGCCTGCTGGATAGCATTGATGATTAAATTTAAGTGTGTATTGTCCACATAAAGTAAACAACATGCCTGCCTTTTCTTTTTTTTCTCCTCCTTTTTGCGAACATTCATCACTGGTGCTGAAGCTGGAAGATGTGGGCTTGCTAATTATTGTGTTTTTAACTGATAATATACTGTAAATTTTGTATGATACAACTGTGACCTTATAGACAATGCAAGATATGACAGCAGGCCCATAATTATAGTGTGCTGAAGAAATGCTTGTTATTATCTACTATTTTTAGGACCAGTGTGCAGAGCCTCTTAATTTACATAAGCTTTAGACATTCACACATTTTCTGTCTTTGCTTATGGATGATAAATTTTGTTCAAATGAAAGATGAAGCTGTTGTGTTAGGTGAGAGGTTAGCCAACTGGGAACTTGATTACTGTGAACAACAAAAGCATCAGTAGAAACTGAAAAAGGAGTATTTATTTGAGAAAGAATTGTTTAACCCAAGATTCACAACATGAAAACTGCAATTTTCAAATGGAGTCCTGGTAACTTGTGATTTGAGGACTGGTTAAATGATAATGGGGGAGAAAAGAAGACAGGGAAAAATCCTATAATCTATTTCTCACAAGGAAAGTGAATATTGCAGTGTGTTCTTATAAGGAATTTATGTTTTGTGCTTGTTGAGGTTTCCCTGTTGAGTACTGAGGACACAAAATATTTCCAGGAGGTTCTGTGGGTCACCTGCTCACAGGTCTGCCTGCTCAGCTGCTTGCCAAGCCCCTTCTCTTGGCTGTGTTGAGGGCACAAGCTCTGAAGGGCTGGTGAGGCGTCCTGGTTTGGGGTGTCGAGGTGTGGAGCAGAGGCTGTGCACCTCCAGGGTGGCACACCTTACCCCAGCAGGTGTGCAGGGAAACTGCCCCCCCCTCCCGGGGGCCTCAGCCTGTCCCAGCCCCTGTGACTGGCTGCAGCACTGGTGCCACCCAGAGCTGCTGCTGGCAGGGCAGTGCTGGCCACCAGCAGTGCCACCAGCGCTGTGCCACGTGCAGCACACCGTGCTGGCAGCTCTGCCACTGCCATGGCATGCTGTGTGCTGCTCAGGCTACTGGGCAAGCCAGAGGAGATGCCAAGGCAATGAACCCTGCTTTGCTTCTCTAAGGAGCCCTTTGTGATGTCAGGGAATTTACCTTCTCATCTCTCTCAATGAACTTTGCTGGCCACAGCCTGCGTATTCCCAGGTCAGAGCAATGGCACAGACTCTCCTCTCCCATCAGGGCTATGCCTGACCCTCATGGACCAGGCAGACAGCTGGAGGCGCACAGAAGAGCTGGCAGTGGTTCTTGCTGCACCTTGTGCCTGAGCAGAGAACTTTGGTTTGTGGTTTTGGCCCAGCGATGCTGGTAACCCATTGGTGCTGAGGTGCCACACTGCTGAGCTTCCTTCTGCTTTCTGCAGCCATCACAAGGCTGTTCCCTGCATTAAAAACCAGAGAAAGCAAATAGAAACATGGCTGAGACAGACAGATGAAAAGCTGTTTGTACTCATTACTCTAGAGGATATTTTGAGATCAGATCATCCATCTGAAAATACGACCTTTCGTAATACTGCCAAACAAGGTCAGGGATGTCTGCACTTCTCTGCCTCTTATGCAAATTTGAGCTGCCTGGGAGCACCTTCCACCACTATGACCAAGTTTTCTAAGTTGAAGGAAAAAAGGGAATTCTTTCATCAGGGCTTGATCTCTTGTTTTTGTGCTTTGTTTGCCCAGTGTGAGCGATTGTGTGAGGAAAGTCATTAGTCAAAGAAGCCAAACAAATTGCCACCATACAGTACTGCCATATACTGCCTCTTAATCTGTTTACTTTCCTTTTTTCACCTTATTTAGGTGGACAGAATTGCAACCCTGAGGACTGCAGTGCCTGCAAGGAAACTACAGTCAATGCATTTTTAAGATGTAGCCATTGAAGGCACTGGGCCCACTTACTCAGGGAGTTTTGCCTCCCAGGTGTTGGATATGCAAGAGACAGATGATGTGGCGCCGGTGCCTCTGCAGAAGTTCTGCCCTGCATATTTCCCCATGTGCTGGCTGGCCCCATCCAAAGCCAGCAGCAGCTCTCCATGGGGTCTTGGTACTCCAGCAGAGTAAGTCAGAACACACAGCACTTGTCTCAGTTTGCATCTGTCCCCCCAGCAAACTCTTTGAGACCTGCACTGCCTGCAGGCAGGACGCTTCCAGTAGCCCAAACTGATTATCTTGTGATTCTCTCTTTTTTGACCTCAAAACAAAAGTGTATGTGTGTATAAACTTTGGCTAATACCAGAAAGCCTTTTACAAAGTAGCCCAGATGTGTTAGGATTCAGTTTGGTGGGTTTTGCTCAGGAGGAAAGCTGTGAGCTGCCAGGGCAGTCTGAGTTTCAGGTGTGGTATGTGAGCTAAGCTGCCAGGCTGGAGCACAGACACGGGGCTCAGGTACAGAAGTGGGCACAAAATAGCTGCTGCTCCAGCCTTGTGTTAAACAGACCTTTTGTAGTAGCACAGAGGGGCTAGTAGCAGGGTGGGAAAGATGACAGTACACTTGATACAAACTTTAATTGCTAAAGGCCTTTCCCAAAGGCCGGTATTGGCAAAAGGTGTAAATGGAGGAAGGCTGTAGCTGAGCCTGGCTCGCAGATGGGCTGTGAGGAAACTGTGAACGGCCAAATGATAACAGACTATCCAGTCATTCCAACATCAGCTCATTAGCAGTCTGTCAGATATTTTAATTTGTGTACTTGTGGGCTAAGCAGATATTACTGGATTGCCTCAGCTCCCAGGCATCCCTTTAACTCAGAAGCAAACAGTGAATGAATAAACCTGGCGATGTGAACTGATATTTTTTCACTCTTGGCTTTTGGGTGTCACTTTGAGCTCCAGCTAGGGTTGCCTGACCTGTGCAGCTCCAGCCTGGCAGGAGGAAAGCAGGGATGTCTGGTGTGTTGCTGCTGTTGCCCTCAGTCCTGCTTTCTTGGGATACTGCATCAGGGAGACTGTGCCAGCTCACAGGTCGCCCAAGCATCAAAAGGCCAGTTCTCCAAATGTAATAAATTAGTTAAGCAGGGGGCCTGAAATAGTGGTGGACCATTTGAGTTTGTGTCAAATAATTCAGTAATTTCTTAAGACAGCTCTTTGACTAAAAGAGGGAACCAACCATATGTGGTGGAATTTTTTACCTCCTAAATCTCTCACAAAAGATTCACCAGACCCTCAGCAGTCATCTTGTTGCTACTACTGGTAGCTAACTTTCAGATGAGGGTACTTGTGCTAGGTGTTCCCAGTTAATTGACTATTGTAAAGGTAGTCCCTCCAAACTCCAGCTTTCCACGTTTCTCTAGATCAGGAGAGCACCCTTTCCTGAGGAGAGCAGGATGGTCTGAGGTGGAAGCACACTCCCCAGAAGGCTGCCCTGCTGTGCGTCTCGACAGCCCAGCCTGCCTTTGCCAGGGCAGGGAGCCCAGCTGGGCAGTCAGCAGTGGCTGTACCTCGTTGTGTGGGGTGTGCCAGGTGCCTTGGCTGGGAGACCTGTGGGTGCTGCTCTGTCAGCAGTGTGTGCCCACACAGGAACAGGCAGGCATTAGATGCCTGGAAGATCTTTTAATTATGCTTAGTTTTGTAATATTATCACTGAAGCTAATAAAAACTAGTATGATAGGTAATGTAGTTGAGTGCCAAAATGTGGTGTCCTCCTGGGGCAGAAGCAGTTACTGACAGAGGCCCTCAGTCACAGAGATCCTCATGTGCAGCCTGGTCAGCACCTCACACCTCAATGTTAACAGGAAAATGCCTTTATTTCTTTAGCTTAGGTATGTCAGGGATGGCTGTGAACTAACAGCCACCAAAAATGCTGGGATTTGTCTGTTAGACCACCATTTCATGATGGTATTTCTTTTAATCCAATTTAGTTTTATGTATTGGCATGAAGCATTATAATTGATTGCACTGAATTACATTGGAATCTCTCAGCTGCTTGATTAAGAAATTATATCAGCTCCAAGTAGGCCTGACTATATGTTGGCATTGAAAATGTTACAGGCACATAGCCATGTTCTGATTCATTCCTAATGAGATTTTGAAGTTCACACTATAAAATGCTCTGTCAATTAAGTCAGAAATTCATAGCAACATATTTACTTCAGTTAACAGTGTGTCCTTTCAATGCAGGGATCCCAGCTGTTATGGTGGTGTTTTCTAGTTCCACAGCCTCATCAAAGCCTACTCAAATATTTTCAGGGTAATCCATATTTGTCAGTGTTTTTGACTGCAAAGAACAGCTCTGTGGAATATACTCAGTGAGAAGGAAGCAGCCTAAAAGATAGTTGCAATACAAATAGCTGTTGTTCTGTAGCACCCTGTGGCTGGAATCAAACTGGGCAGGAAAAAATCTGCTTTACAAGTAGCAGCTTTTCTTGGTACAGGTTTCTGCTTCCCATGGAGGCTGACTCCCAGAATAACTTGTTGTGGGAACACCACTGTGCTCTGCACCTCAGAGGGGCTGCCGGGGGGACTGGTTGTGCTTGTCACCAATTAACAAAGATGGACATGCAAATGAAGGAAAATAGTGCTTTTCTTCTTAAGATAGCACAAGTCAGGGAGGTGCAAAACTGTTGGCAGGTCCTGCATTGGCTGTAACATGGAAAGCAGCTCTCACTTTGCTTCAGACTGTCGCCATCTGCTTTAATTCAGTAAGTCCCAGTTTATTTACTTGACTTTATTGATTTAGGAATCAATAAGCTAGTAATAGCTAAAATGACTTCGTTTTTTAAAATAACTTCCTTTTCTTCTCACCTTTCAGGTGTTTGAAGCTCTGACAACTGCTCTGTGGGAGGAGACAGCTCCAATCCATCTGCCCTTCTCTACAAGCCCATTAGCAAAGGGATCTGCAAGAGGATGTTTTACAGCTTCTGAAAAGGATTGAAGTCAGCTTTCCAAGAGTGGGCTTTAGAGTGACTGTAGGCATACCTGGCTCTCATGAGCAGGGGTGAAGGGACTGCAGGCTTGAGAATGAAAGGTGGGTAGTGCCTGCTTTGGAGACATTTCTGCCACTTGTGCGTGCCAGTACTCAGCCCCACTACAGAGAAGAACATCTTAATATAGTGGAGAAAAGATGCCACAAACTTGATGATGAGCTCCAGAGAGTCTGGGACCCTGCAGTGCTACCGGTGTGCCGTGTTTCCTAAATGTCCCTTGGTCTTGGAGTTCTGTGATTTTTAGGAAGCAGAGCAGGAGCCACCCTCCAATGTCAACACTGCCCATGCAGCAGGATGGCCAGCCACATGCAGAGAAGGTGGCTTTGACACAGAGGTTGTGATGACGGTAAATTAGGTACTGTTAACACAGAAATGCTTTCCCAAGTCTTGCCAGGGACTTATTCCCAAGTGCAGTTGTGTCCACAGCTTCCTCAGACTCAAGATCAGGGGCTAAAGAAAGAAAACATGTATCAGGTGTTTTTTTTTTTTTCTTCTTTCTTTGCAAGTTCTGGCTGTGAACATTGGAGCAGTTTTAAAATAACTGTTGAGTTTGATGGGGAATTTCATGTTTTGAACTTTGTGAGAGGATAACTATTTGGGAGATGTCATCACATTAAAGTTGGGAAACTGCAGTGAACCTGTATGATTCTTAAAGCTGCTTGATCCAGCACTTGTGTATTGTTTATTTCTTTGCTTATTTAGGGAAAATAGAGGATCTTATGCTGCACCACATATAACAGACCCTAGAAACCTGCTAGGTAGAGCTGATTGCTTGTGAAAGGTTTTAATCCTCTCAGACTGTTTCAGGCTGTACTGTTCACCTAGGATCCTTTATCCAGTTAAAAAGTTGTTCAGAATGTGAAATACGAGGCTCCTGATGTTTCTTAGTGAGCTTCATGTACTGGCCAAATTCTACTTCAGTCACCTGTGCAGGCAGTGAGGCTTCCCAGGAACAGCAGCTCCTTGCTGCCAACAGCAGGAATGCCCAGGGCAGCATGTGGGCATGGGAGCACATCCCTTGCAGCAGGACGTCACAAATGTCACTTGTAAGGGTTTCCTTCATGCACTTTGAGTCTTTCCAGGTAACTGTGGTGGAACCTTCCTTCTCAGCCCTGTGTGTGTGGTACAATACCAAACAGCCCTTGCAATGCTCATGTTGTCACAGCACCGTGTAGCACTCGAGATACAAATGCCCTTTTATTTTCAGTAAAGCACTGCAAGCAGCACTGACAGCAAAGCAGCAATATGTACTGTCTGTGCATGGATAATAAATATTGCTGGCTTGAAATTCCTTTGCACACTGGGCATGGATTGTGTTTTACCACATCACAGGATACAATGACAACAAAGGAGCTCCTTCCCCTTAGCATAAGGTAAACAACAAACAAGAAAAGCTAGTTTGGCTGTCACTGTGATGATCAGCACCTCCATCCAGGAACACCAAGACTCAGTGTTGCTTTCATTTCACACACAGAGGTAATGGCAAAGCCACTTCTCTCCTAGCTATCAAAAGCTTATAAAGAGACTGTTTCATCTGAAGCTTTGTGTAGGCACATCGTACAAATGTTTCACCAGAATACATTAGAACCGTGGCATTGCTACTTTCTTCACCACTGCACAGGAATTACCAGTGTAGCCACCAGTCATTGTCAAGGTGTTTTCATCCTGCATTTCCTTTTATAGTTTTGCTGGTTTTTATTCTAATATTGCCTTTCTTCTATCCACTCCCCACTGCGACTGAAGGGCAAAGCTTAGTCTAACAAGAGCTAAATAACACACAAATATATATAGGGTGATGTTACAGCTTTGAAGTCCAATCTGGGAAGAATGAAGACTCCTGCAAGTCTGATGCTCTTCTAGAGGTTATCTGGAGTTGACGAGTTACAAACACACAAAATGATGTCTTTTAAGGAGCAGCATCATCTTAACCACTCACTTACTTGCCCAGTAGAAAGTGACACAGGAGTTGTAAATTTTCTCCTTCTCATCTGCTGTAAGTGAAGCTGGACACCTGACCCTTTGTTATCAGGGGTTTGCAGATGCTTGAGGCACCTCACTTCACAAGTGGCCCCAAGGAGATGGATGATTGGATTTTAGGTGAGTGGTTCAGCTAACATAATTTCTTGCCTGCCTCAAGTTTTCCATGGTGGGACCTTTTCCAGGTGCCACTGGGCATGTCCACAGTTTCCACCATGCAGGGAGTTGCTGGGTCTGGAGCCTTGGTGGACCCAGTGTGCTCCTCCTCTGAGCCTTGCCACCAGCTTCTGGCACATGGCCTGTCTGCTCTGGCCACTGCATGGCTCCTGGGTGGGATGGTAGGTCACCTGCACTGGTGTGGATACTTGGCACAGGCCGTTCACATAAGAGTTGGACTTGATCCTTCTGGGTCTCTTCCAGTTCAGAGTACTCCACGATTATTGCATTTTTTGGAGGAAAACAGTTTCAAAGCACTAACAGCAGGATTTTGGATGGGGGGAACCACTGCCAGGGAAAAGCCCTACAGCTGGAGAGGTCCATGAGAAGCTCTCAGCCAAAAGCTGGAAACAAAATCCAATACAGATCTAATAGGGATCAAACCCAAAAGAAGATGTTTGATATGAGATGATCCAGACATTTGAATGAATCTGCTTCTAGTATAACAAGAAGATGGAAAGTCTCCTTTCTTGAAGGGAAAAAAGTTAAGCAAAAATCAGATCAGGCTGGTAGCGGAGAAAGTGGAGTGGGAACTGCTGTAGGATGAGGGAAAGCAAGAGGCTTAGTCAGGCTGCAAGAGAGTCGGGGAAGAGGGGGGGAAAATGTCTGTGTTGTTGGAGAGACACTGGAGGAGGTTTACTGCTGTAGCTGACTGTTCATCATGCATTTTTCTTCTCCCCTGAGACCAGGGGCCAATATTCTACTGAGTTTCCACAAGGCTTACTTCTCTTCTGTTTCTCAAGACCAGGTCTCTGAGGGTGATGCTCTTGGACGGATCAACCCTCCTGCAAGCGGCAAGGACATGGACACACCCCTGTGAGAGGAGGGATATATATGCTTTAGCAAAGAACTTTATGGCAAGGTGAGGAAACCTTAGCAAGTTCCCAGTGGTCCTGCTGCCCTGCCTGCCCTGCACATCATGGTGGGTAGCTATCCTTGCAAACCTGGGTGCCAGCTCTGGCCAGGAGCTGGGGACTGCTCCCTGTGGCACTCTCTGGGGAGCAGTCCATGGATCTGCGTGCTGCTCTCCTGGGCCCAGACTCAGAATGAAGCAGAATACAGCCGGAGTAGCCCAGTGGTATTTTGGGTGCATCAGCAGGGCAGCTGTGGAAGCAATGGCAGAGGGGTTCCAGTGCAGGAATGTCCGGCCGTGGGACAGGAATGCCCTGGGGGAGCGCAGGGGCGAGGGGAGCTGCTCCCGGGGCTGCTGCCTGTGACCTGGCACAGCCCCATCTCAATTATTTCCAGGCAGCGTCAGGCTCCCTTCGCAGCCCAGGGAGCCACCCGGCAGGCTGCCAGCAGAGGCAGCGTTTTGGCAGGTTTTTAAACGCTGACTGAGCGAGTATGTGGCAGCCCATTTGTACCATATGGCACCCAAGAGCTAATCCGGGAGAGGGTGCTGGGCAGCGAGGGGGGCCAAGGCTGAAATGCCATTTAGAAGGGAAACGTCAGCCCAAGTGGCACAAGGCCATAAAGCCAAACAATGAGAGACCAGGGGTGGGAAAGGAGCTGGAGAGCAGAGGATGACTGTGCTCTTGAAGCCAGCCAAATTTCTTTACCTCCCAGTGTCTATATTCACAGAGTGCTTAGAAATGCTATTATGTTGAGTATAAGCATACATTAAAAATATCGAAATAGAGATCTCAATATATATGAGGTATTTTTATGCATGTGTTTCTTTGCTCTGGGAAACCTGATGAAGAAAAAGCAGAGCTGTACAGAAAAACACATTTCTGGCTCTGCCCCAGGATGGGGAGCTGGTGCTGATGGCTGCTGTTGACATGGTCTGTATGCAGTGGGAGCTATTGATCTCCATGGTGATCATAAACTGACAGAATGGGAACCCTGAGCTTCAGCTGGTATTGACCATTTTGGCCTTGGGAAGTCAAGGAGGTCCTGGTCCATGGTCATCTTGCCTTTGAAAGGATGTTTTATCCTCCAAAGATCAATTGATAGAGTTTTCATTTACAGTCTTGTTATATTAAACAAATGACATTGTGTAATCGTTTGCTCTCTGCTCTTAGGCTCTAATGGATAGCACTTGTCACAGTTATTGATTTTTCCTCTCTTACAGAAATCTAGCACTTCAGGAATATTGAGTCATGCTGTTATCCAGACAGGTGCCAGCCCTCTGAATGACAGACAACAGGCTGTTATCACTGTAAACACTTGATAGGTGACAAAAAAAAAGTAGCAAGAGTGTCATTTATCCACTAAAATACTGTAAATAAGATACAGGCTTGGTAGTTCTTTCATGCCTTAGATAATGGAGAAGATAGGATTTGTTATGCCAGAATAGACTGATTTCTTGTGTGCTCCCTTCACTGTGGTGACTGTGACCAGGCGTGGTTCCAGTGAGCTGACCCCCACAATGAGCAGGTTATTCCCAGGTTATGAGTTTCATCTGAGCAGAGCAGGAATGCTTGTACTGACCTGGGTGTTGCTGATGTCAGAAACTTGGGGACACGTCACAGTGCTCCTTTCCTTCTTGGGATGTCACTGCATTTTTGGATCACTGCTGTGCTGGACGACTGCCTGGGATGAAGATGTCCAAAACAGCAAGTGGTTGCAGTAATTTTAAGCTCCCCTAAGGTATGTGTAATGAAATGTGTCTTCAAACGGGCATTATCTTGTTCCTGTCCTCACCATAATTAATTTGTGGTTTGGGTTGTTTTCTTTAATGTACAGGTGAAGGGTGGCAGCTCTGCTGATCTGCAATGTGCCATGTGTGTGCTGCTTCCTCCCAGCATGAGGGTGCAGAGACCCATGGGGCTGGAACAGGATGACAAGTGTGGCCCTGTCTCAAGCAGCTTCCAGTGAAAATGGGCACTGGCTTGATCTGGGTGTGGAAAAATGCCTGGGATTCTTGTCTTCATGAAGGGAAGAGGGTAAAGTTTAGAAGCAAGTAATGAACTGGTGATCTATAATTAAAATACTAGAAAAGGATGCCTAAACCCAACAAACAGTGTGTGCTTCTGCTTAGCTGTGTGTCTATTTCTCACAGAAAAATGCAGTGTGAACCTAAAAGCAGAGAGCACTCAAACCCAGCTTCCTGGATAGAGAGAGAAGAGCTCCAGCATGGTGGCCCTTTGTTGTACACTCACAGGCTGCCAAGGGATGGGATGTGTAAGACACAGCTGTGTGTTTGCAGCATTGCCCATGCACTGTGCTTGTCCCCTGTGCCCCTGCACATCACTGCCAGGGCTGCAAACTCTCACCCAAAGTACTGGGGGCCATCTCACCTCTACCACAGCTCACCTAGCTTACTGGCTTCCTACAACATCTCCCAGTTCAAAAGAAACTAAACCAGCTATGCTTATCTGACTTGGAGGAACTGGTTAGTATGCACATCATTTCTGCATCTACACAGCACTTGAATAGCCCAGGCCTTTTCTTATCACACCAGTGAATAGCAGGCTTACACATGCAAGTGAAATCAGCTCCCACATCAGGAGGAAGAGAAATCTGTAGTTGCTGGGGAAAACCTTTCAGGCATTTAGAGCTGTGAAGTTGTCTGAAGCAGTTGTTGGTTATAATACCACCTTTGCCTATGGCTTGCTGTTTAACAGCATGGTGTGCTGGTGCCAGTGATCCCACACATTGTTGTCGATGCAGGTGGTGGTGGAGAAGGCTGTGTGTGTTTAAAAGGGGCTTGGGAGCAGCTTAACAGTAAGGTCAAAATGTGTCTGCCCCCTTCCAGTTACCTGGCTCCATAAAACAGCTTTTCCCCTCCAGATTTGGGCTCTGCACCCTTCCAGTCATCAACACTTGATAGGTCCCATGTAAATTTTGTATTTGAAAATATACTGATGCTTCCTTCTCTGCCTCTCTCTCTGCTCCTATCTTCTCAGTGCATCTGGCTTTTTCCTTAGGCTCCAGTCCTGTCTGAGCCTGGGGATTCTGCTTCTTGTGAGATCCAGCTCTGAGCTTTGCCATCACTCCCTGTTTTGCAGACTCTTTTGGATGTCTGAGTTGTCAGGTTATCTGCTTTCTTGCTTGTTAAAAGAAGCAGCTGATTTATCTAATGGTATCTGCTGTTGTAAACTGTGCTGCTAATTGTTCACTCTTTTGATATTTTTCTTTTCTTAATTCTTCCTCTGCAGTCTCACTAGTCAGATTTCCCATATAACAAGGGAGTACCTTGGTCATTTTCCTTTTTGATTAATTCCTTTTAATTTCTCACTTCTCTTCAGCAGTCCCAGAAAGAATATCTTCTAGGGAAAAAGTATCTGTATAGCTATCAGGTCTCCTTTGCATCCACATGTGCAGCCCTCGCTGGTGTAATGAACTCAGTTATCCCTATGTTCAGCACTTCAGCCAACCACCCTTTGAGTTTTCTTTCTTTTGTTTCCCCTTCACTCCTGCATCCTCCCTTCTGCTGCTGGGAAGGGTTCTCCACAGATCCCACCCCCTGGATGCAGGGGCAGAGGGATGTTGGACAGGGCAGGTCCGTGCAGTACCTGGACATGGGGGTCTTGCAGCAATAACTCAAGCTGCTCCATGAAACAAGGGCTGGATTCTGCGCAGTCTTCAAGTGCCTTCATATCTTCCCTCCCAAGCCCTGTCTGGATTGACACGTTCCTTAGGAAAGCTTTATCTACTGATATGGAAGATAAAATTAACTGTCATTTGTTTAGCTACATATTGCCCAGAAAATAGATTTCCAAACCCACAAAATATTCTAAATACATTAAAAAGAACTATAACAAAAGAGAGATGCTGAAGTTATTCTGGAGATTTAAGTCATAAAACTTATCAAATTATTAAATTCAAGTCTAGATACAGGTTATTTCACTGAGCTTTAATGCATTTCCCCTTTAGAAGATATTGTAATTTATGACTGCTTAAGTAGAGGGTACAATAGTTTGCATAAAAAAATGAAACTGGAGCTCTTTCACTGCACTGTAGAGTTGCAACCATATCTACCATCTACTGTCAAATATTCATCTTTTTTGAATCCCAAAATTCCTTTTTTACAAAATGGTAAGCTTGGGCTATGAACCATGATTTATATAATTGTTTCAAGAATTGTTTTTTTAAAGCATGCAACAATAAAAACTTCATTAGAGGACTGCAGCTCCTTGTCCTGGAGGGAATGAAAACCCCCTCGGTTTTTGTAAAGGTGGCTCACCTGATGGTAAAGGCACTGCCTGGAATATTTTGCAGGTTGGCATTTCTGTTTGTTGATTCCATATTAAACAGAATAACCAAGCACGCTGAAGGTAAAGCCCTGGTTTAATTAACCCTCTTGGTGTAGTACCATGTGATTAAATGTGACTGAGCTGCTCCTTGGGGCTTCTGCTACTGAAAATACTAACAATAATCATTTGTTTTCTTTTTATATTTAAACACATTATTGCATAGCTTGGTGCAGAGATAATTACCAATTTTATCTCCTGTGTTTTTCTAATGTTCATTAATAACAATAAAGGGTTGTAGGTTAAAAACTCATTTAATTGCCTTTATGTTAATGACATTATGAATAGCCTTAGCTACAAGATTTTAATTCTGTCCAGTATCCTGTTTCTCAGTAAAGCCCCAGGAGAGCTGCTCATTTTATCAGCATTACTGATTCAGAGTTTTTCCTTGCAGGTGGGTTTTTGTACATAATCAGAATTAATGCACAACACATTTTGCAAGGAACAGAGTAGAAGCTCTCTGAATAAGTAATTAACTAGAGTGCCCAAGGAAAAATGCCTGAGCAAATTTTTTAGCATATTCATAAAACATTAAGAAGAGTCACAAACACAGTGGAAACAATTTACTGATAATATGCTTTCATGCCATTTTCTAACTCTCTTCTTTTTTTCTCTCCTTCTCTTTCCCTTTTAATGAATGGAGTAAAAGCCATGGAAATTTCAGCTCTCATTAAGGAGCACCTGCCCTTGGAAAAGATTATATCCTGAGCTGCATTGGACAAGGATTTATTGGAAGATAAATGGAAGTCAATACTAGGCTTTTTCAAAGTAAACAAAAAATAGACTTTTCTACTGCATGTATAAATAGCCTCCTTTCTGCACCACCTCCTTAGTGCTGAAAGACAGAAGGAAGGAAAGGTTATCCCAGTTACCTCTGTGTCTAGTGATAATAGATCCCTCAAAGATGCTGATGGGGTGCAAGGTGTTTGGAATATGCCAAAGTGGATCCAGATACTTCCATTGTTTGGTTGAGTAAAGTGTGTGGGTCTGGCCCCCACATGCAGAGGGTAGGTGAAATACTTCTTTTCTCAGCCATAGGACCTGTCTGTTCCCACGTCCTGTCCTCTAGTTTAGCACAGGGATCTCAGCAGTGGCTCTTCTCTGCTGGACCCTGCACTGCAGTGATTGCTGTATCCAAATGGAAAATGTTGGGCTGGGCAGATGGAGAAACCCAGCTGCACTAGAGAGGATGCAACATCTGGGCAGTTGTGGGCTCCTTTCTGTCACCCTCCTCTAACCCCCCTGTGCAGGGCCAGGAAGGGCTCCCTGCCTTGGTGGTGCCTGTTGGCCTCAGACCCAGCTGCTGCAGCCCCTTGTGTGGGAGCAGGCAGTGGTCCTGCTGCCCTGGCTTCCTGCATCTCCAGGCTGAGAGATGCACTATGGAGGCATCCAAAAAGGGGCACACACAACTCACCATGTTAGCCTGAGTAGAAAGGGGTGATGCCATAGCTGTAGGCAGTGGGCAGTCAACATTGTAGTCCTTAATCACTGAATGGCTGGAGCAGAGAAGTGAGATGGTCTTAAATATCTTAATGTTAAAGAAAACTAAATCTGAAAATGTGTGTATTTCTCTTCTAGCACTGACTCTTGAGGTTTTGCTCATGATCAAATGGCTTCACTGTTCAGTGGGACTGCCATCCTCAGGTGATCAAGTGGTTCTGGGGGTCAGAGCTGCCTCAGGAAAATGGTGAGTCCTCCAATGCCTGTAGCATGATGCAAGAGCTGTGGCAGTGAGGCTGCAGGGGTCCAGTCTGCACACAAAGAGAGAAGACCAAGGATTTTGCAGGGTGGTACCGAATGTCACAGTGGGCAATGGCTTCACCCTCTCCTTCTGGGGTGGCAGAACTGACCTGGAGGGCTTTTCCCTATGAAGGTGAAAATCTTGGACAATTTTTCTGGGGCCTGCTGGATCAGCCCGTGCTGATCTGCTGGTTGGTGGTTCCTGATGAAGAGCCAGTGGTGTGATGGGCTTTCAAGGACCATCGCTTCAGTTAAGCATGAAAGCAGTGAGCTGGAGCAAAGGTCCTGCCCTGCCAAGCCTGGCCTGTTTGCCACTGAAATCCCTGCCAGCAACTGTTCCTTTAATGATCTTTTTGACAGGCAGAGAAAGCACCATTGTTTGCTTAGTTTGCTTTAAAAATAGATTTCTAAATTTGCAAGCGACAGTTCAATGCGTGTCTGAAACCTGGCGCCCCAGGGTGTGTGGGAGCACCAGTAACCAGAAACATGGCATGAGCTTGTGGGGACATGGGAAATGGCAGCACTAGGGATGCTAACGTGATTAAGCTGTGTACAACTCAATTAGTTTCCCTTTTCCTCCCATGGTAGGTGGCAGGCCTGGCTGGTCACTTGCTGGTGGATGGAGACGTTGCATTCAAGGTCGCACCAAGTGCATGGTGGCACCGAAGTCACACAGTTTCAGTTTGACACTGGTTCTGCAGGGCCACTCCTGTAGAGCTGGGAGCAGAGGACAAGCAGCCCTCCGGGTCTCCATCCTGCATTTAAAGGTAAATCTTGGTGGGCAGCATCCTTCTGCCAAGTGGGGACAGTGCTTAAAATGCTGAAATTTGTCTGGAGTGGGCTTTTCACACCATGGCTTAACCAGCAAGGCAAAAGTGGAGAGCTAAGTGGGGAGAGTTAGAGCTTTGCCTGTGCTAGAGCACAGACTGAGAGTGGATTCCCAGTGCAGCTAAAGCCCTGGTAATCTCCTGTTTAAAACAAGAAAGCAGGATCTCTTTTCTAGCACCAAAGACAGCAGAACAGAGTGTTACCAATTTAACTGAAACACCTGACTGGAGAGACAGGACCAGGAATTGAGACATTCATGACATCTCTGTGCCTATGACAGGCACCATGTTTTCACACAGAGGTTTGGAATGCAGAAGGGAATAAGCACATCTGCATGGGCAGGGGAAAGATAACTCATTATGTGGGAAGGAAAGAACAGGAGAAGCTGTGGCCATCCCAGCTGTGCAGCTTGATCCCACCAAGTGGAGAGGACAGGGTCACAAACCTCAAACAGCTTCATGCTAAAATCAGTCTATTCCACAAAATTCTGGGAGAATCAAAAACTGGGGTGGGGGTAGAGGGACTGCCACACGGTCATCTGGGCAATCCCAAGACACCCTGCTTTGTTTTGACCCTTTTTCAAACGTTTTTTGACTCTCCCTTACGTTTTAAAATGAAAGGCCATTTTTACATGACCAAAGTGGGTTGCTTTTACCAGAAACATTTGGAAATGTGCATTTTCTGCCCACAGGTTGGGACAGACTAAACCTGAACTTCCTCTCTTAAGAAAGCTCCCTCAAATAGTTTTTTTCCCAAAGCAGCAGACCAGCTCTCCACTGAGCCTGCCTTAACCTATCCCTTGGATGACTGTGCTTTGTGCCCTGGTGCAATGGGACCTGAGTGGTTACTTGGGAAGAAACTTCTGTTGCACGGTAGGAGATCCAGCAAGCAAATGGCAACTTAGTTTCTGTCTACGGGTGAGATAAACCTGGATTCTGACATTTCTGACTTATGAAAGGCAGCATTTTAAGAAAGTATGCATTTTGTACCTTTTTTATTTTAAAGTAGTAAATTCTTTTCTCACCCGATATTTGCAGCTAAAAATCACTGTGTCAGAGCCCCATCTTTTGCTGTTTAATGGTATGAGGTAACTTGTCCTTCCACACTTCATTAATTTGTGTTTTGTGTGCATCTAGCTAACTATGCAACCCCTAGGCTTTTGATTGTATGTTACACCATTTACTGTTATTACAACTTAGCCATCAGCAAAAAAATCCTTGAAATGACACCAAGCTACTTCTGAATATCTGCATTAGATACCTGAGTCTTGGAGCCAGCTCTGTAAAAGGTAGGGATTTAAAAATAACAAAACAAAACCCATGAAAATTATCCAATCCATGAAAAATATGCAGCCTCAGCAACATGGAATCACAGCAGGTACACTCTATCGGTGCCAGAAGTGATTGCAAGCCCTGTCTTGGGGTGGAGCTAACAAAAGGGTTAATGCCTGGGAGGCACCCACAGCCCCTCGCCAAGGTCAGTGGAGCCCTGCCTGCTGAGCTCAGGCAGGATCAAGCTCTGTTTTTCCATGATGTTTAACACAATTGGGTAATGCAAGGGTTTCCTTGCACTCTGTATTTTAAAAAATACTGCTTTTCTGCAAATGACCTCATCTATTTCATTATTAAATATAAAATTGTGAAGAAAATACTTACATAATCTTTTCTATCTTTTTTTTTTTTATGGGGGTGCAGGAAGAGGAAGATAGGTTATTGTTTTTAAATAATGCTTTGTACTCAAATGCTAATCTGATATTGTGAGTTGACCCTTTTCTTAAAGCTAGGCATATTCTCTAACATTTTGTGGAGGTAAATATGTAGACCTACCACTTATCCAGTAACAAGCAAGCATATTTGCAGTAGATTGGAAAAAATAAAAAACAAACTAATATATATTTTTCAACTTCCTGGTGTTTTAACCTTTCTTAAGAAAAGACTCGGGGGACATAATTGAAGGAAAGTGTTTTTCTTTAGCAGATGGATTGCTTTGCTCAGATAATATTTTAGTTATGCCAATAAAATGAAGGGTACCCAGAAAACCATGAAACTGCCAGCAGTTGTTAGTGTACGACTATTACCAAGGCAGAAATGAGGCCAGAGCAGTGATAAATGTGCACATCTCTCCCTCCATCAGCTGAGGAATGACCTGGATACACTTTACATCTGAGCACCAAGTGGGCCAACATTTTTCACAGCAGCACTTAATAGTGGACATTAACTTAGCCCTCTCCAAAAGGGCTGACCTGGAGGCTACCCTCTGTGGTTCTCCAAATTGTAATCGCTTCTGCAGTCTGTAATTTTATCAAATCGCATGCACCTTTTCCAGCCACTTATTGGCCAATTAAGTCAAGTTCTCACTGAGGGGGTCCAGCTGGCTTCAAGTTATCTTAGATGAATTGATTGAAGACATTCTGCAATCTATGAACCCAGTTTAATGATCTAGGTGATAATACTTGTAATTCTTCTCAGTCAAGGGAATTTGCTGCAGCTGTTGTCTGCAAATCCGTGTTCTGATACAGTGAAGTACCAGAAGAGCATTAATCCGCCCTCAGAGTTTATAGTGATGGCTGCATTGTGAAATGGGAAATTTAACATTCACATAGCATTGCCAAGCAGAGACAATTTTTTTGTTGATGTGTTTTTATTTTATTCTATTGTGAGTGTTAAAGAGGTTACATCGAAGAATACATTATTGATAATTCTTAAAACTGGAGACTGTACAGGAGTATGAAATAGCCTACTAAAATATTGCATAAAATGTTTGAGCTGGAAAATGAGATTTGCCTCAGAGCATGAATATACCATTTTTAAAATTCAGAGGTGGAGCAGAGCTCCAGAAATAAAGCTACTGGGCCAAATTTACTCCCTATGACATTCCAGCTATCTGGAGTCGGTTTTGCTATTCAGGAGTTTGCTAGTATAAATGAGACAATAATTTCTGTCTCTTTAAAAAAAATTAGAAATCTTCTAATGGAAACAGGTGTTACATTCAGCCATGCTAGCATAAACCAGGAATAACCTCACACTTACATGATGCAAACTGCTGAAGAATCTGCCTCTGAGACTGGAGTCCTTGCCCAGATTCAGAGCGCTTGAAGTGCAAATGAAGGAGTGCTATACACTCCAGGCCTGTGTCAGAGTATATCCAAGACCTGCAGTTGCCTGCATGAGGACCTGTGAAAACAAAGAAATAATCTCATTTTCTTGCTTTGGTGGTATATGCCTCTTTTCTGAGCCCCAGGAATGTTAATCCCTTCCCTATGAAACAAATAATGCAACTAGTGCTAGGTAATACTTCTCGTGTTGAAAATTCAAAATATTTAGTAATGAAATATCCTGTAGTGCCTCTGTGAAGTTTCTGTTTGTGACAGGGGATGGCTGGGGTTTGATTTCACTGAAAAAGCACCAAGTGTTGTATTAATTTATGCTGTGCTGCAAACACCCATTTGCTTCTCAGTCACAAGGACTTCCCTTCCACGCAGTGTGACCAAGCCCAGCTCTGCCAGTGCCCATCTTGCTGAGAAGCTCTACTGCTTTTGATGAGATCTGGGGTTGTGTTTTTTGTTTGTTTGTTTGTTTTCTTTTTGCTGGCAAAAATAACTTTTTTATGGGATATTTTTTCAGAGAGGTATGTGAGGTTTCCAGCCCCATCGAGCTTGCCCCATGCTCTCATCTGCTGAACCTGACACCAGAGATCTCTCGGCTGCCGTGGGCAGAGGACGGTGCTGGGTGAGCAAGGCCCTTCTCCCCACCTTTGTGTGAGGCCAGACCCAGAGTTCAGTGGGCTTTCTCTTTGTATGTGGGCTTGGATCAAGCTGTGCTGGCAAACCCAGGTCTGCTAGTCAACTTACTGTGTGTGTTCCAAGCATGAGGCTTTGGGGCTTTGAAAAGTGCTGTAAAGATGATATAAAATGAGGATCTTCTCCCCCGAGAATCTGGCTGGCTGAAGGAGTTGTGTGTTCCACAGGTAGAAGAAACAGAGCTGTTTTGCCTAAGTCTGCTGCTGTTGTGCCTGGGGAATGCTGCCCTACCTCTGGGAGGTCCCTTTCCCAGTGGCAAAGCAGGGATGACAGTGCCAAGTTCTTCTGCAGATGGCTGCAAGCCCAGGACATTCAGTGTCATCATCATTGTGGGTGGGTTGGACAGAATCCCTGTGGATTCACAGGCCCTATCTGGGTTCCTGGGACCACCTCCCTGGGGAAGACGGGCCCATAGTGAGGGTCCTCAAGCAGCTCCTTTCCCGTGGCCCTCTCCTCCAGAAGATGCTGTGGCCAGGGTAGGGATGTCTCTGCTGGCTGGGTACAACCCACAGATTTTCAGGGGATTTGGGGGAGAAGCGGGTCAGATATGCACTCTGCCATTTATGAAATTAGTGAGCCATAATTTCATACATGCATGCAGTAGAAAATGTCTTTGATGCTAACCATAGAAAATAACTCTGAAATTAGCTGCACCAAGGGCATGCTCCTGCTTGACTGGGCTGATCTGCACAGAGCTGAGCCTTGGTGCTGTGTTGGCCATGCTTCAGTGGACGTACTCGCCCTGCTGTCGTTGCTCAGAAGGGGGAATGGGGCCAGGGATCTCTCCCTGTAGCAGGGCTTAGATTAAAGTGTATATGACTAAGGAAGCTTGGTATGGCCACAGAGAACATCTTGTTCCCTATATTTAGCCATAGGCAATGTCAAGTACTATATGTTATATGAGTGCTTTTCTCCAGTCCTGTAGGCCTTGTTTTAGAGGTTGACTGTGTGAGTCAAAGGGCTTAGTTTTAAAATAACAGTCTTACAAAAAATATTTGTTTTTTTTCTTTGCTGCCCAGAACAGCACTACCCAAATGAAGGGGCTGCCTTGCATGAGACAGAAAACAACAGCTCTGCAGCATCTCCTGTCAGGGCCAGGCACTGCTGTGGCAGCAGCCCTGGTGCAGCGTTACATTTTCACCATAGATGCTCTAAAAGGAGAGGTTAATTAGCATGGCTGCCTTTGATCCTCTGCTTGAGAGGGAAGAGAGAGTTTAGTCAGCAACACTAGCCAGCTTCCAAACACTTCATGGATTTTGGCAAGAGGCATCACAGTCATAACATTCGAATATTAGCACTTTATAGCTCCGCCACACTAACAACTGCTAATTAGGCAGCTTGGACATGGCTGAGAGCTGCCTTGAACCTTGTGTATTAATTTACACCTATGCACAACTACAGCTCTGATGTGGGAACATTTTACACCCAGTTCACATGTATGGAGATGATTAGCAGCAGTGAAGCCAGCAGAAAGCCTGGTATTGGATTCCTCTTGCATTCCCCCCTCTTCTCCCCCCTCTTAAAAACACTTAATTTTGCTTTCCTGAAACACCCAGAGGTAGAGTGTGGGAAACCCCTGGTCTGCCAGCTCATCCACTACGGCATCCTCAGAGAACTTGCTGTACTAAATCCCAGGGTGGAATTTATTTCAGCAGAGCACAACCACTTTTAACTGGCCTGGGCAATTCCTCCTCCAAATAACCTCCCATAGCTTTATCAAAATCTAGAGATGTGTTCTCTCCCCATGCCAGTGGATTTTTTTTTTTTTTTCTTGGCCTAAGCAGCAGTACCAAAGTTAAAGTGTTTGATGCTTTATACTTGAGTGTTGTTTTCTCCAATTTTCATTTGCTCTCCCTCTTGTGTACATGGACTTAGAAAACCACTGTGATTTGCTGCCATCCTCCCCCCTTCCCCATACCTATTATCAACACTAAGGTGATGAGGTTCTCTGCTGCTCACATAGCCATCTTCAATTAAAATAGCAGCACTCTAATACTCTTCTGCAGCTGCATGGTTTGAGGTGTGATAAATAAGTGGTGAGTGTGGGTCTCCTGCCCCAGAGGTGACTTGAGTCCCTGTTGCTTGTCCAGGTGCTGTCACGGCTGGAGTGAGCCAACAGCTGAGCTGCACATCCAGAAACCTCGTACTGATGGGAGTACTCAGCATGACATTTCTAATGAGCATCCTGTTAGTACAGACTAACAGTCCCCAGCTATAGACTTCTTCCTGCTGAAGGCAAACTGACATCTCATGGAAGAGCTCCTCCTCATCTGCTCTTCTTCCCTGGCTCACAGGTAAAATGCTGGGTTTTCCGAAGCTCCTTCCTCAGCTCCATTCCAGCCTTGTTTCTGAGCTGGTGGGAGCTCTTTCCTGGGTGAGGTTACCTCACTGGGAGCAGAAGTAATTTCCCGTGGTCCCTGGGGAATGGGAATACCCTGGGGATCAGACAGTGGTTGCTGGTTTGCAGCGCAAAGGAAGTGTATTCACCAGAATTAGACATTTATTCATTCTTTCTAACAATACAATTTTGTTTTCTTTCTTTTAAAATAAAGCAGTTGAGGCATTATATAAACAAATGAAAAACAAAAGTCAGCCTGATGGATATTTCTCTGGGAAAAGTCCAAAATGCTTACTTTATTATTTCTTGGGCTACTTTAAAATCAAATATGTCTTTCCCTTATGTTATACTGTCCTTGTTGCTGATGGGAATAGACCTGGATTATGTTTGCAGTGATAGGTAGAAGACAGTGTTTGTAGTTTTGCAATTTTCTTATTATTTTTATACCTAATTACTAAGATTGTGAGCCATGTGTGCTTAATTCAAGATGTCTACCAATGGCCACAGAACAAAGCAGGGTTGTGAATTTCTACAGGGTTTAGGCTTTAGGTGCTTATCATGGCTTGGGAATTTGGGCTTTTTCCTGGAAGTCTGCATTGAAGCTCTTTAATAAAAAGGAAAGTTAGCAATGAAAGCTTGCAATCAAATAAACAACAAAAGGGCAAAACTGTATTTCACCTTCTGTAATTTGATCTGTAAGAAATGTAAATCACTCATCCAGAAGAGAGATATTTTCAATTAGTCCTCTTTTTTTAAGCATGCAAATCCCCAGCCATGTTTAGCAGCACAGTTTTGCCCTAACTCTGCAGAGAATTCCTAAGCAACCTTTAATAGACGGCCATGCCTTCAGGCTTGTCCACTTATGTTTTCTCTCCTGCCTGGGCACAAGATAGATTATGCATATTATTATTCATAAGTGCCACCTATTGAAAGCATAACCACAGGCACGTTTGCAAATGGTGGGTTTGCCCCAGCTGTCCCCGCTCATGCGAAACATTCCTGCTCTCCAACAGACCCCTCCAAACCATCCCCTCAAAATCGAGGCTGTTTTCTTGCCAGACATCCTGGCGTGGAGAAAGACTTGTAAAATGACCCATGGACTTTAAAGGCAACTAAAACTGAGGGGACTATTCCTCAGTTTCCTCCTGCAGAAGTTTTTCTTGATGTTGCTTTTGTTGCTTCTCCCTGACCCCTGAGGCTACTGCTGCCTTGTAGGGTGCTGGAGAGATGCTTCAGGCCAGGGTGCCTGGAATCATGGAAGGTAGTGATATGATATGAAATATATGTTCCTCATTAAAAATGGGATTTCTCTGACTGATGCAAGAAACAGTAAATAGTACAGAAGAACTGAGAAGTAAATAGATAAGAGTCTCACATGACTGGATGTTATCTGATCATTCTTAGATAAGGGATAAATAAAACTGCTATACAGATGAAACTTCAAGTAGTTTTGGAATAAATATATATATTTTTTAATCTGCTCTTGCATATTAGACCATTTTCCTGAGAATATGAGTGTGTGTGTACAAAGAAAAACACACAGGATACAAGTAATTTTCAGTTTGCCATAAAGCTGATTTTAAAAAAAGATAGACTTTGAATTAGGAATACCATTTAAATAAAAGTCTTGAATGCTAGTGGCTAGAATTAAGCATAGCCGTATGTTTCTACAAAAGGTCAGTTGTGATTTTAATTACTCTTATGTAAACTAGCTGATGTTTGAACTGCAGTTATAATTAATATACATGCCTTATTGCCACATTATTGCATTTTTGATCATGACAGGCTTATTGTGCCTGGACAGTCTGAATGAACATATAAATGGATGTGAACCTCTTTGGGCTGATTTTCTGTTACACCAGCTTTATGATGATATCACAGCACTAGCTCTGACTGCCCTGCACTGAGATCAGAGTGGGGCACGAGAGGTGTGTGTTCAGTGATGGGAAGCACTGCTGAAGGACGGCAGGATGCCTGGCAGGGAGGTGTCAGCAACGCCTGGAAATACCGTTGCAATGTCTTCCTTGCTTAGAAAAGTCTCCAGGGGGAGCAGCAGTCAGGAAAAGTACAAGAGTCTTCTATGGGTTTTCTTCTCTCTCCGTGGAAAGGCACGGTGGGATGTGTTCTCCCTGGCGGTAGATGGAGCTGAGCTGTGTGACAAGAGGTGCAGCTTCTTCTTTCCTCTGCAAAGGGTTCTCACTTCTGGCTTTCAGAGAGCAGGGAAGCCTGAGAAGCTGTTACTGGATCACATGTGCCTCAGCACAGCCCCACCAGCAGTGGCAGCTGCAGGAGTCCCACTGCCCTTCCTGCCCTGCTCATGGGCACAGGTTTGGCTGCAGCCAGGTCTGCCCAAGGCATTGCTGTTCTCAGGTACCAGTCAAAGAGCAGAGGCACAATAAAAACTTTGAACCCTGATGCACATTTTCAACAGCCTTTCTTTTCCTTCTGCAGGATGCAGGATATCAGTTTCTGTCTCTGAGAGGGTCCTGAGCTGGCCTCTAATCCACCCCCAGCACCATCTGGGATGCAACCAGCAACTCCCAAACACTGGCCATGATGGATGTAGGCTTGGAAAAAGGATCCTCACACCACTCTGGAGATCAGACAGGTACCTGCTGGAAAACCCACTGAAGGGTGTTAAGGCCTGACAGAACTGTTTTCTCCCATGCTGGGGGTGGCGCTGGTTGGGAAGGTTAGCCCAGGGTGGTGGAAACAACGACAACTGAAATACCCTTTAACTGGGGAAAACTGGGGCCACAGAGGCTGTCTGGGCTCCTGCTGAGAGTTGGATATTGCATGGAGGTTTTCAGCATGCTCTGTGGGGATTTTTTAAAATAGATCCAATTAAAAGCAAAGTATAAGTAAATGGCACCAGAGATGCACCTTTAATCCCCAGAGATCTGAGCTCTCTCCTGGAGGGGGTTTTGCCTGTACCCCTGGCCTTCAGTGAAGGCTGTGGGAAGCCCACCTGTTCCTGCAGAGATGTGGGACACCCCAGAACATGCACAGGGCATCTGTGCTGCCCTTGGCAGAGGAGAGAAAACTGGGAAGGAAAGCTCAATGCCTCTGCTTGCCTCAGTGCTGTGTGGCAGCAATGGTTCTGCCGCGCTCGCCTGTGCCCCTTCCGAGCCCGGGATTTAAGGGGTGAGAGGCAGGAGGTGCCATTACCCCTCCCCAGCAAGGCAGGGCAGCTGAATGGTTCTGGAGCCCACAGCTGCAGTGTGGGGCCCTGGGTTTGTCCTGCTTCTGAGAAATGCCTGGTAAAGATGCAGTCCTTTATCACCCTCTGTGACGCTGTTACTCTACAGTGCTGTGCTTTACAGTATGTTTACAAGGCTGGATCAGTCTCCATCCATCTCTTACCTTCTAACTTGCAGTGGCTGCTCATTGCTACATTTGTCTTTGTGAACAAGAAGAGTGATAATTCTTCACTCAAGTAAAGATAAATATTGTGGAGCTTTACCTGTCGTGTGTGGATACATATCACAGTGTGTAGTGTGAGCAGACAAACTCTACATACTTGCAGTGCCTAAATGCTTTATACATGTGTGCATGCATGTGTCTAATATTGGTGCACCCAGATGTACCCAAGGTTGAATGTATGGTGGGCATGTCTGCACCTCTCTGTAGAAGAGCTGTATTCATGTGTACAATTGCACACATTGTCAGAAAAAACCCAAATCAAGTCACTGTAGATAGCATCATGGAAAACTAAAGATGAAGCTGAGAAGAGACAGCAATAATAAACAAGGCTGTTATGTCACCAGTCAAGTAAGATGCCTTACAAAGAGGAAAAAGGAGCACGTGGAAATCTTTAGGTAATATACACAAGCGTCATAGGCACCACCCCAGGAGCACATGCATTTAAAGGATGTGTGTGTGTGTTGTGCTGTATGCATCTGGAAAGGCTCCCTGAGACAACTGAACACAAAGCCAGCGCCTGTTTGTGTTAGGTTGAGATGCTGGCATTAAGATGATTATATGAGTCTATTAGCAGGGTGTTATGGCTCCAATTTCACTTAACATCTGAGTTCACATTAAAATATGCCCTTGGCCTGACAAGGCATTATTAACTTGCATTTAATAAAAATAAAATATTACATTTAAAAAAATTGAAAGCTGACAAATTTGATTTAAATGAATACTGAACTCCAGGCAAATGTGTTGCTTGAACTCTGCCTGCTGTACTGGAACTGACAGGAAGCATTAAAATAATCCTGAGTGGTCAATATGTGATTAAATATCACATGTCAAGCTTAGCAGGAATATTCCTTCCAAAGAAAATTATATTGTTAAAAATAAGTGACAAATTCTAAGCAGCTCCTTCAAATTCATAAAGATATGTGAAAGAATGGAAGTATGATTATAATAAACTGGGATGTCTGCAGGAGACAGAATGTACTGTCTCCTACTCAGAGCCATACAGAACATCTACAGGTAATCAGATAAAAATGATTGCACATATTTGAAGCAATAAATTTCCTTTGCATTCACCACAGAACATAAAGAGAAGAGACATCCTACATTTTCACACCATGTTTTCATCTGAAAGCTTTTGCTGTCATGCTGTTCTGTTTAAAGGGTTTATTTATTTGTATAGAGACTCAAGCATCTACATGTGTAGATACATGCCTAGATACATATATACACAGTAAAGCCATAAGTGATGTATAGACTGAAAGAATGAAAACTAAGATTTTAAAGGAAATAATTGTAACAGTAATAGTGAAATGCCCCTCTCCACTCCACCATTAGATGTTTGGGAACACTAATGCATCATGGCGTTTTTCTGTTACAGATTCCAGCTGGGAGAACATGCTTAAACATGATCAACTTTCATCATGTGTTTGATGAAAGACAGACATAGATGTCATTGCTTCCACTGGCTTCAACAGGATCAATCCAGGATTACCAGGGTGCAATAAGGGCAGTGTCCAGAAGTCTATTTAGATTAGATATAGCAACAAAATATTGGAGTCTACAGCTTCAGATAAATGACTCAATCTGCCTAGGTCAAGAGGTTGCCAAAGTCAGGTGAGATCTCAGACCTATTTATCACTTCCTGAGCTCAAATTATGTTTTAAATATTGTCAGAAATGAAAAACTGCTGCCAGATGGTGTCAAATTAATTCATCTCACTGTAGTCAGAAACTGTCCTTTAGTTCCATCATGGTGCCTGCTATCTTGCATTAGTGGGGTACCTGTCAGAGAACCTGCTTTTGCTGGGAGGCAGGGGCTCTGCTCAGCCCTCCCTTCCTGCTTGCAAGAGGGATGTGTTGCATTTCTGCGGCGTGTGGCTATAGGAGATCTGAGGGGCACATACGGGGCTGAGATGTGGCTCTTCTTGGAAAGCAGTGGGTGTTGGGTGGTGAGAGATTTGAGGCCTCGTTAGCTCTCACTTGATTGAGAAATCTGCTATTCTGCCCACCTGCTCGAGGGAAATGGATTTATTGGTCTGTAGAAAGAGGCATGTGGGGGTGAAGAGTTTGGCCCTGGTGCCTTAGTGCAAAGGGCCTTGAAGCTCTCTCACACGCTGCACAGGGCTGGCACAACTGTCCTGTTCTTTTCCTCTGCTTCCATTTCAGGACTGTAAGAAATGTGCCACCCTGCTTATCCCTGCTGTCCCCTGGGCAAAGGTTGGGATATGTTCTAGTTTACAGTGTTCAAGGGAACACAAAATGACATCCATCAATTTTATGCTTTTTCTCTCTCCCTTGCCCATCTGCTCTTCTTCCCGAGCCCTGCCTTCAGCTCAAGCACAGTGCTTGAGCCCTCCAGCAGCAGTGGGATGAGGGTGTCCCTGGATCAGGATTTCCTCCACTCTGATGTGCATTTATGCTGGCTGCCTCAGAGCTCCCTGCAAGCTGGGTTACAGCCAAGCCTCTCCCCAGCAAACCTGGCCTCCTGGTTCCAGGGTGCCTGAGAACTCTGCTTCCTATGGCTATCACACACTGCTCTGTGGGTTTTGTCTTGGCCTCAGAGGGCCTCAGTAAGGGCATAATATGTTTGGAGTGATCACTCACCACCAAACCATGGAACCTCAGATTCTCTCAGCCCCAAAAACCCTGTCTCCAACTCTCTTTTCTCTGGTTGTATAAGTAGAGAAAAATACAGGACTTCTCTAAAGTCCACCATATCTAAAGGGGCTCTTTTGAAGTGCAGAGGCTGTGACAAGATGGCATCTTGTGGTAGTGGTAAAACTAGAAGAGTGGAATGATGCTCAGAGCTCTGCTGTGCCCTGTGCAAGGGGTAGTTTGAGCTGGAAACTATTGCAGTAGCAAGGGCATCCTTGTTTGAGCACAGGAAGAAATGAAAGCCCAAGGATGGTTGATCTTTTCATGGGAAGGTGTTACTGTACCTTCTGGGTTGGCTTATTTCTGTGCTAGCACTGGAAATGGTATTTCACTGGAGTAAGAGTGGGGTGTTTCCTACCTTGTGCTACTGAAATAGGCTCAGAGCTTGACAGATGTACATACACCATGGTTTTATTATCTCCTTACCTCCTCCACATGTGGCAAATATATAATTCTCTTTTCCAGTCTGTGATTTCCTGTGGGATGCAGGAGCTGAAGTAGCAGAGGGGTCTCTGAGCAGCCCCAGCTGCATGGGCTGTGGCCGCAGCAAGGGCCATGGTGCTGCCTGGCTGGCCAGGGTGAGATGTTTGGCTGTGTGTCCTTCTGCCTTCACAGCTCTGCTGAAGAGGAGGAAGACTTCATCATCAGGGAAGTGCTGCTGCAGCCAGGGACTGAGAGTGTGTCCGTTTGGGATGCAGATGAGACGGTTCCCAGCAATCAGGAGGATGGGGTAAAGTGGGACACACTAGCAACAAGCAAATTATCAAGCCTGTAAGCATAAAGATTGCAAATGTCTCCTGGTTTCTTAAATTATTATTTTTGGCAGGGTTGCATATGTTCTCTGTGCTCATTCCATGAATCCAGCTGATTATTATTCCAATCACCAGAGGAAGAGAGAGTCACATTAATTTGTAGTAATTAATAGCACTGATGCATTTGACAGCGCATGTTAACAAGCCTCTTTGATTGTTTGGATCTCTAACTGCGGCCCTTCTTGTTTGCATCTCCTCCGAGGAATTCATAATATCAAAGCTTAACGGTATCTGATACTTGTCAAAATGCAATTTATAAAAGTTTAATTCTTTTATTGATTTAGTTTGGTTTTGATGCCTGCAGAGTCAGCTCCCTTGACAGAACTTAGCGGATTCAAATGCTTGTCACCAGCTCGGCCTCCTTTTTGCAGGGAACAATTGCCATAGGCCAAGCCAACAGGCATGGTTTAATTGCCATTAATTAAAAGCATAAATCTCTTTTTTCTTCAGTTGCTCTGCTCTTAAAGGGGGCTGCATCTCTCTCTCTTTTCCTGTGTTTGTCAGAACACCTTCTGGCAAGTAAAGTTAACCCATTCCGTCTTCCCAAGCACTTTCTGGAATAATCTTTTGAAGCATAACTCTTATGATCTGATGTGAAATGCATGCGGTTCGGTGATATTTAACAAACTGGATTTCTTCTTTATTGCAGTATAATGAGGTCAAATGAATCCCTCCATGGGTTGTATACATGCTTAAATGGTTTCTGCATCAAATTCTTTTTGACAGCAAATAAAACAGCAGCCAAACAAAACATCAGCTACTTAAAATTGGCCGGAAAATCAGAACATAGTGTGATTGGCAAAAATGAAATTAAAAAGAAATCCCAGTGCGAGCCCCCCTACTCGCGGTGGGTGGGAGGGCCGGGTCCCGGCGGGGGTGCCGCCACCTCGGCCGCTGTCGTCGGGGCACGGCCGCCGCCCGGGGAAGCGTTGCTGCAAGCGGACCGGATGATGACTCTAAAGCGTTTACACATATTAGTTTTGCTGCATCTGGCAGGGCTACTGGAGCGGGGAAGATCGCCGTCCCGTCGCGACGGGGCGAGCGGGGCCGGGGCAACCGGAGAAAAGGAGCCCGGGCCCGGCCGCGTCGGCCGGCGCCTAGGGCGGCTCCCTGGCACTGTCACCCCTCCTGCTTGTTTGGTTGTTTGGTTGTTTGTTTGTTTGTTTGTTTGTTTGTTAGTTTAGGGCCGCTCTTCCCGACCAACATGACGCTGCGAAGCGGGTGCTGATGGAGAGGCTCCCTCGTGGTTTCTTTTGCCGCTTGGGGTGGGGCGAAGAGCCTCCAATTAAAACCAAAATAAGCTGCTTTAGTGGTCTTTTAAATTGACAAGTGAACAATGATTTTAGTATTGGTATCTGTCAAAGGTCCTGGAAAATCCACCGCTGATAAGGCCCAACGCTTCCAATTAGGAGGCGCGCGGATCTGCCTCCGCTAATGACGGCGGGGCCCTGCGGAAGGGCCGCAGACA